>JAUOZQ010000120.1:0-275374 GCA_030710315.1 Anomotaenia brevis
GAACGGTCGGCCGACGGCACTGCCGCTGAACTACTTCGAGAAGAAGGACTACGTGACGTTGTCGGCCCTCAAGTGGTCGAAGACAGAGAAGAAGTCAGCGGCGGGATCTCTCATCTTCCTCCTCGTTGGCATGTCAACCATCGTCTTCATCATCTTCATCGACTACGCCATGTACCACGTTGTTCTCACAGCTGCGCCGGCTTTTTCCAAGGGCTTTAATGAAGTGAAAGAGGTGCGTTAGAAGTCGTTAGCCATGCGTTGGTCAAGTTAGCCATGCAGGGTGTTCCCACCTCTACGCCTGAGGCACTGGTATTCTCTGCACAAGTGCTTCAATAGCTACACTTGCTGTCTTTTAGCAAGCGAGTCTAATTTCTACAAAAAACTGCGTTACCATACACTTGGGGAGTGATGGCATTGTCTTTCCGGTGACAGAATCTGAACGATGTGACGTCGGAGGGAATGGGCTTCAACCCCAGTGAGGTGACAGTTCCGGAGATCCAGGGCAACTCCACCATGTCCGAGATGGGACGCAGTTTCACGGCTCTCGCCAACCCCCTGAAAGACATCGCCTTCAGTGTGGATGCCTCCATCTGCAGACCGCGGGCCTCGGAACCCAACCACAGGACCACCGTCTTCATCATCTGTGCTCTCGTCTTCACCCTCATCAGTATCGTGCTCCAAGTGAGTTACTTCAAGATTCGTACTCAAGGCTGTTACATTATTGCCATTTTGTAATATTCGGGTGGGGCTTTATCTCCAAATATCGCCTGTTTTCCATGCTAGAACAAGAAGTAACCTCTTATGGGATCACTAGGTAGATACGGCTTGCAAGTGATAACTGAGTCGTGCTGCATGAAACCCGCTAAGGTGATCAGTGATGCCCCAGCTTGTCTACGTGACTAGGAGTTGCCACAAGAAATCAACCTTTGTTTTTCTGAAATCAATGAACTGCTTTTGTAGGTCTACATCCTGCGTTTCCGGCACATGATTCTGGCCTGGTATTACCCAGACGGTGCAAACAGACGAGCTGCCTGGCTCCGCACCTACATCCGCAACAGCCGGGGTCTCCTGGCTCGTCTCTTTCAGAAATTCCAGAAGCGCAAGATCAAGACGCGTCCAGGCCAGAATTCCAGTGGACGCATGAAGTTCTTCGACCGATTCCTCTTCATGCACCCCGTGCTCACACGCTATCTGGCCTTGATTGGAATCAGACGCGTCTTCTGCGCCAACTGTGCCACCCCAGGCAACCCGAAGAAGCTCAAGCTCTTCCAACAGAACTTCACCCAGTGTCCCCAGTGTGGAGCCTACTACTGCAAGCTCTGCCAAGCCGATTTGGGTGGCATTTGCATGTTCTGCAACATCTCAATCAACATCCAGGCAGTGGATGTGGACTTTGAGACATGGAGCTCTGACGAGGAATACGACTACTTCTACGTGAGGTACTTCTCAAGGAGGAAGAACGAGGAAGTGTGTCTTCCGAAGGATGTTCCAAGCGTGGGTGATACTATCCCACCAGGGGGGATTCCAGAACGCCGATTTCTCCGCCTACGATTTCGTGGATTGGGGCCTCCCAAACCGAAGAGAGTTGCTCGTCCCAGTAGGAGACGAAAGCTGGCTTCACTTATGCGTAGAATGAGACTAGCGAAGAGAGCTCACAAAGGCGCCTTCATGACTACGCCTTTTGGATATCCCCTTAATATCCCACCCAGAAGGAGGAGAGCAGTCCACATAAAGCGAAGAGATGCCAGGAAACCACGAGAAGTGGTGCGCTTTCAGTCCTTTGTTGAGGAGATCCCTCATCACTCCTCCTCCTCCTCTTCTTCTTCGTCGTCGTCGTCGAGTTCTTTTGCCGAAGAGGAAGGCACTGTTGCAGTTCGCAATTTAAGTGTTCAAACGCCGCACTTTACTGGTCCCCCTGTGGTTTGGGATGATGAGCTGGTTGAAGCTGGGCCATTCCAGTACTTCGTGCCATCCAATTTGACGGATGAACGCATTAGCTCAGTCAAACCACTTGGAGATTCGGGCATACTTCCGGTGGATCGACTCACCGACTCTTGGGGGTACACAAGAGAAGACAATATTGGAACTCTGAAGGCCACGATCAGTAACCTCACTGACATCTCCTCCCCAGTATGCCCTGAAAATGAACAACCTGGCACTGCCTTTCAGCGCTTGATCTGTCCGGTTGGCAATGCGGGAGCAGAGACTGAATTCACGCACATCGGAGGAATAAGCTCAGTAAAGGACATTACAAGAGAGGATATGAAAAGCATTGGATCCACCAGGAAGGCGCAGGAGTGCATTAATAAGGAACTGCCGTCAACACGGATTGGGAATTTGAGCTCCGCCAAGAATGTGACCTTTTCGGAGAAAATAGAGACCATAGAGTACTTGGAAACAGACAGATTGACCAAGACAACCCAGCTCACCTCGGAGGGCATTTCTGAGGCACCTGAATTGGATGGATGCGGTTTCAAAGCAATTAAAGGTATGCCGTCTGAGCCACTTCTGCCTCCAAGTTCTGTTGAGGCAATGAAGTCCACGGCTTCAACTCCGCTTCTTTCCACTATCAGATATCTCAGTGACCATTTGACAGGACCGTCGGGTGGCACAAAACGTAGGAAAATTCGCTTTCTTGAATCAGAGACCTCCTCACTCACAAAGGAAGCTATTGAATCGTTAAAACCTTTGCAAGCGGATCAAGAATCGGGCATGGAGAAGTTGAATCACTTTGAGTCACAACTGTTAGCGTCTGAGGGAATCACAAAACGAGAAAGCATGTCGGCTGTAAGTTCTCCTGGGAGCAAGTTTAGTGAAACAGTCGCAGAAATAACGGTTCTGAAACCACCCACCTACGCCAGAGCAGAAAATGTGTCAATTGCCAAACCGGTGAGCTCAAAACAACCTTCTGGCTTTTCCGATATGAGTCGCGGTGGAAACACAACGAAAGACCTGACTTCAATAAAGGCTTTGAGAAGTACAAACCTGTCTGAGTTTAGTTCTGTTGAAGAAGAAGAAGAGATCGGTGTTATAAATGATGCAACGATCGCCTTCATTCAAACATACAATGACAAGGAACTCCAAGAAGAAACTGAGGAAAGGAGTGAAAGAGAGCTAGGAATGCTGACAGATAAGAGCTTCGTGAGCCCTCAATCAGAAGTAGTTGAATTGAACGACTCACTGGCTTTACATTCTATCAAAAAATCAAAAAATTTCACTAAACCCATAGTCAGTGAGGCATCAACACTGAGAGATTTAAGACTGACTTCCGATGAGAGTTATCTGAAGCAGGCATCTGTCAGAAACGAAGAGGAGCACACGACGGAGTCATATCTCAGCAGAAGGACTCACCGAATAGTAGAAATTCGAGAAACTGAAAGTGCGAGGCTAAGAGACCCACCGCTGCTGACGGAGAACAGTTTATTACAGAAGGCGTCAACAAGAACTGACGATGACTACACCCTGGGATCATATCTCAGGAGAAAACCAGAGCATGTTCGAGAGAAGGTCCTTGAAATTATGGAGACTGAAGGACTGAGACTGGATGATCTGCGGATACCGACTGACGATACTCTCGAGAGTAGGAGAATTTCGCCAATTCGGGACATGCGTTCCAAAGGCCTGTCTTCAATGACTGCGTCGAAGCTGGAAGTCTCTAACATTGCCAACCTTGGATCCCTTAAAACCAGCGGCAGTGGCTTCGTGTCCTCATCTAAGAAATCGGCAATTTTTATGGACAAAAATAATCTCAACTTCGTTTCACAACCAGGTTCGAATAAGATTGAATCGTCTTCCAAAATGTCAATGCCTCCACATTCTCTGAATCTGTCTACGAAATCATTCAAGTGCAGTTCCCACCTGAAGTCGCCGAAATCGCAGACCAAACTGAGTGATGAGGCAATGCAGGAGATTTCAGTTAACAAGACTGGAGATAGTAAGTTTGAATCACTGGGAAATGCCAGTGAAATTGACTTAGAGATGCCTGAGAAGAGAGTGAGCTCAGAAAGACAGAGTCATGGTGCCTCAACTTTGAGTTCACTGAGTTGTCAATCCAAGTCAGTCCGTTCAGTGAGAGACGCGTCAGAGATGAGTGAGCTCAGGATGCCCTTAGCTCCAAATGAACTGAGTTATTCCTCTTCGGAAATGGAGATGACATCATCTTGGGTTTCCAATTTAACGAGCAGAATATCCAAGGGAGATGGAGTGACCTCAGAAGGACGATCGGATCACTGGAGAAATGAGAGTAATGAAGGCCTCAGTTATCTCGATTCGAGTCTCAGTCTGCCCAGTGAAGACGGACTGAACTTCTCTCAGAGCGGATTGAGTGAAACGATGTGGAGGGGTGACCTTGAACTGTCGCAGACGGGACTGGGTGGATCGATAAGTCTAGTTGGTTCATTAGGCGAAATTACTGCAAGTACGAAGGTGGAGAAGAAGCCTCACAAGAAGGAGAGGGGAAAATGTGAGACGAAGAAGTGAATAAAACTGTCCTAGGGCAATGTAATCTCTTGTTCTTCCATGGGGTCATCTAGTTGAGATTTGGAGGCCGAAATTGCGAGAGGTAAATAAGCCGAGAATGCATCGCTCAAATTTTCCGGTAGCTATAGTTCTGTGAAGTAGTTAATATTATCTCTTTCCTTAGAGATCGGCTCCTAAAAATTGCTATACATTTTGGGTGCAGAGCAATTTTTGCATAGACCACACAAATTAGAGTCATTTGAAGCTAGAATGCCCATGCTATTGCACATTCCCGCAATATTTCCTCGTTTTTGCTTAATTAATGACGAGGAGTCGCTTAGAAGCGTTTAGAATGCCCTCTGATACACTGTTCATGAAAGTACGTTTAGAAAAAGCTTTTACCTAGACTGAACAGCTCATTTTAGCGACGCTTAACACTAGTCAAGGCACTACCAGTTGTCAGATAAGCAGCTCACGACATTGTGGCAAGGCTCTGAGGCCACTGGGTCAGTCAGGTGAGTGCCTGGAAATAGTGTCTTATCCAGGTAGAGGTCCTTCCAAGTAGTGATTTCCGCCACTGTGGACTTGCATTCCGGCGCATTGTACCATTGCGATGTAATAAGATGCCTCCCACCCTGAGGGCCTATATAAGTCGCCGTCGCCGCCGCCGCCGCAGTTGCGAATGAGCACCGCTGTCACTGAACTAGAAGAAGAAGAAGAAGAATACGAAGCAAGATGAAATTTATCCTCCTCGCTTTGGCTACGCTGGTAGTGGCAGTCAACTGCGGAACCGTGAAACGCTCCACGGTGACTTCGATTCGAGTCATGAAGGCCGTCGCACCTGGGGATGATGAGATGCCGCAAAATGACGGCTTTGCGAAATGGAAATTGGATGACAAGAAAAAGAAAGATGGCGATATCTTCGAATCGGTTAGAGAAGAAGAAGGTGATGATGAATAAGAAGGCCCAAGCTGAAGGGGAGAAAGCGGAGATTCATTTCGTGGAGACTGGTATTTGCGTGCGTTAGACGCGGTCGCCGCGCTAAGAATGAGTGCAGTCTATCCAACTGTGGTGACTCGGAGGAGGAAGTTGAACTGTGCTGACAATTGCCAGGCGACATCGGGGAGAATAAAGAACGGAGGAAGGAAGAAGATGTGAAGAAGAAGTAGGAGTGGGTGAAGAGGACGATGTTGCCTCGTGCGATCTGACCCCAAAGACGTTGACGCCAGACGCGGTGGGAGATAGTGAACCTATCTCACCTCAGTTGGACCTAGAAAGGCCTGATGTCTATGCTAACGTCCTGCTACATGAGGATTTGGGAGTAGGCCTCAACTGCAGCCAACTCTCAGCCCACGACGGAGCAATAGGCGATTGCCCAATTCATGGTGGTGCAGGCGCTTGGTGGCCAGCCGATACATATGCCGGGACATACAATCCCGAGCTATGTACTCCCAACCACTAAAAGCGGGAGGTCCCGCTGCCTAGGGGCTTTGTGGGCCCCTTAAGGACCATGAGTCAGCCATCTTCATCCCCAGTTGACACGAGCGAGATGGCACCCTCCCCAATGTCCGAGGGCACACGACGCAGGCATTTGGTCCCACATCGCACTGAGACTCGAGCTCCATCCACCATATCGCTTTGGAGCTCCTTCTTTAAGGAGTTTCCGTGTGTGGAGCACTACATAGAGCAGGTGTATTATACATCTACTTCTGCTTTTTCTTCTTCGTATTCGGAGCTCCGCAATGAGCACTTAAACCAGTCCACTTCGCTTTTAAGCGGTCGCCTTTCCCTGCAACACCACAGGTGAATGCGCCTCTCAGTCTTCGCCAGAAATTGTTAGAGATCACTCAAATTGATATGAATGCTACCAGATTTTCGGAAACAATGAAGGCGACCTTGGCTTACTGGGGTCTCCTACAAGCTGCGTCATAATCGTCTAAGTTGAAGGCACTTGGAAAAGAAGAATAGCAGCAGTTGAAGTGAGAAGTCGTCTCTGGGCTATTGTGGAGGAGCCAAAACTCTCCGAGGTTGGCTTCAGTGGTCCTGTTGACTTCCTCGTTGGGGATCCATCCCCGGGGAATGGAATGGGATCGCACCTCCAACCTCCAACCCACCGATAAGCAGTCTCTCACCAGTTGTAGTGGAATATGTCACAGTCGACCCACGACGGTGACTCTGAGTCATCGACTTCTTCTCCAGTGATCTCCACAACCGCATGGCGAACCCCTACCTCCAAGAAATCCTCCGCCGACTTGATGTCGTCTTCGGTGTCGTCGCAGATGGATTCTTAGAGGACTTCCGACGGTCACACTTCAGCCTGTGCCAATGAAATGCCAGGAAGGTAGAGTAAGTTGCAGACTCATCGTTTAACTCTGCACTAATCGTCCACATGAAGCGATTGTTTGCCAGGGGGTGCCCGGGTGTTTGGAATCCACCCAGAGCCACTGAACCAGCCTCCGCACAATCATGCACCACACGACGTGCTCAGACTTCAAATCGCTTCTCGTCTTGGGACACATAATAACGCAGCATCATTCATCACAATCGCTTTTGACAGAATTTGCTCAGCAGACAGATTGAGTGCACGAGCCATCATCGATTACCTATTTTTCCATGCTCAGATCAGCTGGTTTTCACTTCCAATCAGCTGAAAGTATTTGCTGTTACAGTACCATTGTTAGCAGTAGTTGGAAAGACTGGTAATGCAGCTTTTGTGGAAGCATTGAATAAAATATCCATCGCATGAATTTTCGTCTCTTCTAATTGATGGGGTGCAGGCTAAGCGGAAATGGTTCTGTGGCAATTATTTTTCGGCAACCTCAATATTGCTTGCATTAGGTCATTTGGAGAAACCGGTGTGTAGTGCCTGCTGGTCAGACTTTAGTTTTGAAAGTGATAATCCTCGAGTCTACTACTTGTGAATTTTGAAGCAGGTTTCCGACCTTAGGACGCCAACCAGAGCCACTGAGCCGGTCTCTGGAAGATGGCACACCAGAAAATAATATCATCCATCTTCGCTTCGTTCCTTGGCTTAAGGCACATGTTTGCTGTTGGTCCTCGCAGTCGCTTTTGGAAGGATTCGCCTTGCAGACAGACAGACAGAGAGTTCGAATGCACGCGTCTTTATTGATTTTCCCGTTTGACCACGCTAAAATCAGCTCTTCAGTCTTCTCTATAGCGGATCCCTTTGTGGAGTGTTTCAAAGTGAATTTTCTCCTCTAAACAGCTCCTCGTTTTTATTTTTGTAACAAAATAATTACATTTCCCTCAAAATTTTCCGTAGAGGGTAAAAATAACTTCTTGCCTGCTTTAGTTCATCGAATTTGTAAACTGAGCTGCCCCACATGTCCAATACATAACCCCCTTGAAAGACAAAATATTCACTTTATATCACTTCTCTTGTATTTCATTTTTTTGCTATCTTTTCCATTCTTTTTGCGCGGATTATTAATCTACTCAGTCCCGTCTCGACATTGTTTAAATTAATCCTCTCCGAGATAACTTCGATCCGTCTTCAAATATTTTGACGAATTCTGAAGTGTTCCACTGGAATTATCTGTGAATAAGTAGCACTTCTCATTACAAAGTAGAAGTGCCTTTTCAGTGTTGATAAGACAGCAGATTAGTGCTCTAATCTAGGCACTCCGTGCATGCAGTTCCACAGAAGTAGTCCGTATACCTATTGTCAAGCAATATGACTTCATATTTAGGCATGACCTACTAAGTCCATGTGCTGTTGACCAATTTCACAGCATCCGTGCAGTGAACATTTTAATTTTCTTCTTTTTCTGAAGGAGAAGTTTGATTGAAATGGGTTTTCCTTTAAATCGGAAATTAATGAAATTCAACTCTCACGACCTCAAGAATCGTTAAGTTGGGTTTCAATTTTTAGCAAAACGATATGATCAAAATGGAGGCATGACAAATCGGCATATCTTCTTTGATGATCTCCAACAATCCAACCAGAAGAGCAGAGTTTGGGGTGAATTCAGATTGAAATGCCAAGAAGTGTGAAAATCAACTCCTTCACTGGCAGATAAGGCATAAAACAGATGAGCCAGCTGAGATTCATTTAGGCACACATTATACAGCAAAAAATGTACGGCCGACCGAAGGGGTGGTCTTTCATTTAAAAACTTGCGATTGATTCGGGGGTTATACAAGCTGGTCTTCACTCACTCGAGTCCACACCAAACTGTCAAGACTGTCAGAGTCGGTGAAGACACGAGATTCGTTTGCACTGTCGATGAGGTCTCCAAATGCCATTTTCTTGCCCAGGAGTGGTGCTGTCAACCTAAGAAGTGATTAAAGATATCGGTCAACAATGTTTTCAGTTACTGGAATAGCGCTGAAATGCAAGGCTGCCTTATATGCCCAGTAAATCTGTCTTACAGTGAATCTGATTGGTTAATCTGAAATGGTGTTGCAATACGAACAAAGAGGCGTTGACGGTGGTTGTACATCGGCTTTGAGTGAGATTCAAACCCACGCAACCGGCCTTTTTGTAGCCAAACAAAGCCATTTGACAATGCAATTAAGGAAAATAGCAGTCCACCATTAATTCCAACGGCTAGAATCACCCTTAAAAGTGTATTTAGTCGGAATGATTAAGTAAATGAGTGATCCTTCGACGCGAGTGAGTAAGTTTAAGAAGTAAGAAGTAAGTCATGATTCACGTGAGAGAGAAAATATTTCACGTGCTAGTAAAAATACAGTTTCAGAGTGCTGATGAGGCATGCGGAAATAGTGCCAGTCTAGCTCGATCACCGCGAACGATTACCAAGTTTTGGTGACCATCCAGATTGCAGTTCTGCGACTACTAATCTAAGCTAGACATCCTGATTTCATTAGCTGGGTGTGCAGCTGAGAGGTTTTGTAGCTGAACTGCCTAGGAAACAATTTCACACCCTCAGTAAACTTCTCTGGTGTAGACGCCTTCTATTCACCATCCTTTCTCATTGTAGCTATCAGTGACAGTTTCAAATCTTCAAGTGCGAATCATGGAAGAGGTGAATAATTTCTCTCATGACTAATTGCGTCGGCCACCTCAATAAAGAAGAGTTTTTGTTGCTGCTGCCGAATACACTAATCACGATAACTGTCTTACTCTACATCTCATTAATTTATTTTAAAGCTTGCACCAGAAAAGGCAGTTGCGTTCCACTCCAATTACTACTTTGGAGTTGATGTGAGTGAATTCTCATTGACTGGCACTGCTTTAATTCACACACACATACAAGCACACACTCATAAACGAAAGCCCCATGCCTGCTAAAATTACCCAATTAACTACAAAGGTGTGATTTGCTCTATTTGGGCCTCGAGTTTATTCGAGAACGCTGAAGCGTAGATGAGAAAGGCTCCAGAGACACACGAATCCACAAATTGCACTTCAGTCTCTTTTTCTGAATGTTAGAGCTTTTAATGTTAGCAAACTAGCAATCATCCCATATTTCGTGAGTGGCAACACACACTAGCCATAAAAGTCTTGCTAAATTGTGTAAGCTTCAGTCGTCACCAAATATTCGGAATGACACTAGAAGCCTTAGTGACGTTCCGGGTAGATGCACATCGTGAGATGGGCTCTCTTGAGAACGATGTGGGATTTTCGTCACCTTTCGACTAATCCAGAAATTCATTGACTCTGCTTTGATTAGAAATGACGCGAGCTTTTGAGTCAAATGTCCTGAAACATTTCGAATATTGGGATATTGTGCACAAAATATTGCTTCCATTTTAGTGAGACATTGTTGATTTTACGCTAAAAAATTACACCGCCTTGTAAAGCAAAATCCATATAGAGTATTTTGAATAATTTGGCTTTATTTCCTTGTTCACGCACACTACACCTCCGTAACTCCTCATCTTGTGTATGACGGAAAAGGAGATTGCCCTAAATGAATACGATAAACGGAATCGGCCTTGATCGAAATAGGGAAGAAATAACTGTCACCTGCCAACGCTTTGCGTGAAGAGGATAATCGCAATGGAGAATAAAGGGCGACTATGGAAAGTAAGAGAAGATCTGATTGAAATCGAACGGAAGGTTCCCTTCACTTCTGGAAGATGGAGATATTTTTAAAGATTATCTGGTAAAAGGATAGCTGTTTTACACTGTCATCAATATATCCTTTTGAAAGATGTGAAAATTTTTCACACAGACCTACCCGAAACCTTGAGCATTGCGTCTCCTCAAGATAGGATGACTTCAATCCTGTAATCACTTTCTCACTGCCTCTCTCCACCTAGGTACATCAAGCACAAATGAATTTCCATAATTTTATAATAATCTCATTATGGGTGGAATTATTTTAACCACAGCAGTGATTTAACTCACCTCATTTAAAGCACACCTCAGCATCTGAGTTTGTACCACCCCGAATGACGAACTTCTTTCTTAAAAATTAGACATTTAACCTCGCTCTTCCTTTTTAACGAAGCCAGTAGGACTGCAGTATTCGAGCAGTGTACTTTGATAAAAAAAAGTGAAAATCAGGGTCTTAAAGCGATGTATGTTTACCCACAATCTCCAGATCACTCCCACTTTGTGAGCAGAGGTTTTCTAATAGCACTTCTTCTATAGTGGAATCTTGCTCCATAAAAGTAGATCTCCAATGGTATTCCTATGGTGATTCGCCTACATAATCGTCGTTTTACTATGCCAACCACTAGAAGAGTAGTGCAGACCATCATCATCATCATTCTAACTGAAATTAATTGGGTAGCTGACCATTGTCGAATCTCGTGGTTGGCCAAATAGAAAGCTATGGCTATTTTGATTCCACCCTCTCCACTAGTTTAAATTATAAAATTCGATGATGATTCATTTATGGATATTCATATGGATAAAAGTGTCGTTGCGGTTGCAGGCATTTTCCATAGTTTCTCCACAATTCCCGGGGAAGCCTGACACCCTCATAATTCCAAGCACCTATTAGGTGGAAAATAATGGATATCACATGATTCTTTGTGATGAACTAATATCCACTGGAGGTAATCAATTTTTGAGCTAACCTACGCTGCCATAATTGAAATCGACACGTTAAGCAATGGTGAGCATTCCTAGCTTCCCCTCATTTTCTGCCAATTTTTTACCTTTCGTCTAGGAAAAATTAAAAGAAGACGAAAGAGGACCAATCCCTGTCGACGTTGTTCTTCTCATAAGCGACTTTTTGGAGATTCCGGACATGGAATATTTGGCTGAGGCACTCGGCATGCAAGAGCAGTTGGGCGCTAAGATTCGCCAAGCCAAACAAATGCTCAACAGTCTTCAAACTCTCCAACACCTGGAAACGAGCACAATTCAGACACTGGTCTCGAGTAATTGTGAACTGACATTTAGGACGTTGCGGGATCTTCTCTCGAAAGCAGAATGCAGTGCACAGCTACCGAGAGTGACTGCACTCCAAGATGAAAACGTCGTTCCACCTAGGGTGTACATTCTAACAAACAAAACCGGCGTTTACTTTCAGAATTTCTACAACTTATCTCTTTTACAAGGAACTGCGCTTAATTGTTGGCGTCCTAGAGGTGGTTGTCGATTAGTAGTCGAATTTCAGTCCATTGCTGACCCCAAATTTGCCGTGCCTATGCTGAAAATGTTGACCACAAGGTTGGCCCGTGCTTCATGCATTTTTCTCAGCCTTGTACCTGAAAATCTCGAGGTGATATCCGAATATGATGCGGTTTTGCAGTACATTAGAGATCACATTCCCACCTTCAGGCGTTTCATTATTTGTTGTATTGTGCTGAAACATGAAAGGCCTCTTGAAGCACTGATTCGGAATTTGCGCGTGTACAAAACGCATGGACTTCTGTCAGTCAGTGGTGATACTCACCCCAACCTCGAGTTTCTTGCCATCTCAGATCGCCCTTCAAGGTGTCACTATCTCGAAGACTTTATAGAAGACATCTTCAATGTGATTCATGGCCATCATAATCGGTTGGCATCGAATTGATTTCACGAAGCATTGCATTATATCTTCTACTTAATTGTGTGAATTCAGAGCCGTCTTTATATGGTTGTGTGAACACTATCCATGTTTTTTACCCCTTTTTGAAGTGAATAAAATATATTTCGGTAAATGTTGCCTTTTAAATTTTGGATAATCACACAGCGAAACAAACTGCTATGTGTGCGGTCAGGTTACTATAATCTCTTATGATAAATCATCATTTAAGGCTTTCTTATGCTCCAATTTTAAGATTGCAATATTTAACAAAATAACACCTATTATTCTTAATTAGGAATTTTCAAGCAGGAGGAGGCATTAAATTTTATAAATTTAATTAATATATCAAGTTAGACTTCCAAATATCTATTTCAGTGGATTTGTCCATTTGATCATCTGTGTGGCTTCTAACAGAGTAGAACTCGCCAAATTTCTTCTAAAGACCGCCTTTTAGGGTTTTGCCCAAGACTTACATTATTCGCATGAACAAATGTGAGTATAACTTCAATTTATTTGAGCTTAATTTTACTTTCTTCAATATTTTTTCAACATTAACAAATAGATATGAGCGAGAGCTTTGGTGAGAAATGCTTTACTATGAAATCGGGCACGTTCGCCAGTGAAATACATGCTGAACTCCTAATAATTTTTCCTACGGCATCAAATCGCTTTCAAATTTTGAAGATACCACCACGGCATGTCTGGCTGTATGACGCAGTGTTTGTCAAACATGTTTCCAAACTCGTAGTCGATTTGTTTGTAAATGCAAACGTTAGCTCATTTTAAAAAGAAAACTTTATGGAGACAAAATTTAATTGCTACTAGTTCTATATGTAAATTTATAGTTTAGTTATAATACTAATTTAGTTTGCTCGAAAATATAATAATGAGTAGTTTTAGAACTCCACTTTCTATCACCTAGATTTATTGGAAGAGCTGCAAATACTCACCATATCTTGGCGTCCACTATTTTTGAATGGCGGTTAACTACTAATAACCTTGTGGGTCATTAAATGACTGTATGTCCATTTAAACAATCGCGTGCTACTTATTGCTAATTTCGACATCAAGGTCTACATTTTCTCATGTGGTTTGGTGTGCATAACGTACTCTGTAAAGTTCGATTATTTCGATATCAGAGGGCTATATTAATGATCGACTGCTGATAAAAATAAATACTATAACGCTGTGCAAATGGAAGCATATTTGAGTTGAAATCTCCAGAAATTCACCAAAAGTAGGTTATGTTGTCGGCTGATGTGCCCCTCGGTTCCTGCCAGCATTCACTGAGTCCACAAGCATTGGGTAAATATGTCGATATAACCACCGAAAAAAGTGCTCTTTCAGCCTCTAGAATCTTTGCCTTTTCAATCTGAACTGTTCAATAATCGGATAGTGCACACATTGACACCCTATTTAGTAAAATGCGTGCTGCAATAATTCGCTAAGCTCTTTTTATTGAAAGCTTTCAACTCACAGTTTGATGGAATGTACAACCACTAACATGACATGGAACGAATTATATAAAATAGGTTGAGACTAATTAAATTGTTATTTTTCTTACTCCACTACGAAGCACTTCTGAAACAAATACTACAATTTATTAATTCGACGCTTTCGCTAATGATGCCGACTGTGTAAAGAATTGATTGCTTAATTTCGAAAAAAGGATCCAAACTCGATTTGGAGTGGTGGGCTGGGGTTTCTTTCGACACAACCAATCCAAGAAAGTAATGACGTGGTATTTTGCATAACATTCAGCAAGTAGGAAAGAATACTGTGCCAATGCAACGAACCGCTAATTAACTCCTCCAGCTTTCCTCACAAATGCTGTGCGAAGCCATTTCCTGTTCAATAGCAAAACACCAAGCCACAGGTTGAGTAATGACGAATTGACATGGCAAAACCGCAGTATAAAAATATGACCAAGACTGATGACCCAGTCGTGAAATTCAAAGATTCAGTGCAAATTTCACTACTATCTAATGTGAAATCATACCGATGAAGAGCGAGTTCAGTGAAGATTCATAGACCATTTTCGTAGAGTTGAGAATGTCTTATTCACCCTTAAGAAACTGCCAGTATTAGAAGTTAAACTCATGGAATTGGAAAACACTCTTTCCATAGAATGCAGTGGATGAGCACCAATTATGGCAATTGTAAAATTCTCGGATCAAAAGACTTGACAGAAAAGTACAGCTGGCAAATGCAGCACACAGGGGGTAAATGGTAGGGGATCACTTGGGGAGTTTGACCAGTGCTCATTCCGCCGCCGTCAGCTCCTCGCCCTCCGCTGATTGCAGCGTCGTCGTCGAATGGGTCCACCACCGCTGCTACCTGCTGGCTGCTGTTCGCTTTGGCGGTGGAGACAGAAGCTGCACCACGCCGAAGGACGTCGTCGGAGCTGTCCGTGTTATCATCCTCGTCGTGCACAAACTCCTCCGAGATTGTGGGAGGCCATGTGCCCGCTCGAAGATCTGCAGTGGCCGAATAGGAGAAAATGGGTGCATTCACCCCTTCTAGTTGCCTGCACTCATTCTCTGCCATTCAGTGATACACGGATAGGACGAAATAGTGGGAACACCGAGAAGCCATTCTTTAACGCTTTCGGCTGCATGAGTTCATGCATTACCACCTTGAAATGTGGCGGCTCTCACCTTGAAGTGGTTCCTGCACTACCGAAATGTCATGTAGTCTCGTTGATATCCTTACAACTAGGGCAAGCAATAAGCTGCTTGAACTGCTCGAAAACAAGAGGCGAAGGAGAAGGAGGAGTAGGAGGAGGCGTGACGTGAGTAGACAGTGTCGTGTGGCTGAGTGCATACAACACACGGCAATTCATGTCGGTGGAAATGGGCGAGCTGCTGACTGCTTGCCTGCAAGAGGCGTCAATGCATCGACTGACGGTTGTGCAGATGAAGCACCGACTAGCCTTCTCCCAGCAGGTGCAGTGGGAGGAGGTGGAGGCGCTGGCACTGCACCCTCCCTCCCTTCCTCCCTCCTTCCCTCCCTCGACATTACGGCAGACAGCAGTCACTGCAACGGACCACACACCAACGAAGGCTAGTGGTGGTGGGGAGAGCAGAGCGAGTGATAAAAGGCGTCTTCTTCATCTCCTCAACGCAGCCTTCGGTGGTGAGAGGAGAAGGCTGTGTACTTGAGTCGACTCCCTGACTGGTGAGAGGCGATATGTGGAGGAGCAGTCTGATAGAGAGAAGTTGCGAAGGGCTGGTTTGACACCAGGAGAAATAGCGGACAAGCTGAAGGACATTGATTTTAATGCCCCATAAAGGCGTGGTCGAAGGTAGTAGTCGACATCCACTTAACAAGAGGAGTCCGCAGAATGACTCATGGCAATGAATCAATGCAAAATAAATGACTGAATGTCATGAGATTTGTCATTTTTTCATGTGGACTTCATTTGACCTCAGACCCAAAAGTAAACATTCGTTGCTGGGTCATTTTCACAGGTCATCTGATGACAGAGAAATACGAGCCCTTTAATACAGTGACTAATGAATTCATTAAGAATTATCCAATGCACGTCGGCCTAGTGAAACTGTGTCTATTCGTTTGATAATATAAATTTATATTCCTTAACTTCCTATGGTGACATTCATGCATATTTTAGGCAGTAGGAAAATGTAGGAAGAAAATAATTAGAGGAGATGTAAATGTACAAGGAAATTAACAACAGTTTCGAATTTCTGTTTTCTAAAGCAGTCCAAAGTTGTCCATTCCAGATATAATTAGAAAAAAACCGAATGTTGTAACGAATTCAGAGATTTAATACAAGTCATTGTTTAATCATTGCTGTGTCGTGATGCCGTGAGAAACCGATTTAAGATGTTCGTCAGATGATCAATTCCACTTCTATTAGAAAACATGCAAGAGGGAAATCTGAATTTTTTGTAGTTTGGGAAAGAAACATTTTGGAGTTGGGAAACAATAAAGATATATTTTATTTATTTGTGGTTTGGATCCATAAGGAGTTTATTATGAAATAAAAGTTCCAGCTTTACAAAATCTAATGCGATTGATTTAATTTTTACCACTTTCAATCTGAAACACTAAAAGTTTGTGTGATTTTAATGGTTGCAGTGTTTAAAAGAGTAGCAAATTAACATAATTTTGCATTAAAAATGGTAAATTCCTTGTTGATTTCACTGAACCACTTCCACGAGGATCTTCGTGAATAAGCGAACTACGAAAGTATAATGAGTCAAAGCTTTTGTTTTAAACAAAAAATAGTGATTATGAAAGCGCTTGTTGGTAGTTCGCCATTGTACCTACGAAGATGACCCGGCAACGGATGAATGCCTCAAGGGGGGAGGGTGTGGATTTGGAGGTGGAGGTGGGGGTGGTGGTGGGGGTCAGTGTTTGTCCCAGTCACTAATTTATTTAATTGGTGTATTGGCAATGAGTCATAGTGCACACCTGTCCTTATGTCACATGACCGGTGTACGGGAATGCATATCCAATTTGGAGGGAAGGTGGGGTCAAGTTGTGGTAATAAGGACAAATGAAAAATATTCAATGAATTTTCATTGGTCGGGGAATGGTGGGGTGCCTGCTCTCAGGTAGTGGTTGCCAGGCCTTCGTCATTTAGTAACCGTGCAACGCCATTGTCGGACGTGTCTAACATAGTTCTCGGCCTTACAAAATGCAAACCAACTATGATGGATACGCTCAAAGTAGTTTTTATTCAAACTTGGATCATGGTGGCGGTGTGGGGCAGAATTCCTGGTATTCATCTGGAAACTTGGAGACAAGTGGTGATGAAGGGTATTACTTACATAGTAGATGTCGTGCTCAAGTGGATGAGAGGAACCACGCCTCTATGAGTTATAATGGCTATATGATGGTCCAATCGCATTATGCTCCTACGCATAGCCACGAATCGTCATCCCGTTATAATGGGGGAATCGGCAAATCTGGCCATCATGTAGTTGTATCGACGCAGAACGGACATCTACAAGGACACAACCCTCGAAGCACATCCGTTTTGGCTCGCGATGACACGATGTCCACCTTCATCCAACATGCTAATCCCACCGCCAACGGCAACGGCATCGACGACCTTGAACACCATGGAGGCGTATTGTCCCGAATGTACAACTCCACTCTCCAGCGGTCTTACAGTGATCGGGGCGTTGTTCATGAAAACCCACCGACCCATCCTCTCCAGCAATACATGACAGCCTCTTCTGATACAATGCTCAGTAATGAATCCGCTACCACATCTTCAATTCAACAATACCTTGCAAGTGGACATCAGAGGAACCAAGAGGGCATAGGCGAATTCGCTCACCCACAGACCTCGCTCTATTCCCCAAAAAGGATGAGGAATTCGGTGTACCAGAACGTGCATGGAGGATCGGGAGAAGAACCAACTGGGTATCACCTTCAGCTCATGAAGCAAGTTGGCAGTGCTGCGCTTCACCTCCAGCCTCCCTCTCCACGTCGCAACCCACATATCCACGAACAGACTCCGATGCCATCAAATCCACATCCATTCATCCAATCAGAATTAACTTACGCCAACAGTAATACCAGTCAGATTGCTCAGGTTGAGAGGATAAATATGGCCCACACTAGCGAAAATGCCACACCAGACGGAGGTCGAACGATGGCTCCCCACCATTATGGATCAGAAACACCATCATCATCGAGTTATCTATTCCAGCTCATGGACCGACAGGACAGTGCAGTACTTCAACACCAGTTTCCCGCTCAACATCACAACCAACAGAACTATGGACCTGCTCCGATTGCATCAAATGCACATCCCTTCACTCGACCGGAAGTGACTTATGCCAATAGCGATGCCAGTCGCATTGCTCGAGTGGAACGGGGAGACATGGTCTCTACTAGTGGAAATGCCACACCCGGTGGAGGCCGAATGATCCCTCCACACCAGGCTGTGTCTCCAGCTTTAAGCTCCTCAGACCCAGGAGTCCAATCACTCGTTGTCATTCTCCAATCAATCACTCGTCAGGTTTCCGTGCAGCAGACCCGAGATGCCTACTACAACGCCACAAGAAGCGGGACCATTGGGAGTCACCTCCACTCAATCTGCGTATTCGGCAATTCCAATCTCCGCTTGGAGTTGCTACAAGAGCAGTACTGGAGGATGGCTGCTGGACGCTTCCTCATGGAGTGCGTGGCCAGCAAACCAGGAAGGTACGTCCACTTGTCGATCATTAAACGGATGCGGCGCGTTTGCTAGCTCAGAAATGAAAATAATCAATCTTGTGTGTGTTGTGAATAGACAGGTATTCCCTCACCTGAGCGTGCGAGTGAGGGGCCTAGAGGAGATGGAGGGAGGCTTCCTGGTCTTCGTGGACCTCGTTGCGACCTCGGACGAGGTGTACTGGTTCCGTGACGGGAGGTGGCAGAGGCAGATGAAGCGCACCAACGTGGTTCTCACTTCGCGGACCGGTCCATCCACTGGTTAGCTCACGCAAGCATACACACTTGAAATACACTCCTACTGATAGGTCCTAAGTAGTGAAGTCGTGATGTGATCACTACTGTTCGTTTGTAGAGGAATTCAAATACTTCGACCGAATTTGTCCTCTGCTGAGTGGTTCGAGTCTTGCCGGTGAAGGAGCAGAGTTTTCGGCATTGAAACTCACAAACGAGAGTCGTGTTGGATACAGTGAACCAAAGGTGAGTGTCGATGAACGACTTGATTACTTGCTCTCATTCATTTCTTAAATGCCTAATTTGCATACTTTTTTCGATTTCTTAAAATCAGATATTCGTTGAATGTGGGCGTACATACGTCGCTCGCTACCACATTGCGAGATGCGTTGAATCGAGGCTGGTTCCTGTTGACGAGTGGCGTGGAGCAGCGCCCTTGGAACTTGTGGGCACGTACATCATTCCAGGAACGGTTTTCATGGCGGTGTCGAGTTACCGTGACCAGAGAGTGAGCGACTTCAAAGTGGCCTGCAACAAGTTCGCTTACAGAAGCCACAGGGGACAGAGGAGTAATCGCTGATCTGATGAACGGAGTCTTAGTGGATGCCTTCTGTGATGTTTTGAATACCATTGAGTGTTGGAATTTTGTGCTTGCAAATACACTGTCCTAGACCCCAGTAATAGAGCCTTGTGGCAGCTTCGTTAAAGCGGTAAAGCGAGGTTGGATGCTTAATCTGGTGTTAGATTATTTTGGAAATGGACACAATTTATTAATAAGGAAGAAGTTGGTCGCTTCTAAGCGGCATGAACTCAGCTGCTGCCCTGTGTGGTTGGATGAAGTGAGTTTAGTCAGTGGATCATTGATAGAATAAGCGTTTAGAGTTGTTGCACTTTCGGCTCTGGGGTGAAATGTTCATCCGAAATCGGGCATAAGGCATAATCTTGTTATTTAATTGGCATAGTTGTGGATATACATTTGGCATATACTTAATGCAGTAGGTAGCGTCACACTTTCGTGGGTTTCACTTTTCTATAATGCGGTTTTAATAAATCGATTCATGGCTGTTCAAATAGATGTTACGTAATAATAATAATAATAATAATAATAATAATAATAATCTTATTACTCAGGTAGCATTGTCCTGGGATTGGACAAGCTTAGTAACTGAACAAAGATGATTGGCTATCAAAATTCATGGAGTATAGGTCCATTCCATTTATCTTGTTTGTCTTAAATAGACTTTCAGTCCTTCAATTGCGCTAAATCTCGTTATTCATGTTTTTGTGATGAGGGGAAGAATTAGCATTAAGGACCGGAATGAATGATGATAATGTTTTGTTAAAACACTTTTTATAGCACTTTCCGAGCCGTATATTTTATCTATCGTAAAAAACAGCTACTTGCACCAAATTAATTAATACACGTCGACACGTTCACAAAAAGTTCCCAAGAGTATTTTTGATACCAATGGCAAAAAATGCTTTCGAATATTCCCAGGAGGGATCTTCTAAAATCTATCTGTTATCCAAATGTGTTTTCCTAGTGGGTACCCGAAAATGCATATTGACAGTGATCGAGCTGCGTTCTGCTAAGTTGACAATTTAATAATCGATTAACGACAGAACTATATATCCTAAAGCTAAAAAATCAGATTCACGTTCAAATTAGGAGTGTTTATATATATACTAAATGCAAGTAAATGATACTTATAGCAGCTCCTACTTTTTTCACTCCAAGAACCAAAGAGCACTGGTTCTATGGCTCTTACACATTAAGTGACACACTCATGAAACCAGTAAAATTCAGTAATTAAATAGAGACAAAAACAAAATTTTTAAGGTTTAAGTTGTCAGTTAAACTAGGAATGCATAATGAAACAATAGTCTTAATAAAATGTTGACTATATGGGATTATGCTGTCATGAAATCTTAGATTATATACCTGATCCATGAAAACATTTCAATCGACAATCAATAGTCATTTATAAATGAAAAGTTGAAATAATTTTTTTAAGTTTATTAAAACAATTTACTTTTTATGTCAAGTAAATGCTAGAATATGTTTTATTGCTTTGTTTTTGTGGTATTTACTCTGACCTTAATGTGGACACCATAATTTAAATCAGTGTATTAGTTGGGAAATGTTCTCTAATTTGTCGAAAAAGCCATCATTGATCATATTTGATTTAGGTATTCCACAGTTTTTAATCCAAACTTTTATTGTTTATTGAATAATACTATAATTAAACACATTTATATTATATTTATATTTTAGATTCCACTCTCTGGCCATTCGATTGCGTTGACTACGAATCTGTCGAGCTAACTGAAAGGTAAAGTTACTTTCCGCGAATCCCTAAATTTTCACTAGGAATGGTGTTGTCTATAAGAACGCAAAAACCCCAGTGAAACCGTTCAAGGAGTCAACTGCAGTACTTGAGGCCATCAAAGCTCAGGGTAATATTAAAATTGCTGTAGCATCAGCGTGAGTGCTTATATTACCGTTTAATTACACCTTTTAAACATTAAGTCAGATTTTGTTGATCACTGTAGGAGTGATTCCCCACGTATGGGGCGGTGGTTTATCGAATCATTTGGATGGCACAAATACTTCGACTTTGTCGAAATCTACAACACAGTGAAGACAAAACATCTCAAAACGCACGTTCCATGGTCTATTTTACTCAAAAAATTCTAGATTGGGGAATGAGTCTGGTGTTCCCTTCGGCGAAATGCTCTTCTTCGACGATCTCGAGTACAACATCGTGGATGCCAATAGTTTGGGAGTGCACGCCATCTTAGTCAGCGACGGAATGAAGCTGCAGACTTTGCGCCAAGGCCTCGAAAGCTTCGCTAGCACCCGCCCAAACGACTCCTAATCCGACCTTTCATTCCCCTTTTCTTACTTTCAAATACCTCATCCGTTCCCGCTTTTTAATTTCAAGAGCCCCTATATTTTGTTTTACTTTTATCTTTTGCAGTATTGCATTTTAAAACGTCAAGGCGTTTCGTTCTTACACAAAAGTGACACACGTAACTGGTGTTGGTTAATTTGCACAAGTACCAACTGGTGCAGTTCTTC
Source organism: Anomotaenia brevis (assembly GCA_030710315.1). NCBI lineage: Eukaryota > Metazoa > Platyhelminthes > Cestoda > Cyclophyllidea > Dilepididae > Anomotaenia > Anomotaenia brevis. The sequence continues at coordinate 21,919 of JAUOZQ010000120.1, forward strand.
AGCTGGCAGCTGCGAAAAACTTGATCGTCAGTTAATCATTTCCTGTTGTTAATTACCTCATTAAAAGGACGAAGTAAGCAACTGTGCGTAGTGGGATACTTTTTTGGTGGCTATAGATTTAACCTCTCGGGATATCCCATAAGTTTTGTCCGCATTTTAGAAGTATAACAAGGGATCAAATGTCCAGTTCACTTTCCCTGACGATGAACAGTTGTCAGGTTTTAACTAGGCTTAATTTCCAATTCAAACTGAACTGATAAAGCAGCCGTCTAGTTCGGTGAAATCCCCACTTCTAAATCTTGCAAACCATCTTCTTTCATTCAAACGTTTCACTCCATAAACTGACTAAACTTTCCCAGTCGCTTCGTCGGCTGCTGAGTCCCCTTTCTAGAACCCATAAGAAACACGTGCCTCTGATGATCTTTGGCAACTTCAGCGTTATCAGAGGCTTAATCACGCAAATGCTAATTTTATTGTTCCGCAGTGCAACATTCGATTAGTTTAAATGCCTCTGAACACAAAAAATACTGTTCAGCTTCATTAGATATTACAAAATACTCCTTAACTTTCGTTCAATTTAACAGCGCAACATTCGGACAGAACTTATGAGATCACTTTACTTAAGCGCCGTAGTGCTTTGGGAAAATTGACAAGGTAAAAGTTCAGTCCAGGTTCTATCAACTGTAATCCCCCATCAAATGAGAGGAATAAGTTTCGTGTTCAGGAGACCATTCGGTAAGCAGCTCACGTGGCTACTTCTGGTGACTGCTCTGCGTGATAGAAGTCGAGGGTACTTTTAAATATACACCTCAGGCGACAGTATTCCGGGTTATCGATCATGGCTTGACCCACCTATTGACATTCCGCCCGGCACAAGTCCTCAAACCTGCGGATTCTTCAGTGGAGAACACGAAGTCGCAAACACCATGAATGATAATGAATTGGTTAGTGCGCTTAAGCTCAGTGGTGTGGTGAGCCTCTCAAAGCCAGCTAGAGCCAATGGGAGACCTGCCATAAAGTAAACTGTGGCAAAATAGCCCCTATTAATCGTGGTTCCCAGATTATGGGAAAATTTTGGACCTGAGGGGAGAGGTAATAAGAATAAAATTAACCCAAAGAAGGCCCCAAATTGAGACGGGCCTGTAAAAGAGGCAGTGGGGTTAACAATTGTTTTAGCACCATAAGCTGATTTTATGAAATTTATTCGAGTATTAATGCGCTAGAACTCAGTAGCCTAGATGCCAAAAAGACTCCTTTGCTATGACGAGAGCTTAACGCCTTCGTTGGAGCATCACGGGTGATTTACGCAACCTTGCAGAAGAGAAAACCCTTTGCCAAGACCAAAGGCACAGCGTCATGAGGACTAAATCTACGCAAACTGTCACGGTCTTAGAGAGGAGATAAGCCTGAATTCCGAAGCTTCCTAAGTGGAGTAGATGATTCAAAACTTCGCTTCCAACTGTTAATCCTTAACAATTGAAGGGGGCATTAACGCAGTTTCTTACTAACTGTATAACGTCGCCTTACCAATATCCAGGGATAGCGTAGACTGAATTAACTGCTGTACGGCTATCCGTGAAAAATATCGCTACATGCTGTATACGATCACGTCCTTAAAAAGGCTTCTCAGACGCGCGAGACCTCAACATTGACCAAACATGTGAAAACAATCCTATTCGATTAGAAGCAAATCACTCAGGTTGTAACAGGCACTACCATTTGACGGACAGCCTAAAGGAGTCGCGTTCACTTGCAAGCCTAATAAATGAGACATTTCGTCGCAATAAAAAAGCAAAATTGCTGCAGATGAGGAGCGAAATTACCTCTTTAAGAGACGGCAATAAAATTGGTTGCATAGGCATTAAATTTAATGAAGCAAAAAAAAACCCAAAACGCCCACCATGGAGGCAAGAGAAATCACAAAAAACATGAAATGGAACATTTTCAATAATAATGAAAATTCTACAAACCCAATAATGAAAAGAAAGGAGAACAGAGTGTCTATCAAAACCCCGAACAAATTGAGCGTTCAAAATATGTACACATGGAGATGAAAGCAACAGCCCCTCGTAAAAAAAACTATACACACACACTCAAAACAATATCGATCACAGCTACAGTTCAACCCACTCGATTTCGCTGTCTTCGTCATTGGCAGAAGATGATGACGAAGAAGAATCAGATGAAGGCCGCCGTTTGGACTTCTTCACCTCCTTCTTCTTCTTCTTCTTTTTCTTCGACTTCTTGTGCTTATTCTTCTTGCTCTTTTCACTCTTACACTTCTTGACCTTTTTACCCTTCTTGTGATGCTTCTTCTTTTTGCTCTTTTTGCGAGGCTTTTCTGAAGAGGATGACGACGAGGAAGATGAATCGGAAACCGAGACGACCTCCTCTCGAACTGGAGGAGGTGACGGAGCTCTTGCAGAAGGAGTAACGGGGTGCCCTGACCGATTTCGGAACTCTACTGATGCTGGAACTGGGGGACCAGGCTTTTCCAGTTCCTCAAAACCGTCGTGGCCCCATCGACCTTCGAGATCGCCATTTAAGCGGACAACTTGGCGCCAGAACTCGAGGGCAGTCGTGGGCTCGGCAGCGGAAGCGGTTATCTTGGCATTTTCTTCCAGAAGCCGTTTGCGTTCTCGACGCCATTCACGCTCAGCAGACTCACTTCGGTGTTTATCGTGGGAAGAGGATCTAGGAGAGCGCGATCGACTTCGCCTTTCTAAGTGTCGCCGGCTTTTAGCTTCCTTGCGCCTTATATGTTCTCGCCAGCATTGCTCCTGTTCGATTGCCTGTAAAGACGAAATATACGTACACATTTCTACGGGTACACGCGAAGTGCTCAAATGTTGCACACACGACTCAAAATACCTTGTTGTGAGATACAGTTTGTCTAACGACACCCAGAACTAATCGTTTGTCCTAAAAGGAAGAAAAAAATTGTAAGAGAATGAAATATAAGATATCAATATCAAGGTCGAATGACACACAGCCATAGAACGAGCTACCCCGACGGTTATCGGAGTTACAGAATGTGCGGCGGTACAATTAAAAACTAAAACAACAAGAAAATCCTGAAATGAATCATGTAAATAAATATATTTGATAATTATTAACAAAATATTGTGAGCAAACAATTTAATTAACATTAAATTAACAGTAAAATATACTACAACTAATTACGAAGTATTTTTATACTTTTTTACTCATTGAATAAAAATACAATGCGAAAACTCCCTAATAATAAATCGAGCTGTCCTTGACAATGATTCTGATTAATATTACATAAAGCATTCCTAGGTCATCTTAACAGTATCCGCTGTACTAAATACTGTACTTATTTTTCTTGAAAAATAAGCAATCTCACTTAGGAAAAACGAAATCCATTGGCATATTGCTTTGCACCATTTGTAAAAGTAAGGTTTTTGCATTGTGAATTATCATAAAGAGGTGCAGTTATAAGAACGTGAATAAAGTGACTTAATTGGGCTTCTTGCTACAGTACTTTATCAAAGAAACTTTGGACAGCATCAGACTGAAATTTCATCTGTGGGAGTAAAACAGTATTTGCTATATAGTTGAACGATAACTATGTTAAATAAGGGAAGAAGGGCAATTAAATTAAATTTATTCTTTACTGCACTGGCTATCATGCGTTGACTAGGTAACTGAATGAGGGTTCCATTATAGATCGCAAAAAAATGCCCGTTTCTTTTAACAGATTACTCCACATCGCAGCTTGATTCTCTTTTTGCAACTAAAGTTCTTACGGGATCCGTAATAAATATACAGTTTAGTAAAAAGTGACATAAATAATAAACTTTTGGCTATTCTATATAATTTACAGCTGTCCAAAGCTGGCGTTAACAAAAAATAGTTTGTGTTAGGATAATCAGCACTGGGGAATTGCTGTTAACTTCTAAAAGCTAGAAATAAATTGTTGATTCAGAAGCGTCTCATTTATTTTGGTTTTCAGGGTTCAATAGTTAAAATCAAAAGAGCCAGCTTACTTAACGTTAACGCCACTAGATTCATATTTAGTAATTATGAAATAAAACCCCTAAAGGACCTACAAACATTACTGGAACTCAAAAGTCATACGAGGAAACTTTTTCTAAACCCTGTGTTGATTCTAAGGTATTCGGTGTTCAGGAAACAACTCTAATTGTTCAAGAGGACTCATTTCTATAGAAGTTTTTGATTCTCTCTCCACAAACGACTCGTTCCTCTGCGAAACTCCTCATAGTTCATTTATTTGAATTAGTCAATAAGCAACACTTTTCTGGAATTTTCGAATTGCATATGGTTATTTTTGGTGAATTCGTTAGTTTCCCTTAAAATTGAAAAAAATCAATTAGTGAGGAATTGATGGTGACTGGAACCCTCAATTGATTCATCCTGGAAGTAAAATAACTACAGTTTTAAAGAGTTGTGTTCATAATTAAAAAGGAGGGGATTTCCATCACTGCCATATGCTTCCCTTCCGGAACAAAACTATACAAAAGTACGGCAGACCCAACTCTTGTCTCCGTCGAGTTTCAGCGCATATCCTAAATCGCTGATGGATTGTTCCCACCCAATCCTCTGGCGCTAATCAAAGTCAAGAAAAACTCACTTGAAACAAGTCATGCATTCTGCCAATTTAAACGACATATACGAGATTCGCCAAAATAAGGAATAAAACTCTGCAATTTTAATCACACTTTTGAATGTATAAAGTTCTCTATCTGTACTTAACCAAACGAATTTCAATGGTAATCGGCGTTCACACATCTGCGCACTCTAAATGGCACCTGACGTTTTCAAGTGTCACCTGTCACACACATTGATCCTCGGTGCTCACATTCAACGGTATCTCAGTCGAATCGTCGGCAACGGGCCTCTTCTCACTCGCCCGCTCTCTGATCCTCAAGACCCACACCCCCTTAGCTCACAAACACAAACCAAAAACCATTTTTTCGCGTCTTCCATGCATCCTCAGGCGAATCACCTGCCGTTTTCAGCAGAGACAACAGACACCCGGCTCAGCCCCCACACTAAGAAATACTATTGTCCATTCACAAACCAGAAACATTAATTTGGAAATTATTTACTGAAAAACACCGAATAATCGCGACTATACCACGGATAGCACCTTGGTTGTGTACAGACTTATAGAATTCTGTACAGTGTGTAAAATCGTCAGTTCACCTCTTTTATAAATCTCTAAATGAAAAAATCATCTCGACATAGGTGGCAACGTGAAAAGAGCTTATTTTCAGCTGAGACAGCTTGATCTTATTCATTACATTTATCTTTGCACTCAAGGCAACCACAGACTGCGTATTAGAGCTCACCTGCAGAGCAAGATAAACTATCACCTTATCGGATGGCCATACTATGAAGTTCCTCAGCAAATTTTCAGGTTATTTTGTTAAATGAAAAACCTGATAGACCCGGATCATCGGTTATTTGAAGTTCCGTTGGATAAAATATTGTAACCTACTTCAATCGGCTCGTATTCAGAGAGGGATAAATTTGAGTATGCAAACAATATTCCAACTTGCAGAGTGTCGGTTTTCGCTGGTGAGATGAGTCTCCTCGACTCTGGTGACAGAAATTGGTCTTTAAGCTGCGGATTTTTGCAGTAACGGCAATGAGGTGGCGGGTAGTGCATTCCGCGAGGATATCGCCCCATTAGCCATTTACGATAAGCGAGGAATCTTGACAGAGGCCAAACGTCCCAATGTTCTTTGGAGGGATCAATTAACCAACCTCCTCTATGCCACATAAGGGCTATTTGAGCACTCGAGCGGTTGATAATAGCAGAGGTTTGTTAGGTTCAAGTGAGTTGAAGACGCAAGTAGTTTTGACTAAGGGCGTGTTTTACAGCCAATGCGATAAAACAACACAATAGAAATATTTCAAAGGTGATTTTTATTTACATCCTTAACTGAGATAAGACAACAATATGATCGATTTGGCGGACAGCACCTCTCTTTAATTCATCAATAAATTAAGAAATCTCAAGGGAATTGCCCTTCTATTCAGGGAGCTGCTAAGCACAATATCAAGAATGGGGATTTCTAATTTTATTGCAGATATTTGGAAATAACGCATCAGAAGTCCCAGTCGTTTCAGAATTCCGTCCATCTATTTGCAAGCGAAATTATTTGGCTTTGCTTCGAAGAACTCAACCTAAGACTGATGAGTTGTGAAACTCGTTTCTCTTTCAGATGTTTTTTTTTTCAGCTGCAACCAAGTTATTCCATCGTTTGCGCCGTGATTGTCTTGATGAAGCATCACCTCTTTTCCCATTCATTAAAAACACTTTCTATCCTATTAAAAGCCCCCATTGTTGGAGTTGAATTGATCATTAGGCGGTTACAAGAAAAGCTCAATAAATTCTACATGGTTGAACTGCTGCGGTGCTCTACGAATCAGTTGAAATGCTTGAAACGCAAGTATTTGATCGATGCGCCGATCAAAGCACACTCATTTAAAGACAGAAGCGGGTTTACGCGGTATTTAAGGCCTTAGCAGAAAAATTATTAACTTCTTCACTCGAACCCAGCAAACAGTGGATGAGCACCGTAACCCTTTGGCCTATGTTAAAATGGTTGACTAATACAGGTGGCCACATCCGGAGACAAATTCAAATCTTTGGCACGACTGCGCTGTTTCCTTATATTTAAACCAACCGAGAAAGCCACTCAACGCCCTGGACCTTCTAATAAACAAGCGTGAAATTAAAATTGATTTTTTATGACTCTAATGCCCATGGCAATTGTTAAGTCATCTTTCACTGGGCTTAAACTGTATTAGGTGTTAATTTCGGCAAATTCTACGGGTGAACCACCCATCCTCGCTTCAAACGAGACCATCAAACGCAACGACTACCTCGAATTCTCCCTGGAGTTGGACATGGCGCCTTACACGGCTGAAGGACTGGCGAAACGCAGGCCTCGTCGTAGTCGAGATCAAACCTCCTGTTTTCTGCTCATCCTACTCAACCACGGTCATATAAAATATGCCCTTGGTTGTCGGTTCTCAACACTCTAACATTACAGATCACTAACCTGAAGCACAATCTTGATTAGCAGTATCAGTTTACCATCTCCAACTTCAGAGTTGTAGAAATTACGAGAGGACCTCTTTGCGGAGGCTTTGACAGAAAGCTCCACTGGATCATTCATATCTGAGATTCACGAAACGTCTCTTCAGGTTCTGTAAGAGTACAGTGAATTGCTGGACTATACTTCAACCTTCGCCTGATAAATTCCCTTTATTGAAGTCTTATGCCTACCTAAGTTTACTAAATATGCACAAATTTGCTGGCTGTGGTCAAAAATATAATAAAAGTTTTTTTTAAAAAATAATAACTCTTCTAGATATAGCAATGCTACAGTATTCAGGAATCCAGAGAATTGTTTTAATTTTTTCAAACGTTTTTAAATGCATTAAATGTTATTTTGTTATCTCATTCGACCAATAAGACATCCTCACAAGATGACGACTCAGCTTTTACTTTCAGTTTGAATCAGGTTGGCGGGAAATTCAAAATCATTGAAAGTTAGGGTATATGTCGTTATTAACTCGAAAACCTTTTTAACAAACGCTTCATGGAGCACTTCTGAATCTCGCCGGAAACACGAGATTGATTTTGTGGGATCGTCGTCAAGCGAGGCTCAAAGAAAGAATAAAGTGCCATTTGGAGTTCAGAGGTGTGTGAAATCAGTCAAGGTCATTAGTTGATGAGATTCAGTGCATTTTACCAAATCCATATCCTTGAATGCATGAAAATTAGGAATTCGCAGATCTGCCATCAAATCTGCAAGTGGAAGAATGGATTCCCAATGGCACATATAAGTTGACACAACTCTGCATTACATTTTGTGTATATTGTCCTGAGATCTCTAACGTGCCATCTAATACACACTTAGCAAGACCCAGCGTTTGAAAAACAAACACATGCTGTGTGATTTTTCTCTGCCTAGTCACACGTGTTAGAAATCTAGGAACTCTAAGAATTTTTTGAAGGCACGACTAATCTAGCTATTAACAAATTTAGAAATGCTTTAATGAAAACCGATCCCAAACAGGCAATTCAACTCTTTCGTTCATTTCATCACCAAATATTTGTCTAGAAACAAACAAAAACTCTTAACAACTTGTTGAAATTCTCCTAATCTTCTTTAATACTAGCAGATTTTTCTTCAAAAGTTCTGTAGCTTTTATTAGCCTCTCCATGAAAGAAATACCATAGCTAAAAATGCAATTAAATTGATTTCAATATTTCGCATTACCGAGGGCTTATTTAAAGTCACTAATAACAGTCTTCTAAAGATGAAGGCACACGTTTTCAGCTTTCGCAAAATTGCTAGAGAGAAACACATAGTGGTTTTGGATGCATTAACTCGCCCTCTTCAGTTCTTTAGCGAATGCCTCGGGTTCAACTGCCGAGTCTGACAAGAACCATACGACAGAATTCATCGAATAATTGAGAAAAATTAAGTGCCATTAAGAGTGCAAAGATGTGTGAAGTCAGTCAACGTCAATGCTAGTGTCGGTAAAGAACAAATTGTTTTTGATTAAACCAGCTTATGGATTTGACAAAAATTGCGAGGAACTGTACCATTTAAAATGCAACATTAGTTGACATTACGTTCAGTCATTAGTGAGAAGAGGCCAAAATAATCGGGACGCGTGGTGATTGCCAAGTATATTCGACAAACAAGTGCACAGATTACACAGATAATAACGAGAGGAGAATAAGTATCAGTTTTAAGTAATCAATAAATGAGATGGAATTTTCGAATTCAAGAAAGTTTTATAGAAATGTTTTGATTAGTTTCGGCGTTCCATAATGCCAATTTTTACTCATTTATTTCGGCCATTTTCCCTTAGTGGTTAAAGATGAATAATTTCCATTCAGTTTTATTGAAAATTTACACATTTTATTAAAAAAATTGAAGAACCAATATTTTCTTACACTACAGTAAGTATTTAGTGCGAAAATTAATATGATGAATAAGATTGGAAGTCTCAAGAGGAAATATGCACTTTACAAGTTACCGCCTATGTGTATGACCAGCTTAGTTAGCATTGATTGTTTCACTTAAAGATTTAGATAATATTGAAAAAGAACATTTTAACAAATGCACTAATTTACTAGCAAGCAATTTCTAAAGTAGGTATTTTGTGAGAACTATATCAGTTTTCACATAATCAAGGAGCTATTCATGGCACTTTCCATTTTTATTAAAAGTTGCCAAGGCAACGATGTTGTTTAATAAACGGAATTTCATTAAAAAAGCAGTCTGTTAACATTTCAATCAAGGCAATGGGTTTCAAAACATTTAATCAAATCTATATTCTTAATAAATTTGTCCTTGAAAGACTGGATTCAAGAAGTCACATACGTTATTCCTCTAATTAGTACGAGCATTGCTAAAAAGCGCTTTTCTTATTACAATTGCCTTTCTTCATATTTGTATGCTGAAAGTCTTACAGGATGACTTCACTGTTGTTTCCCGAATAAGCCGAATTTTACGTCGGTTATTTAAAATTATCATGGCTTGTCTGAAATCAGTAGTATATATTGAATGTTAGGACAAGCGTCACTGTTACCACGACCACGCGAATACTTTAACAAGCCCCTTCATGCTCCATTGCTGAATCTGGCAAAAATTATAAATTTAAATAAAAATCGCCGAGTCATTTTAAACTAAAAAATAATGAAAAATAACCTTGCAATTTTATTCACACCTTTTAGTTGTATAAAGTGCTTATTTCAGAAGCACTTAACACCTTAACCCAGAAGGCTTGTAATGCTCATTGACGTTCGCTGGGTTCACGCATCTTTGCACTCTAAATGGCACGTAAAATTCCCACTGAGCCTCTGAATTCCATCCCATGATTCCTGCTAGATTCAGCAGAGGAGCCTTGGATGTTTCTTAAATAATTATTTTAAAACTAACTAATTTACAACTTAACTTGGTTTAACTTGAAAAAAGAGCCTTCATCTTTTGGGGCTTGTCTTACTGGAAGACATAATCAGTTACTGATGTTTTAATTGACCAATGATAACAGGAACTCGTAAAAACAAACAATATTTTAATTCATTGTTTATTTTGATGTCTGGCAGTCAAAACCTTGGGAAGAGTAGACAAAGATTAGTTGGTAGTAAAAGTTAGAAAAATTGTAATAACTTCCATTGCAGTCCTAATATATTGCAGCATTGGTATTTATAGATAAGTACAGTAAAACAACCTATTTTAAATAGTTTTTTAAATTGACGTCATTAAAATAGGCTTCAGGGCTATTATTTGTTGATTCCAATAAAAGAAATAAGTTGAAGAACTCCTAATTTACATTCGGGTATGCAGACCTGGATTGAAAGAAATTCTAACTGCAAGAAAAAGTCGGGCCAAGCTTTTATGTTCAACAACATTTCCTATTGTTCTTACTCCACCTATGACAGGCCTGAGTAAAAAAAACACAGAGTGTATTGTGCAAACACTCAGTCTTTCAGCGTGAGTATTTAATGGCACCTTAGGAAGCTCCAAACACAACACAAATGCTGCGCATCAGAATTGTTACATTTTGCATATGACATCGCGATTCCTCTCTTTAAAGGTCAAATTTTTCAACGGTAGTTTTACGAAGGCTCAACTTAGCATTTAAAGAAATGGTTTAATACACTGACCTGAATCGCATTGCCTTATTTATTTTTGCATTGAATGGGGTATTCGTTGTCCACTTTTTCATGAACGTTCCTTTGCCAAATAGCATCATTGCTTCAGACGGAAGAAAATTGTACGAAACCATTATTTGGGCAGTTTTCACCAACTGTATCATATAGTGCACTCTTGGTAAAATGTTTTACTCCCTGTATAATTGAAAAAGACTTGAAGATTGGCCGATTTCACACGTCTCTGCACTCTAAATGGCACTTGATGTTTTCACTGAGTCACCATTAAAGATGATCCTGTGTGTTCCATCTCATGTTTCTTGCCAAATTCAGCAGCTGACCACGAAAAACTTCGTTAACGAATGTTAGTTGGCATGGCAGCAGTAACGCATAATCTTGCATTCAGTGATTTAAAAACATCGACTTTGAACCACCACCAACTTAATTTATACTGAAAAAAGACATGAGCCTTCACCTTTCGAGAATGCCCTATTCGGAGACATCATCGGTTACTAGTGATTTTAAACGGAGGTTGATAATCACAAATAGTCCACGGCAGACATTTTTTACAGGAATTTGAGTCCACCTCATGAACATTTTCCTTAATAAATGATAATATGATAATAATTTTATAGGTATAAACCAAATTTATGTGACTTCAAATGCAACGAATTTTCGAACGCAGCCAACAAATTTGTGCATATCTAGTGAATCTCAATTTGAAATTGAAATTGACTTTAGCCATGAATGATTCAGTTGAGTTTTCTATCGAGGCATTGGCAGAAGAGTTTTTATCGTGTTTTCAGTAGGAATTCCTATATGAGCAGTTCGAACCGGTAACATAAGTCCTGTTTTTGATGATCGTAGTTGGGCACGATGGGTTGAATGCTTTTGAATTTGATGTAAATATAAGAAATTCCATAGATGCGAATTCTATAGATGGAGAAATCGCTTTCATTCAACAGTTCCACTCATAATACTCACCGAAATTAACACCTCATAAAAACCAATAAACCGATTTGAAAAATGTGACTACAAATTCATTTATCTATTTTTGTCAGAAAATGTCTAATTTAATTGAAAATGATAGTGATGCAGGGTCTAAGGACATTGTTGAAAGTTGAGGGCACTTCCGAGCATATGCCTTGGACAAAGTACAAACTAAAATTTCGACTATGAGCCCGGAGAATGGGTAGATTCAAGGTTTCTCATGCTTTATATTAAATGTAATTGCCAAATCATTTCAATTGTTTATATTTTTTAGTTTTAAGGAGCTGTTATCCTTCGGTGATTTCGGGTGTGGTGCATAAAACACTTATGGTGAATTCCAGGAGCATCGCGCAAGCCAATTCAACTTGCCTGTCGTAGTGGCTAACGCTTTGAGATTATCTTATTAAGCAAAGAATCATGATACTACACAAACAAGCCATACCACTATGCGGCTGATTTGGGCTGTGATGGGAATTTCACGTACCTTTTCATAAATGCCAGAAGCTTCAAGTGAGAACACAACACAGCCATTTGAAAACGTTGATCACAGGCATAATAGAGCAGGAGCTTGCATGTTCCAGAGTATTTAAATTTAGCTAAGTATTAGCCTGTTTGCAAAGAAAACAAGGCCCAAAACTACTTATTGTATCTTACTTAAATTGGATTCTAATTTTAATTCCTGCTTTGGCTTTAAGTAGTTTTATTGACATTGCCTTAACTAATAGTAAATTACCATTCATGTTAATAAAACCTTCTGGCTAAATGCAAGAGTTAAAATATGCAATTTCATTATAGTTATTGACTAAATGTAATCTTTTCATCCAGATTTAGGGTTAGAATTTATTTATTTATAACTTTAAAGTAAAATATGTGAAATTTTTATTGCTGATATTCTGAATAAGGTTAGATTTATACATCAACTGGTACATACTTGAGTTATTCATGCAACCTCTGCAATAAAAATGCGCATTTTAAAAGCAGCAGGATGAACAAAGACGATTTCAGTTCAAAGCACCATTTCAACGATGTTTTCTCTTTTGGTTGAATCTATAAGAGTCTAATTTAATTCTTTTAAAAAATCTTTCATTATTTTGCATTAATGTCATTGTTGCAAAAAGCATTTTTAAAGGAAGTCAATCTGTAATTTTTCACTCTTGTCAATGAAAAAGTTATTTAACAAAAAACACCTCATAAATATTTTTGATTATTTGGAAATTTTCTGTTTTTCAAGCCTGAATCGCACATTTCCAGATATCTTAATCATGGATCGCAGATTTCAATATCATTTTTCACAAATAAAGTTTCAGAGATTACTTCTACAGTTACTTGAATTTGAAAGAAATTTCATGCTGGTAAATAGTGGAATGTTTTGCAGAAAATATGCCAATCCCTTGGGCATGTTTGCACTCCGGTGCAAACTCACGATACCCCTTTATATCCATAAATGTAATATTTATCAATTCTCGTTGATATCTGCATAATATTTACAGTTGTTTAAGTCGTTACTATGGCGCCTTGCACTTCGTTGAATAAACATGGCGTTACCACGCCTCCCGTCTCTTGTGGCCATGATCTAACGCAACGTTTACTAATCAGGCCACTTTAAGTAGCTTAGAACCTTGGTAATTTACCTTGCATCTAAAATGTACATGAAATAAATTTTTCTCATTCAGTAATATATATGAAGTGAAGCTTTAGATTGAACAACTATGTGTTTATTCTTTTCTAAAACTCATGGTTAATTGAATATGAACTTGCCTTCTGAATACTCCACCAATTGGTAGGTGAAGCTGTTAAATGTCTTCATGTCATAAAAAACAAAGCTTATGTCTTATTTGACTGCCTTATTGGTGAACAGTCCTTTGAAAAGTAAACGAAATTTCCAACTATTCAGAGCAGGTTACAATTGTTTTATGCAAGTATTCATCAGAATCTTGCAAACTTTGTAATGCGATTTCTTAGACCAGAGCTTTGGTAGATTTTAATGCCAAATTAAAGTCAAGATGAACGCCAAGGAAGCATAAATGTTGATAATTTTGAGTTAAATTTTTTGAGTACAATGCTTTTATGCCATTCGTTTTATCTTTAGAAATTAATTATATTATTTAACTCGTCAAGCGATGCAGTTGATTTTAAAACAATTATCAATTCAAATCATTATTTCAGTAACCTTAAATCCAAATCGAAGATATTTATTTTTTGTAGTTAAGTTATAATTATTTATTTTAATCTCTTAAAATGAACACAAATCTATATATTTGGATCATTTATTATGTGATTGCTCATCCTAGTTCAATCGACAACTTTAGTGAAAAAACCATCAGGGTTTTATATTAATTGCAGGTATGACGAAAATCAAATTTGATTTCTATTATGCAAGAGACTTACATTAGTCTCAAAGTAGTTTAGAACTAAGATTACTACGTAAAAATAGGTCATTTATATTTTCAGGGCCGCGCGGTGCCCGAAGCATCACAAATGCCGACGGAAGTTCGGGCGATATGGAATTGTATTTTTCACGAGACGCTGTAAGGATCTTTTGAGCTATGCTCATTGCAACGAGTCATCTCATTAATTGTCCTTATTATGCTTCAAAGTTTGCAGCATTGTACTTGTCGGACAAACTTTATCTGCTTAATGCCACCGATTGCACCGCCTGCCTTCCACTGGTAGAAACAAAAGATGGCGAATCTTCAAAGAAAACTCGATCGTAAATCGGCCATTATTTTCCACCATTCTAGGTCACTACTATTCTCATCCAATAATAACACTAGATGTGAGCAATGTTCTAGCTCAAAAGTACTGTTAACCGCTGAAGAGTACGTTAATAAAAGTTATCAATCTGAACCGAAAAAGACATTTATTACCAGTTTTTTTAGGCTGTCTACTTCGTTCCAAATTGCAAGTTTTCAGAAGTCAAGCCGGGAAAGGTTAACCACAACATATTTGGCCAAATTTTATTTTAGAATTCTACAATTTCGAGAGCACTGACTTTACTTTCCATTTACTATCAGGGTGAAATCACGATGGAATACTCGTTCTCCTAAGCAAGATATGCGGCAACAGACCACAAGGTCGAAGTTACGTTTGCCTATAAGTCTGTAAATGAAGCTGATGATGTACCTGTGAGTGCGAATCGGTTGCTGTCGGCTTCAATGCAAATTTTCATTGTAGACTTATATTTACCATGGCTGTCAGCATCTAAACCCTAAACAAGTCCAAAACACTTGAAAAATCCTGTGGTGAGTTTGGGCTTTTTTAGATTATGAAAGAATTCGTAACTATTGAATGGCGTAGAAGACGTATGCAAATTTTACACTTTCTTAAAACTTTTCCCATCAACTTTCCACGTGGTAACGAGTTGTATTAGGTTTTAGAAAAATCCCCCGACGTTGCCGCCTGTAAGAGTAAATTTAAAATACTTTTTCCATAAAAATTAGATAAAAATTAATATTGTAAATTTAAAAAATAACATTTAATCATAAATGGCCATCATTTTAGATTTTCTTGGATTGTATTTCAATGTGCATCCAGCAGGCATTTATTTCAATTTTTGCAAAACAAGTTTTATAAAATATTCAACAAATAATTTTAAGCACTTCATGACTTGCAGTTTGTCAGTAAAAAACGGTTCAGGATTCTAAATAGCAATATTTTTTTAGAATTCAGAGTTACCTGTTAAGTTGAGAAAAGGAATCTTTTATTCACTGATTGAATTGGCGTAATATTTAAACAGAGAAATACTATGTATTCCGTCCCAATTTTTAATCCAAAAAATTAAAGCACTCATAAACTGCTTTCTATTAATCATTTTCACGTTTCTTATGCTAAGTCTGAGGATATATTTTGTAGGTAGAGCTAGAACCGAAGTAGAAGAACCACCACCATGCACGTATTACATGTGACTTCAATAGCCCAACTACTCAACTCTCGCCCAAAAGGTAGTTAAAACTTCATAAACATCCACAATCTTAGGTTATAATCAAGAGTTTGTAAGTTAGAAAAACCTGTGGTGATTTATTATTGAACAGTTAATTGAAAATAATAAAAATGCTTATTTAAAACGACTGCCCAATTCTTAGGCTAATCGGTTTATCTATTCCTATTGTTTAAATTGATCAGTGACTTTTAATGTAATATATAAACTAAGCTACAACGTCTTCAGGCAAATTTACAGTAACATAAGAATCATAATACCACTTTTAAAAATGGTTAATTTTCATTAATTTATGGTTGTTGGAGTTTTTATTTAACGAATATTTCATTTAATCGTCCTTATTCACTTCCATTTTCAACTTGTCTATATGGACACTCTTTAGCACTTGTAGAGAATTAATTAAATCGAGACTGAAACTATTTATTTCCACTTTAGTTATATGTACATACGATATTGTTCTAGTGTACTTATTTAAGAACTTTAAAAAGCCTACTATGTAGGAATAAAGTAACTACCTTTTGAAATCAATGACATTTTACTATTATTTAAAAGAGTTGGAGAATGAAAAATTAAAAATGTTGGAGACATTGAAAATTTTGGCATTACAATCTTTGAACATGTTATAAATAATCAGAACTTGACGTGTCGCAATGTATCATTTTTATACACATATCTGACAATTTGGCTTTAATCCTAGAAAAATGGCAGATCTCTAGAACACTCCATTATATCTCCAGAAAATTATATCAATAATTTTCTGATTATTTGAATCTATAATTTATCTTTTGTTATTATTTGTATAACAGGTATAGTTCTTCAAGTCGTTGCTATGACGCCTTGCACTTCGTTGAATAAACTTGGAGTTACCGCGCGTCCCAACCGTAACGTTTACCAATCAGACCACTTTGGGTAGCACAGCACCTCCGTACTTTACATTAGCTCCACTATAAGTCTCATTCTTAAACCTTAAAATTAATATTGTTTTATCAGCTTTTCAGAACATCATTTCGAAATTCCTCAATATTTAACGAATCCGGAAGCGCAATCATGCTTTCTTGTGCGCGCATAAAATAGGCCTCTCAAATCAGGTGAGATATGGTCTCTTCTAATGCATCTGACTTAAAACACATGTGAAAGTTAAGTGAGTTTGCCAAAAACTTATTTGCTTCAATGGCAACTAGTTTTAAATACCAGATCGAAAAACCGTCAACACTTTCTTGATAAAAATATCTGCTGAGGTCGGACCAAAATAGAAAGAATTAATATATTCACGTCATTTTGTGGGTGGATTGAGAATAGAGATTTACCGAAATAATTCAACTCTAGTTTTAATTTGAAATATTGTAGAAATGGAAACCATACTTGAATTGGACCAAGAAAGCCTTTGGTAGCAAACGATAAGGTTTAAATGACCAAAGGTATCAATATCATTTTTTAAGATATAAAGTTTTGAATTCTATATAACAACGCTTTAAAAGTCGCATTGAGCAGAGCTCATTTTCATATGCAGTTACGTTTTACAAAATCTAAATTCAGTGATAACTTACCATCTACGCAACAGATTTTTAAATTTTTCTCTTAATTATAACCTAAAATGAAACCTCAAAACCAATTTAGAATTTCCTACGAAAACTGAATGTCTCTAGGCAGCTAGTGCTGATCTTTATTTCATCAAGTAGAAGGATTTTATGACTACTCCACGAAGCCGGAAACGCATTCTTCACTTCCTGTTTCAATAAGACAAGATCAGTGGGTTCATTAAATCCACCACTACAAGTAATACTCAGCCAAATTCAAATTAATTCATTTTAATCAAAACTGCGCAGAATGAACGAGTGGTTTTAGGGCCGCTTGTCAAGTTCTCTAGCGGAACGCACAAGTGGTGCTTGATAATGGAGCAAGAAAAGTTGAAGTTGAAACAGAGAACACATTAAATTAATGGAATTTCGGCGCAAATGCAAGGCTGGAACAAATAAACACGCTTTTAATGTTGTCGCCATAATTAAAATTATTCATTTTATATGAATTAACTCAATTTTTAGCAGGGAATAAATGAATGCTTCAGATGTGCGTTTCAACACGGAAAGGCAAAATTTAGCTTTCGAGATGGGAAAAAGGCAAATCATTTCCAGCTTTTATTTGTTTTAATGCTATAGATCTCCCATAAGCTAGGTTTTTGCCAGAAAGTTTTGATTTCAAAAATAATATTTTATTAATGCATTCAAAATTAAGCAATTGTTACTAAATTAATGACGTAATTTCCAAAAAAGACAATGGAACTGTACAGACTTTTCTGGTTGTCTTTGCGATATTTTTCTACTGTACAAAATTTATTCTACTTTTTCTCAAAGAGTCAAAGTTATTAGATATTAATCTACTTCCCTATGTTTAAAGTATTTCGGAATGTATGGATTTATATACTGAACTCTCTCCATATTCCTCGCTCTCTATATATTTTTTGTAACCTATCTAGTGGTATCAATATGTAGCGTTCAGCTCGGGGTCACCAATTTGTAGCGGATTGCTGCAAACAACGAACTATATCACTAAGGTATGTAACCCTATCAGATCGGGATCCGCACCAAGAGATAGTAAGACCGGAATGCACGTTAGACCAAGTATGTGTCTGTGTGTGTGTATTTTAGGATGTGAGTATGAGGGTATAAATAGGCTACATCTGATTTCTACTAATCAGGAATCGCTCCGTAATTGGTTGATCGAGAGTTGTAGTCGGATGCGATTAGTTGGTAGCCGTACGCCACAAATATATGCCAAAATTTTCATTGAGGAATACGATTTGTCTTACAGATTGTTGCTAAGGAAATGTTCACTTATGTTACATATTGATTAAAACACATGTTGAATATTGTGGCTTACCACAAATAACAATAATAGTAATCGAGTTGTGATCATTTTTTTCAAATAATGTACATTAATTAAAACCGATTAAGGAGAAACGCATTAAATTAAGGGCCCATCTTTTTGGCAAATAAGATTATTGAATGTCTAGGAAACCCTTAGGTAAATTAAATTTCAAAATCCTCTAGCATTGGCATGACTTAGCCGATTAAATCCTTCTTAGGATACAATGGTATTTGTTAAATGATGTTTGACGTTGTGAAGAAATCGAGCCTAGAGCCATCTTTTTAAGATATTTTTCGGGAAGAGAAGAATAATCAGTTTCCTAGAAGGTTAATTGCGAAATGGCGAATGCCCTGTGACTGCTTGGTTTATTTACAAATATCCTGTTACTGTTAGTAAACGTAAACTTGTCTTCTTAAGTCATACGGATGGCGCTACCAAAAACCGCTCCAATACCGATGATTCACTGCTCAATGCCCAACCCCGAATACCTTGAAAACTGCTATTGGAAGGCGTCAATTAAAACAGCTGGTTTGTCCTATCGAAGAATTGGACCACATTTAACATCTCCAGATTATAACTGCTTTTCTGAATCAAACCAAATTCACAGAGCATGTTTTGTTACAACGTGCGAAACCAAGTATTCTATTAATTTAATAGGGTGAGACATATTAAGTTTTAAAAGCTGGTGATGCCGAAAACGGCTGACGGCTGGTAGTCATGAATTGCTCCCAATGTCGAACCCGGAGAACTTTGGAAAAATATCTGGTAGCGTGTACTTGAAGTTGTGGCTAAGGCAACTGTGATTTCAAGAAACTAAGACCACAAGGTTGCTCTAACAGAGAATCAGATATCTCCGAAAATCCCCCGATTCCTTTTTAATAGGCTGATCGTATTTCAAAGAACATTTTATAATGCCAACAGAAGATGAACATGGAAGATTCGCGAAAAGAAACGCAGTTGAAGCCGAAGTGTCTTGGAAAATTCACCCAGTTTATGGAGAGGAGTTTTTGAATGAAAGAATGCGTGTGTGAAGAAGGCGGTTTACGAAGTTTAGAGGTGAAGATAGCCTCCCCAAATAGATGTGGAGGTTGTCGATAAGCTTCTTGAAGTAGTCTTTGAGGAATTGCC
The DNA here is from genome assembly GCA_030710315.1 of Anomotaenia brevis. Classification (NCBI taxonomy): domain Eukaryota; kingdom Metazoa; phylum Platyhelminthes; class Cestoda; order Cyclophyllidea; family Dilepididae; genus Anomotaenia; species Anomotaenia brevis. The sequence goes on from JAUOZQ010000120.1 coordinate 41,511, forward strand.
TACTAGGCTAAGTTTCGAGTTGACGTCTGCTCACCTCTCCATTCTCCAAAGTTTCTTCCACCATCTAGAGATGAACAAGTGACTAGCAACGACACATGGTTCTTTTATGAAAATACTAAGCTTCATGGATGACGGCGGCTTTGTAAGAGAGAGAAAAACATAAACCACAGCCGCCCAGAATGGAACTTTTCTGGAAAAACGCTCTTCTTTTAATCTGGTGCGATCCCCAAGGAATAATTCAAGTGGAATTGTTGCAATCGTTACTGTCTAAATCTAATTGTCAGCGATTAGGGCGTTTAAACTAGGCTTTGAGGTGAATGAGGTGATGTTTCATCAGAACGATGCACGGAACAAAAATCGAGGAACGTGATCACCATCATCATCACCAGGCTATCGTCTACTTTCAAAATGACCTGGCAGAAACATCATTTGCAATGGAGGAAGAGTTTGAAAGGGTCGTCTGTTAGTTCTTGGAATCAAAACCAAAGAAATAAGCTGGTTAATGGAGATAATTATGTCACTGAAGATCAGAGAAAGTACAATTTTGATTTGATTAGTAATTAAATGTCGTAAGATTTGGCTGCTTGTTTGTTTCACTCATTCAAAAGCCGGAAATGACTTATTAGAGGCCTATTTGGATTGAATGAACGCCAAATGTAGGTCAGGCTGGAATATTAAACCTGATTATATCAGGGTATTTACGTCAACAGAGCTAACTTAAATTTCAGGATATTATATGTACGTGACTTTTATTACCAGCAAATAGATATTTTTTATTTTTTAGTTGACAAGTTGAAGGTAAATTTTCGTATTTCACCAAAATGGTCTGGAAAACATGGTATAAGTGCTCTCAAAATTGTTTTGCCAGAGGAAAAACACTAACCACTCTCTTGGTTATAAAAAATGATTTAAGTAAACAGAACACATTTTTCTACATAAAACAATTTTAAGGACCCAACAACGGAAATTAAGTTTTCACTTGAGTGGAAAATCGTTAAAAGTGAGGAGATAAATACCGAAATATGGTGTAGTAAACACTTCACGTCTTTTCCTATCTAAAAAATTTTGATTTTCCAAAATTTTCGAAACAAAAAAAACAGACTAATTGAGGGAACAAAAAATAATTTCCATATAAATTACCTCTAACCTAGATTTTTATTCCATAAACTTTTCAGAGATGTGTACTATTATTTGAAAAATAAACTGTTTTTCATTTTATATTTTAAGATATTTTATGACAGCGTACAATAAAAGCAAGGAAAACTTAAGAAAATGTGTTCATAAACAATATTATCCTAACAATTGCTTCGAGGAGGAGAAAGCGCAATCAACTGCATAATTCATCAAGTAAGTCATTTTCTTTTGCAATTTCACAAGTGATTTTGATTAGAACTTTTATTTTTTTCCTACAACTAATTTCACAGTGATTACTGAAGAAAGCTGCAAATGAAACTGTCAAACTAGAATCGAGTTTCTAATTAATCAGTTTAGAAGCTATTTCAGGAAATGACAAGTGCGTTGGTGTTTAGAATTGTCTTATTTGGAATACGAAAATGGTTTGAAAAAAATGAACCAACTGCTGCCACTTAATGCAACAACAATTAAGACTCAAATCTACCCCCAGCAATTTCGGCGTCATTTGAAGCAAGCTTTAAGGACAAAACCTGTTGGAGTGAATAGAATAGGAGTGAATTTTGCATCTGATCAATGCATTAACCCCTCTAAAAAAACACCTCATCAACGACATCATTTAGAAGAATCTGAGAGAGGTTGAAAGTGACATCTGTGACTTCCTCCAACCAAGATTAAAATAGTTTCCAATTATTCTATTAATAAGATCTTAAATAGATGAAATGAAGGCAGAGGTAATCTGTAGGATGACCAGATGAAACTACACCCGAAAAATTCGGAGAAACTTAACACGGATTCAGACGGGAGCATCTGTAGTTTTATTAATTTGTCTAGACAAGCAATTAAGCGGAACTGCATGAACTGGTTTGCATTTGACTTCTGACTTTGCCTTCCCTTCAACTTAACTCTTATCCACCAATAGTCAAAATGAAAAAAAAGAAATAAACAATCAAAAGGAAGAAAAAAATTCATAGATGCTTGAAATAATTATTCTGCCTTTTCAGACGCTATTTGTTACACTGATTAATCAGGCTTGCTGACTTATTTTCGAAAGGATTTAAGTCCATATAACAGACCACAGACTACTTCTTTGGCGTCTAAATTCTCTTATACACGCTGTGGCCGTAAAGTTAATTTTGCTTTCCCACAATTAGATCTTCCTAAACCGTTTATCAAGTGCTTCCTTTAGCATCAAGGCTTCATTCCATTCCCCAGGGGTTTGGGAGTACTAAGGTGACCTTAGAGCACTTAATTAGGTTAAAGCACTTTCAACAATCACCGAGTTCGCCAACCAAATGTGCTCCTTATTCGATCAGTTGGCTATTAAATCTGGTCTTTTGAATTTTTGAAAACTACTAATAATTTGACAGCAAGCGGCGTAATTTGTGGTTCTTATAACTGTGTCAACAACTGAGCTCAAAACATAATTGGACTCAGCAAGAACATTAGCAAAGGAAATAATTATGAAATTATTTGCTATTTATATGGAATTAAATAAAAGAATTTATCCTAAGCATTGCAAATTTGGGCTATTTAACTTGAAATACTATCAAATATCAACAATAAGTAACCAAGATTTTACTTCAAAGTATCTTATTCTTTTTTGCAGAATTCCTTTTGTGGTGTTAGTGGTACAATGAAATATTTGAACATTATATTGTTTTCTACAAAGAATAAAAATTGAAAAAAATTTACAAGTTGCAACGATTAGATCGTACAAGAAATCATTCCAATGTTTAATTAATGAAAGATTATGGGCAGTATAAATAATAAAAGTATAAATAATAAAAGAAAAGTTCTCCATGGATTCCAGATTCTAATTCGAATTAAATTCTACCAATTCAAAGTAAGTTGCTTTTTCCGGTCGTGTTTGCAATATACCTAAAAGGAATTCGAAATTCTTATTTGGGATCGTTTCCTGTCATCATATTCTGTTTTTAGTTTCAAACGCAAACTATGACAGATTAGGTAGGAAATTCGTAATTTTGTCTGGGCGATTTAATTTTATAATTTAAGATTTTTATTGGCCATTGCAGTTCAACATAAGTTTAAATACTGTTTTAAGATATGAATATTTAAGTTTTAATAAAAAGTTTAAACCGTTAAGGAGCACATACCACATTAATTTCCAGGTTAGCTGGTTTTATTGAATTAATTTGATTAATAACTTTTTCTTTAAATATCAAATTTGCAATGGAAAATCGGCATGGTCATTTTTTGAATTCCATGAAAATTTTGATATATTGAATATGTCTGCACCACAAAATGTGCCTGTGATTAGAGTTGAACAGTAACACTTGATCAGCAGAGTCTCCACATCGTCTTTCATCAACTCCAGTCTCTCGCACACGTTGTAAACGCGCCGTAGCCTTACCTTCCCGACATGCTGATTTTTACTGAGCGTTTCGTCAACACTAATAAACGCTCTAGGAGGAGTATTGTTGTTGCTTGACTAAGTCCCGAATCCTCATCGCCGGCTAAGCATGAGGTCAGCTAGCCAGGCGCGACAAGGTAGACACTGGACAGCTTCCCAGACACGCAGTCCGGTCTACCAAATCAATCAACTCCCCCGCCCCCACGTAGTCCTTCTAAGTTTGGGTCACAGCTCCAGGTCCTATGCTGCCTACAACCGCTTGAGTGCTTTCCTTAATCGTCATGCGTATCTATTAGACGTCTTCTCGTCTCCGTAATGGTAATAGACACGGTTCTTTAAGCTTGCAATATCTCTTGTTAAACGACAACAATAAAGGAATCGAATCTGTTATCAAGAGTTTGTGGGCTATGGAATGTTCCTAGGTGTTAATTCAAGGATGTCACTCCTGGCAAAGAAAGTAACCCAGAGACTAAGCTAAATCCCTTTGCCAGCCCAATGCTGCAGCAACATAAAAGTTGACTTGTTCGACATATCAAACAATGCCACTTAGGTTCTGATTTGGCCTAGGTAGTGCATCTGTGCCGTGAGTGGTCAGAGATAAGTTGGAAAGTTGGCAAGCATCATGATTCCCCTAAAGCGGAACGATTTCCCAAAGTAGATTACATTTTATGGGGCTTTAGCAATTATGCTTTTCACCCATTTCGTTAGGTGAATCTTCCTAACAAACGCTTCTTGGAAGCCTCCATAAAATTATTCTTAAAATGTTGATTATAACACTGTTTTTAGGGATAACAATTTACTCTGAGTCAATGCTTACTATGAAAATTCTTGGCATTTAAGTCTTTCCTTTCTTAATTGCGTCTAAAAGCATCTTTGGTGCAAAATAATACCAGATATTTTCTAGCTTCTCAAACTCAGCTCATACACCACGTTTGAAGTTCAAGGTACATTGAATAGGAATCGCTGTTTAGTTTCCAAGACTACTGTTACACGGTTCTCCGAGGTATTAATTCATACATATTGCGAATTGTGGGCTCCAAAGAAAAATTTCCCATTCTTTAGTTCAAACACTCTCATGCAGTGGTGGTGGTGGTAGAGGCGGAAATCGACTTCTTACCTGAATCTCTTAATTCACAAATTTGTGGTATTAAAGCCTCTTTTTAAATTTCTGTAAAGTCAGTTACTGTAACGAAACATGTCAAATCACAAAAATAGTAATGTCTTGATTGTTTAGGCGTTTCCTCTTTATCTACCCGAGGTCTGTAAATCTCAGAAAAAAACTCCTAAAATATATTATTTAACGAATTTATATTTACGGAAACCTGTGCTGTCTCAGAACACGGCCGGACGTGCCATGAATAATAAAACGCGCCTCTGTCTGGGCGTTAGACGATGTAACATGCAAAATCAATACATAATTTCATGGGGAAATTGTGAGGGACCAAATGTTACCCACCTATGAAGCAATAAGAGAGGCAACAGCTTCCTGATAAATTGTCACCGCCAAGTTCTTTTTGCATTGCCTTTCCAGTCAATCGGACCGTGGACCGTTTACAAAACTGAGCTCTTCTTCTTTGCGCGTAGGCCTGAGAAGTTTTCATTTTATGAGCAAATAATCGGGGTAACTCAAACACTGCACTCTTGTTTAACCCCTTAAATGCAGTTTTGCTCGTACACGGAATGAGGAAGGGAAACTATAGGAGTTTCGGATTATTTAATCTCCATGAAATCATGATTTTCATCTGAACTGCAAACTGAAAGTCATCGAGGCTTGAAATCTTGAAAGTCGATTTGTTCATGGATTGAAGGACAATTCCGTTCGCTTATAGGTTTATCACTGTTTTTTAAAAAAATGAAGTGCACTTTCCCTGTCGCGTTCATTTCCACAGGGCTTGTATGAGAACTACCTCATGTTTGATGTGTCGGTGTGATTATCGGGATAATAATCAGACAAATTTTAATTTTACTGTTATCCAAAGAAATTGAGGAGCTGAAATGCGTTTAAATACAAAATTGATACACAGATTCAGTAAACATTACATTGGAGATATCCTAAGGGCTGAATGAATATGAGATTATCTGTTGCTGTTGAGCTAGTCTTTCAGTACAAACAACCCCATAGTCACTTTGAGTTCCTCAATTTATATCAAGGAAATAGGATATGCTTTTCCATGATCAATCGAGGGAGACCAGTTTATATTTTTCGCCTTGTTACTGAATGTTTTCAAGGTCAGGAACGTTCAAAATTGTTCTGTCAAATATATCCGAGCTTACTGCCACTTGGCTCAACGACGAATGAAAGTTCCCACTGACACTTCTAGGTTTTTTGAGCACGCGCAAGAAGTCCTAGCCATATAATATAAATTTTAAGTAAAAAATGTGCATACTTTCTTATGAAAATGTAATTTATTGGTACTGCTAATAAATGGAGACACGCAGGTAAATGCATTCAACCAACACAGTATATGCTCTGCATTCACTTTGTTTTATTAAATATGTTTTTGATGACAAAGGCACTAAATTTTCCAATGTTTGGGCGTGGATGAATGTTTCAGTCCATGAATCAATTTATCCCCGTGAATAAGGAGTTTTTTAATTAATAGTGACCTTGCTTGTTTAAGTCTTCCAATTTATCGAATATAAAACGAAGCATCATGTGTTGATTATTTAAAAAGCGAAAGCTAAGTAATTGGGTTTAGATTCGCATGAGTAGCCTGAAAAATGCGTCGGTACATCCATATTAATTTTAACAAAGTCTTCTTATACTTAGGCTTCTCTTTTTCACCTAAGAATTTCAAAGTTATTTCCACCTCAGAATTTTTAATAAATCAAATGGTGATTTAATACGCATTTAAATATTTAATCGTCAGTATTTTTGACCTAATACTATGGATTAACAAAATTTTTGTTAACATGTCTTGGTGTTTAATTCACAAATGTCACTTTTTACCACCTTCTGTGTTGACTAAGACGGTTTATTCCAAAGGAACAAAGGCTGGTTAGAAGGAGCAGGGTTAGGAGAATGGTGCATGAGAAAATTTTTCTTAACCATGTTGCTCTCTGATCTTTTACGACTCGATTCCTCTGGTGTGTAGTGGCACTGCATTGTCCCGATGAAATTATCAGAACAAGATCGAGTCTTTTATCTCCTCACAGACTGATTTAAACTCCCAAATCACTGAGAGTAGATTTAAGCATTATCTGTAGCAGGATTAGGTTGTAATAATTAAAAGTGCCTCATTATTTCCTGACGACCCCAACAATATGAAAGAAGAGGAACCTTTTTTGCCCTGATGTTCCATTTTCGTCAACCCATGTGATGACTTGACATAACACAGAAGCTCATAATTGAATCATTGACTGTATTCAATATGATTACATTATTTTCTTACTAATCCCAACCTAAAGTCTAGCATTCGTCAGTATATATATATCAGACTTGGCTTAAAAACCGTGCTTTACCATGACATGCTATTTAGAGACTGAATCGCCGAACAATCTGATCACCACATAAGTTGTGTTCTCTTATTACTTTTAAAGATTAAAAGAAATTTATAAGTTTCCCTATAATTTTACAAAAGGCTATGATTTCCTAAGTTGGGATGCGTTTAAACTGACAAATTTATGTTTTTGCGGAACAGTAAAACTGAAATTTAATTGACTGAAACTGCTAACATGAAGTTTAGGCAAATCATGGTTTGTGAATGCATCGAAGGAAACCTAACAGCGAGCTAAGCGGCTGGAAGCATTCACATAGTTTTAGGAGAGAAATGTGTGAAGGAAACTGCATGCGAAATACAGAATGTGAATGGATGCATTCTTCAAGAATTCATCACCAACCGACTGGCAATAAATAGATCTCTGATCAAAAGACTGAGCCTTATTGACAGTTGTGGCTTCAGCAGATAGAAAGCGAACTTCATGTGAAAAATGGTTCTCCTTTCTACAGCACGAATTACTTTTCACAAGATCTCCCGACTTTGCTCCTTTACACTATCATTTCTTGCATAGCTTACAAAATCATTTAGAAGATGCACCTTTAGTAGTGCCGTAGGAAAAGGGTGAAAGCGATATTTGTGAATTATTCGAATTATTAAAGTCAAAAAAAACTGATGGAAAGCACGTTGGTTATTGAGTTTTAACTGAGTTTAATAGTGGCTCAATTAAACAGGTTTAGTAAAACGGACTAGCGCTAGTTTTGGGGCAGCGAATTCATCTGATCTCTTTTAAATAGAACTGGGGATCGTTCCTACCAGAATGCTGATCTGAGCCAAAAAAGTAACAATTTCGCCCACCTCACTATCGAATTATGACAGGTTGTGTGATCTGTATTTAAGCCACTATTTGGCCCGATTTGAAGATAAGTGAAGTGTTTTTATTTTAGTCCAGAATATACTTTTAAACTTTCTTTTTATAGTGGTTAAAATGTGAAATTACTTGAAGTTACTTCTTAATAAAAGTCCTTTTATAAGAGAACACAGACTTCAATCAAGGTCTCCCTCATGCAATACAGTTATATTAAGTATTATGCTTTAAAACATTTCTAACAGTTTTTTTTCTGATTTCTCCAAAAAGCAAAAGTCTCGTTTTTTCTAAAAAGAACTAATTATACCTTGAATTAAAAGCTATTTTGTATGGATGTGCTACTTTAGATGTTTAATTCAGGCTACTCCTATGCGAATGTGATTCATCTGTTTGGTATATGTAACGTCTCCAGCTAAATATATTTATTTTTTCCAGTGTAATAAGTTCATTGTTGTTTAAGTTATCGCAAAAAAACTTGCGCACTTTGTAAAGTAAACAGGTTAGAGATTAGACATGATTTTATTCTTTCTAGGCGTCAGGAATACTGCACCTTCTCAACGTCTTCTGTAGAAATTAAGGAGTTCATCAGGGCATCAAGGTTGCAGACACCTCAGTAAATAAGCATTCCTATAGGTTTAATGGACTGAAAATTTCATTTTATAAATTTTATATATTTTCTTATGGAAGCTGACTTTTAGAGAGTAGCATTTGAAGCCACCTTATCGATTACTTTCACCTTAAGTTTTAGAGCAAAATTTCCAGTGAGAAAATTGTTTAGAAGTCCTGTGAATTTTCACGAAAAACTCTTTTGTTATATACAAAATCTCGGAGAAGTGATCAATGCAACTCCTCTGCAAATGATTTTTTTACAATTTAAAACTAAGCGTAATCGTCGTGTACCCTTTCGACACTTTAGGAAAAACGATCTTGCTTTTTGTCAAAATAATTTTCGGCCACTTCAGGTGCTGCCATCCCCAACGCTTTGGGGGATCCGTTTGATGCTTAGCGTAAGGCAATCATGTTGAAAGCACTGCTATTAAACTTCGTGAGAATACTCGATAGAACGGTGAGGAAACCGCTTTTGGGAAAACGTTGCCACTAAAGTAAAGACTAAAAAGTGATTTAAGTGAATATAATCGATAGAAATATTACTTGTTATTCCTCGATAGGAATCTGGCTAGACACTTTAAGTCGATGCATTGCGTATTCTTTAACAAATCAGCTGAATAATAAGTTAATCCATAAGTCCTGTCTGTATTTGAGCGAAATTTAAAGAGTATTACGCAATATCTAATGGGTTTACCCATTTTTTCAACTGAATAGTGCCAATAAAGTAATATTGTTTTGGTTTTACAAACAATTACAAGTTGCTTGATTAAAGTACTGCATTTGAGTTCAAGAATGGAAACTTAGCAGCCCAGGGGAATCTTGAAACATTGACTCTGTTTTATGTTTAGAGTTATGCGTATAAATGAAAGGTTGTTGGGGTTATCCTACTCTATCATTTGAGGAATTAGTAAACAAACTTAGTCCTAACTACACTTCCATTCACCGTCTTTACCTTCAAAAGCTTACCCATTGGGTGTTCGAAGCACTCTCAAATCTCGAATGGTTAATGTCTGTTCTCTTCTTTATATCCTAGCCAAACTATTACACCCTTGTGGAGTCTTCATAGGGCATAAGGGTTCTTTCACTCTAGTAAGGTCGCGAATGAGCTTTCGACAACAATTACTGATAGAATGTACTAGCGGAATCTTGGGAATTTGAGCAAATCTGCTTTAGTGAATCGAAAGGAGTGATGTTCCACCAGGCTAATGCAGCAAGAATCCCAAATTTTACTGAGACACAATTCCGCACCCAACTTTGTTTCGTAGCTAACATTTTTTTGGCTGAAAAACAGCTCTTGCGACCAGGAATAGAATAAAACTTTGATTTGAGTTGTCAAATCAATGCCAAAAGAATTTGACAATAAAGAAGTATCCAGTCAGTCAATGATAATCGGGGCTATGATGTAGCCTCTAATTAGATGTGTCTTTTGGCAAGGTGTTGCGTTTGTTTAAAATTCTCACAGAACTAATGAGATGAAAGAGATCAATTTCTTCTCCAACTATAAACGTCTGATGTCTAACCCATTTCGCATAAACTAACCAAATCTCAATATCTCTTTCTTCATATCTGTTTGCAAACTTTTTTTCAAGTTCTGAACAGAGAATGTATTTTAAATAATGGATGCCCGGTGAGAACGTATTTTTATGATTACTAGATTGCCTACTTTACCGCTGAAACTAAAACTCGCTTATTGCTAACAATGAAATATTCATTCGATGAATTTAATAATTGTGCGCGCGTTTTATGACTGACCCTAGAAGCAAGTGGAAAGGCCTTCATACAGGGATTACAAAAATACAAAGAAGTCGATTTAATTAGTTAAGCAACCAAAAATAAATAATCGAACTGCACATCATAAGGAAATATTATTAGAGGCATTTATCTTAGTCAATCCTGAAGATCTACCGTTTTCCGTTGCAGCATAGATTTAATGTGATCGGTAAGTAGTGTAATTTGAATAAAATGGTAGACTGTTAGTTTTTTAAAAGGACTGCAGGAATAAGGTGACACTTCCGTCAAAAATTGTTTCTGAAGCATATTAAAATTCTTGAAAGTTGCCCAAGTCGTCTTTAGTATTCCTTAGATTTTTTATAAAGTCGAACTTGAGGTTTTAAAATATTTGTGGCAACATTTTCTTGAAAGGAATGTGAATATTCTTCTTGCATACTGACACGAATTTATTGAGTTTCCTTATTTATTTTACCAAATAATAACATTTTTCTCCTTAAAGAGAATCTAAGAGCAGCTATCAGCTACAGTTTCGTTTCGGTTATGTATTACGTAGCTGAACCTCTTTTCAGCATTTAAGAAAAGCCGATTCAAACTCCTAATTTTACAAAAGTTCAATTAAATTAGTGATTTAATCCTAGAGATAAGAATGTGGTAATAAAGAGATGAGACAGTAAGGCATGTGACTTATGTCATAGCTGTTGTAGTCTTTCGGTTCTTGATCTATGAAGCCCTCTTTCTCAGTTTGTCTGAAAGCATTGAGTACTCTCTCTCCTTTAAGTTGCCACTTCCGAAAATAGATGGGTCAAGCTGGTTTCGGTGTTTCCATAGCCGGCTCCCTCACAGTACCAAACAACTCCTCTTGTAAAGGAAGTGGTGGACCAGGTGGGATTTAAAGCGTTGTTGTTTTCATGCATATTTAAGTGGGCATTCTCGCTTTAGGTTGTTTAGTAATTTAACAGTTGTGTTTGAATTGACTTGCAGAACCAAATTTCAAAATGATTGTACTAGAAGTTAGATTAGATCTTTTTTCCAAACCGCCGGAATCGAAAATAAAGCAAACAGTTTATAATTTTATTCGTAAATATAATTTGTTATATAAAAACAATTGGTAATTATACAGGTCGGCTAAAATTATATCTAAATCATAAAAAAACGTAGACTTTCGTTAAAATATGCTTCTACTGTTATCAGTATTACAAATGAACTAAGTAAAAATAATGTATATTTTCTTGTTTACATGAAAAACATAAACGGGGTTAATTGAATGAAAAATGGGGAAAAAAAGTTGAATCCGACCTCAAAAGAAAAGGAAGGAGAATTCAAACCGAAATCAATTCAACCAGAAATAAAATGCAAACGTCACTTTTTTAGAAAATGACTCTTTATTTTAAAAATAGCGAATCCATTTAAATAAAAATTCGAATTATATTTTTTACAAAGACGGGAAAAATGACGTGAATCGATCTTATGAGCTAAAATAGCTTGCAGGGAAACAAAACTTTGCATTCAAATAGTTGCATTCTCTTGGACATTATTTAGTAAGATTTTAACGTGAAAACCATGAATTCATTGCAATTTCCACCAGGAATTCGCAATTCTGCCTATAATTAGTTTTTTTCCAACTAATGAATGTGCTTTCTGTGACCAGAAAAACAACATTTTGATATGTTATTTTTGTCTTGTAAACTTAATATGTATTCGGTTCCACAGGGTTCCATTGGACTTGAGTTCGTATCTGGTCACTTTTGAAGTATTAATTAGGTACAAATCGTTATATAGTATATGCGGCACCGTACCTCTGCTAAGGTCGATGTTCAGGGTCGTTAATTTTTGTTTATAACTTTTGCTATTTATTTATCTCTTCAAAATACGGGACTGAATTTAAGTTTATGCACTTTTTAATTATAAAGTAATTTAATGACCTAAACTACCACGTAGGTGGTAGTCACAATTTGAGTGTTGAAAGTATTTTTCTCAATTCTAGCCTTCTAAGTGAATTTAAACATCAGTTAACACTCAAAAGAGGTAAAATCAGCTGTAATTTGTGATTTAAGGATTGGAATGCGTTGCTACAGGACGAGTGATTAAGAAAATAGTTCTTGTCTATTGAATCTTGTTAAAATAGGGATATTTCACGGTAAATTATTAAATTATTGTCATTAAAAAATCCTAAATTTATTTCAATATACGTTTCAAAAAATCACCTATCAGCTGCTTTATAAAAAAGGCCAAGCCTTCATACAAAGTGCATCTGTATTGCTACACTATACCTAACTGGTAGTTCATATCGGTCTTAATTAATAGAAATGAAAAAAACAGAATTCAAACCAGGCATGCAGTTTATATTTCTTCTCATCTAGCCAGAAGAGAAACCAGACTGACCTAGGAAGCAAGGACAATGGATTTTGCATTCAAGCGAAGAACAGCAGGGGAATAAATAATGTTGGCAAACGAAATGAACTGATGGCACTCTGTTGCAACCGCAGGAAAGTAGTTAATTCTGCCCGCATTTAACCGATAAAACCACGGCGTTTCTGATACCTCCCTCCGCGTTTGCCAATGAAGCCTCGACGCTTTGAAAGTTCTAGAAAAGTTGGATTAATTACCGCAAGTGTAGGTGCATCTACACGACTCACTTATGTGGAATCACGTACAAATCCTGTCACTCTTTATCTTAAAATACAATAAACACAATTTTAGTAGTCATTTGAAATGTTTTGAAGAAAAGTGGCTTCTTTAAGAAACTCTTCAAACTCTTCAAACTAACTTCTTTTTCATGCGATCTACGGCTGATAATACAATATTTTTAGTTCAGCAAATTTAAAATTATTCAATCCTTTTTAGTTAAGAAAAATTGCCATTGTTTTTAAATGCTAAAGGAAAATTACAATACAACTAGCGGAATGATAATTGCCACTAAAAATTAGAGTTTTCTAGTAAGTTATGAATTTAAATGAAATATGTGAAATTCTACTGCACAACAATTTGAGAAATGTTTCGTCTGCAGGTTTTTTAGCGAAAAAAAAATTTACCAGAAGTGGAGCTCATTTCTTCTTCAATCTGCTGCACGCATTGTGCAAAAACTTCTGGGGACTCCAAGCACGTTGCTTCGGAAACGCCTTCACAGTATCTTTAAATTTTAAAATGCGTTTTTTTTAAAACCAGAAGCATTCTAGGGAGAAAAAGAAAAATAATTTGAAAATTACTTGCAAACAACTGATGTGACCGCGTCTTCTTCGGAGTAGTGTAATTGAGCATTTGATATTTGGGAAGAGATCAAAAGAGCTGTGAACACCAAGAGGATGGAACAGTTGATCCTAAAAAAAGTTACAATAATCTATTTATTGGTACTTACTATGAATATTGGATTCTTTATTTTTAAATGCTTTACACAAATAATGATCTTTATTTTACTGGTTTAATTTCGAGCATCCTATCTAAGATGGAGTGTCACATGTGCCCATAACCGTGGGGGTTTGTGAGCAATAAAGAAGTCAATTCGAGGACAAGATGAGGTCAAATAAATGTGAATTCCCTCAGGTGAGTTCCTTTTATTGCGGTCATTTCATGAGCACTGACTCCTGGGTCTAATTTTCTTTATCAATTCTGTGCCTTATATCTAAACAGGTCTAATTTATCAAGAGATTTTTTAATAAGTATATACTCCGATAAACGCAGATACTTTATTTAAGTAGACGGATAAAATTAGTTGTATTGAAGATTTTTACTGTTAAAAATTAATTTCGATTATTAATTAGACGTCATTATGAAAACAAATAGCAAATTTAAATTAGTTAATGTAAGTACAATAGCATTAATTTTCATATATAATTAAAGATATTACAAAATGGTCAGAAACCGAATTTTCATTAACTTACATTTCTATAATCTGGTAGGGACCGAATTAACGCAATGAACCTTTACAATTATTAACTGGGTATGTATCTGCCGTTGGACCAATGGCTGTTAAGCAGGCCTGAGTAGACTACCAGGATTGGTCGGTGACATTAAATCCATTTCTACATAGCTCAAGGTGATTGTAATAAATTCTACGAAATAAAACATTATTGTCCAACGAAATAGTTTTTTGTCGTTTATAAAAGTGATATTTCTTCGAAAAATCATAGCAGATATTATAAAAATTCGGTTCACCTTGCTCTTTCCGACTGTTACTTATTTCGTAGCTTAAAAAAACATTTAAAAGAAACAGCTTTTGCAACACATCAGAAAAGTTTGAAAGTAACATTTATGAATTTTCCAAAAGAAATCTAAAAAATATTAATATAATGGGAAAAGTTTGGGTAATAGATGCAAAGGAGGTTATAGAAACATTGATTATTGGATCTTAAATATAAATGTATGTATTTTAAATATGTTCAAGAGTTAAATAAAACAAAATGCAGATTTTCTGCCCCATCGAACTGAATAAGTACCCTAATCTTGTTATTTCTATACACCGTGGCCCAACGGACCAACGGTTCGACCCTGCTGATTAGACAAATCAAAATATACCTACTCATAAAATGTGTTTGATTTAATAAGTGCCACCAAAGTATATTTATACCTGACAGAATCTGAATCTGCTGGAGACACCTATCAGGTCATCCTCTAAGTTCGACGCGTATTTGACCGATTTAGATTAAATAAATTTGGGGGTTTTTTATGAAGTCTAATGTAATTTAGAATCCTACGTACTATGTTTTCGCGTAATTAAAATAGTCAAATTTTTGTTTTGCAGAACTGAAAAAAATTGAATCGGTAGTATAAAAGAATTGTTCGTAACGCAAATGAAACCCAAAACCCGAATTGGTCAGAAATATTCATTAACTGTGTGATAGGGGATATGTGAGAATAAGAATATGGTCGTAGGAGGTGGTTTGTGAGGTTCAAAGGTGGAAATTTCACCCTCAAAGAAGAGGAGGATCGAACTGGGTGTCTAGTTAAGCTTCTTGAAGCAGATCGTATGAAAACTCCTGCTTCATACACTTGCAACCTGCGAAGAAGAATGAAACTGTTTTCGAAATGTTAAGCCGTATGTACCCCAGCTGAGGGGGTAACTTTACGAGAAATGATACGAGATGCACAGTAAACCCAGATGGTTACACAGGCCTCAGCACCTACGTAGAATGCTTGACCGCTAAAATAAGTCGCATGTCCTTTGCCTTGCCCCAAAATACTCGTCTGTCATATTCAACGATCTCACCAGTCCCAAAGTTAGGGATCGTGAAAACCCTGTGGATTATTGAGTTTGGTTGCGTGATATCGAGGAAGACACTAATTGTTGTGCTGACGGTGCCACAAAAGACTTGAAGGAGTTTTTGATTAGATGGGAGAAGCGACAAACCTGCTAGATCGGGTATCTTGGGGTTGAGTTTTTGGCTGTAATGAAATATCGGATATTTTACCATGTGATTTCAAAGCCTATTTAAGTTCTTGCAACTCACGGTGAATTTAGCAAGCTACTACACTTTTTTTCCAGTTAAATATAAAAAACAGTGTTCAATATACATTCTTTTTTTTCCATAGGCAAAGATGAAATAATCCTGGGATATCATTAAAAAAAGGTATTGTCGTCAGTGCGATTCCGCGCATAAGTGCCGTATTCCCCGAACGGAACTAAGGTTTTTATAAACCGATTTATAAAATTTAATTTTAACCTGATGTATATTAAAGGAGTCCTTATTTTAATCTGCTTACTTAAGGAGTTAATACATCTTATTTCCATTCGAAGTTTTTTATTCAATCCTGCATTCTATTGGCTCTATAATTGGTATCAATCGAAACCTATGAAAAACACCAAATGATTCTGTCATTGGCTCATTTTAATAATTTTTGAAATTGGGTTTTGGTCTACTGCTGTTCGTCTGATTGATAATCCCTGTCTATCCACCGCCAAAATTTGCCAAGTTATTGAGTGTCTGTCCAGTATTTGCGCAAGTTGAGGTCGGAGGAACGCTGATTGGGCCACGAAGAGTTAATTTTTATTGAATGTGACCGCCCGGCTAACCTCTCATTTCTCATCACCGAAGCAGTGTCTACAGCCAAGTCTCACACTATGCCTGTTCAAACCTAGTTAGCAGACTCCCCTCTTGTTAATCAAAATCCGAGTCATGCCCACTTGCTCCTTTGAGTGCACTACACACATAAGCTTCTAATAAACCTGTAGTGGACTATCCTATACGGGGTGGTTAATTCATCTTGGAGAGAGTGTTTAATTACCACCTATCCGCTAGACATCACCTGAGTTGTCCCTTGTGTTTGAGCTTGAGAAGTTGACCAGCATCAGCTTCGTCGTTTTGATGAGTTTTCTCGGTTATGAACACGCGTCTGTAAACCCAAAATATGAGGCCACTGCGTGTACCTCTTTCCTCAAGGAGTCATAATCTCCTAATTGGTACATGTTCTGATTGATATTTTGTGTTAGATATTTCTTAAAATAGGTGATTGAATTGCCAAATATATATTTTGCGTCTGCTACACCTGAATCTGAAATCAGATTATATTTCCTAAGCCGTTGCAAACACGGGAGTAACATAGTACTGTTTCAAGTAAACGCTAAGTAATTTCTTTGCATTAGAAAGGATATCCATATGTTAGTTTCACACTGAGTTGACAAAAGACCACAAACAGGTGACTACTTAGGACGGCTTTTATTGTAACGGCTAATATATTTAATTTCAATCTAGTTAAGATCACCAATGGCGTAATTATATACAGAGGTCGAATACAATAGTAGAAACAGCTTAAAAAACCGAAAAAATATGTGGAAACATAGTGCAGCTCCACCTGTAGTGGTAATTACTGCCTCAGTTCTCCGAGAGGCTGATTCAAACACATTGTTGGTGGTTTTCAAAGGAATTTGGCCTCTAAAAGTCTGTGATGCCTGCCATTTGTATAGGCTTACAACCCACTTTAAATATCTGTTAAAACATTTATTTACAAAAAAATATATATCACAAAACTCAGATAATAAACAGAAACACCGAAATACATCAAGTTTTGGTTTTTATAACATGTTAAAAGAGCTTGATATCAAAATGCTAGATGAATCTCATCTGCACCTACCCATATCTTTTACACCATTAAAACAAGTGTCAAAAATCCCAATAATAAAAGCACTCTCCTATGCGTAAATCCCATCATAAGTTTTACTTTCTTTCAAGACCAGAATCCAATCGCCACCCGTTTTTACCAATGACAAAACAACATCTCCGATTATTCATAAGAGTCCAATTGAGGTTTAGGATCTGAGGTGTTTGGGCGCCAAACTTTAAGAAGAACAGGAGCACTCGTAAAATCTTGGTAACGGCACTCATTTTCGAAGGCTTCTTGAGGTGAGGCAGTGTGTGGTTGTCACCTACCCTCGATATCCAGAGCTCAACTATCACAGCTGCCAGCGGTTCCAGGCAGGCATTTGAATTCAGTCCAATCACATCGCACAGTTTTGTCCTTAAATTTTCAATGCTATCTGTTGAGCACAATTGGAATGCCTGATGTCTGGCTGATTATGAGTGTACTACGTTAGGGGGAATCGTTGGAACGGAGGACTTTATGGAAACCATTAGACTGTTTCCGCATCATGGATCGATTCATGAGCTCTCTGAGCGTTCGATCCAGTTGAAATGTTGTTGCCTGTGACAGTCTAAGTGTTTTAAAGCTTGAGCCATTGAGAAAACAATGTGGGTTCTGTTGAGAAGGTTGGGGCTGAGGCAGAGAGTAGGTTATAGCGGGGACAGTTAGCGAAAATGTGATTTATTTAGAATGATAGATCATTCGAGAAGTCAAGGTTTCGACCAATCGAGAAGGTAATGTAGAATCTTCGTTTAGTACGGAGTGAGGTATATAAAAACTAGTGTGATGGAAGCATTTTGAGGCTATGTGAGGCCTATTTCAGCTGTAGAAGAGGACCACGACAGAAGGGATTAGGCATCGACGATCGCGTAGACGACTACGTCAGAGGGGTCACCCCTTTAGCCTAATTTATAGCGAAAGTCACCTATGCCATTGCTGTAACTCCAGAAAATTATATTTATAATTTTCCGATTATTTCAGACTACATTTTATTTTACATTTGCCATTCACTGTAAATTATGTATAGCTGTTTATGTTGTTACTAGGACGCGTTGTACTTCTACGAATATATGTTTTGAGTCGTTACGCATCCGTTTATCTGGTGGCCTGCTATCCTAGAGACAGAGCGTTAATATTACTAATCGCATTACTTTAGATAGCATCAATACCTCGTAAATATACATTATGGCAACGCATATAGAAGAACTCATAGCGGCTTTGACGAATGCACTAAAAACCCAAACTAGCAAACCAGAGGACATCATAAAAGAAGTGACAAATTTTGATCCTTCATCTGACAATGATTTTTGGATACATTTGATCTAAATTCTTCACAGATTACAGACAGTATAAAGAATCGTCTGCTGTTAAGACGACTGAATAATAATGCCTATGAGGCATTTATAAACTACATTCACCCCAAGAAACCAGCAGATCTTACGCTGGATGAAACAATTTCAGTTCTACGCATTTTATATTCAAACGAGAAATCCCTGTGTAACGCGCGTTTCCAGTGCCTAAAAATCACTATGGAGCCTGGAGAAAGTGTCAGAGACTATACCAGCAGAGTCAATAAACTCTGTTCGGAATTCCAGTTCGACTCGTTAAATTATCAGAACTTTCGGTCACTTGTTTTTCTGTTAGGTTTGAGAAGCCCCGATTTATCTTCGATCAGAGCACAGCTAACGGCTATCCTGGACAAAGATCCCAATACAACTGTCCAGGAATTAGCAGACGCTATTCGCTCGACATCAGAGTTTAGTAGCAGACACTAAACTATCACTGAATACAGAAGATAACTCTTTTTGTGTAAGGGCCAAGCATTGTCCTACAGGAAATACAAATCATTCAGCCAACTTCAACAACAACCGTCATCAATCCAAGTTACCGTGGTGTAAGTTTTGTGGTCAATTCCATTTTTACCGCGATTGTCCGTCTCTCGACCATGCTTGTAACAAATACAAAAGAAAAGACCACCTGGATGCTTCTTGCACTCAAAACAAAAAGGCAAATTATTCTAAATTCAATAAAGGTCACAGCAATGTACAATCAAACGGTTTACACGCGTCGTTCCAAGTAAAAACCAACAGACGCAGGTATGTTACCGTTGAGATAAACGATAGAGAAGTACGTTTACAACTGGATACGGGCTCCGACATCAGTATCATATCAGTTGATGTTTGGAATAACCTCGGAAGCCCAAAATTAGACCCCATTAATTTCACAGTTTCAAGCGCGTCGGGTAACATAGTGCCCATCATAGGTGCACTAAATTGTACTGTTAGTTACAATAAAAAGTCATACTCAACGGTCTGCTACGTCTCCAGGAATAATACTAACCTTCTAGGCCTGGACTGGATTGACAAATTCAACATTTTCAGCGACCACCAAGAAAACATTGGTCCACCGATAGCCCAAGATATAGAGAAGTTCAACCCAGTCGAAAGATATCCCACTATCTTTAGGGACGAACTCGTAAATACACATTAGCCATATTCGGCCAGAAGCCCGGTTGTTGCAGCTACTGTTGTGGGAATCTCCATTAACTCGAATGTGATCTTAGTGCGACAGTGAATAAACAAGTATGCACACAGATAAATTATGCTTTTCTAAGCTAAGTAATGTATGCACAGGATACCTCTTCGTATTTGTGATTCAAATGGATTATTAGGACGATTTCTTTGATGCAAAAGATTGCAGAAGATTAAAAAGTTAAATTAAGAATCTATGGTGGTTGAAGAAGCATTTACATAGAAAAATATTGCTCAACCATGACAGAATGCCTGGGTGCATGCTGGTCATAATGAATTGGACTTTCCTTTTTCATGATTTGAAGTAAATATACCTTACAACCTTGTCGTTATCTACACTTGTTACCGTTTGTCGAGTTCTATAGGAGTTCGGCATCAGTTTTATACCTTCAGATTCACTTTTCAACAAACTTTCGAGCTGGTTTGAACCATATTTCACCACATAGAAACCATTATAAAAATTGGTGTCACTTTCAGGGACTTTCATTAATCCAAACTAGAGGAGATTAATTCGATGATTTTAGTCATTCCGCAACCCTTTTGAATCCCTCTGTGAAAAATGAAAGGTTATCTCAAATTAGTATAATGCGGGATTGAATTTGGCCATCCGTGGACGTAGGTATATCATTTAGAGTTACTACATGCTTACTGTTGTATTTTTAAGCAAAATCATCTTCAAAATTTACAATCACATGAGGATGTAACCTGAGGAGTTAGTTATCTGGGTAGCAATCGATGCTGGCTGAGGGAGACCATCGGATTCTAAATGGATTTATTAGAGGGGATCGCAAAACCACGACAGGCATGTTACAGTGACGAACTATCTGTTATAACTGGTCGTGAACGGTTTCGGCGGTTCAATCAGTCATAACGGAAGCACACTTAAGTCATCAAAAGATTTAGTTGGAGTAGAAATAACGCCAGATCAATCATTTCTCGAGCAAACTCTATCAAATTAAAAGTACTAAATTTACTTCTGTAGAAGCAACATGTAATTATACTTTAATTTTTCTGATTATTTGAAACAATAATTTATTTTCCATTTGTTACTCACTGCATAGATCGTAGAGATATTTAAGTCATTGCAATAACGATTTGCACTTCCATAGAAAAGTGAAAATTCCTTGAAAATCCCAACAATATATTTAAATATAGTGTAGATCTAACATTTACTGCAATTACGACTCAGCAATTCTCCAAGATGGTAATGATTCAGGGGGATTTCCAAAAAATAGCACCCCAGCACATTATCGCCCCAGATCGCCAGATCGTCATATTTTATGGTTTAAAGGTTTGGGAAGTCCGTATTGAATGTCTCTTACGGTCAACTCCAAGTGTGACACACTCGACCGAAGATCGGGAATAAGGTAAATGACGGTGATTTGTCGGAGGAAATCACCTCTTTTTTCAACTGCTCGAGGGACAACTTCTAAAGGTCTCTACTCCACCACACTAAGCGCTTTGAAAAACAGTTTTTGTGGAAGCTAAGTTCTGTTACACTAGTG
Source organism: Anomotaenia brevis (assembly GCA_030710315.1). Classification (NCBI taxonomy): domain Eukaryota; kingdom Metazoa; phylum Platyhelminthes; class Cestoda; order Cyclophyllidea; family Dilepididae; genus Anomotaenia; species Anomotaenia brevis. The sequence goes on from JAUOZQ010000120.1 coordinate 62,768, forward strand.
CCTGCCTCATTAGAGGCACTATCAATTTGGTCTATTTCAAAGTCCTGGAGGTCTGCCATCCTTAAGAGCTTGTAATGAACTTTTTTAAGTATTAGAATTCTAAAAAAATTGGGCTTTATAAAACTCTAACCTTTAAAATAAAATAATTCAATTTATCAGTTATTCATGAAGCCAGATACTTTGATTAGATGGGCGAATGTGGAAATTCATTGACCAATCACAATGCGCCATTTGAAAATTCTTATTAACTATTGGTTCAAAACCACTATAAAAAATCCCTTTCCACCTCTATGCTCAGAAGTACAACTCAGAATTTTCCCAACAGCAATATGTAAGTTTATGACTTTTTTTAAATACTCTGTTTGAATATTGAAACGAACACGTTTTCTTGAGCCTTTCCACTAAAATGTTTTTGTTGTTTAAATGCGCCGGAATAAATTAGATATTCTTGGTGTTGCAAAATCTGAATATCAAAAAAATGTGAAAATAGTCATAATTTATGAAGATATAATAGGTTTTTTATGTTATTTCTTCCCATAATATTTGATATGGTTGACCCCCTAAGATAGCTCTTCCGCACCCTGATACCTTTCAGAATCTAACGTGTTTCTGCTAAAGTAAGGCTAGTTCCATACGTCTGCTAAAAATAACTCGTGTAGCTAGAAAATTGTTTTAAAATCCCAAAAACGAAATTTTATAACAGTGACTTTCAATTCTAATTCAGTGACCCCACTTTAATGAACGGGCATATGGGAAATTCACGAAGGCTTGACCTTACCATTGAGACCCAAATTGAATCTGTTGGCCCTCATAAACCCTTGAGGCTATATGTACTAAGGATGCATAATTCGTCCCAAAATAACTAGATCCCTTTTTGTTTAAAACGTGCTCAAGTTAGGACACCCCTGGATTAGGATTTCGAGGAGAAAGAACATGATTTTACACATCACCATTTGTAGGAAAAATCAGTCTGCCGTCTGCGCCTTCGTGTGTTTTTTTCTCTTTATGCACATTTCAAAATCAGATGCGCTTCTCCTCAAGGACAGAGTAGCTACTTTCTTGGTATGCAGGTAAGAAGTAAGTTTTTTATTGCGGATATTAAAACTCAGCATAATTGAAACCTTTTGGATTTCAAAGATTCTGTGATGGCATATCAACAGCAGCCTGTATGGAGTCTTCAGACATCCGTAAGCATTGCATACAGGAGGTTGTGGAAAAGAGTGAATCTACTAGTAAGTCGCATAGAAATAAATTCATTCTTTTCTTAAACGTTTAAACGAAAGAAATAAGATTATAAATCATTAGTAAAATTGCTTTTATTAGAATGCTATGTGTGAACTGCGACGCCCATAACCAGGCTCATAGGTATGCATTTTGAACACAGTACAATAATAATATTTAGACAAGGACAAAATTTTTTTAATTCTGTTAACACGAGCTAAAGAGCAATTTGTTTAAAAAGGAATATAATCACTATCTGAAGTAGAACAAAACTGTCAACTTTATTTTTACTCTATTTGAGGAGCAGTTTACTTGTAAAAATTTCAATTATTTCAATAGTAGTATTCTTACAATAATTTTTGTAATTATTTAATGATAGATTAATTTAGCGATTGTAATGAAGGGATTGGTAAGCATTTATTTCGATATTATATTTATATATAGATAAAATAAGCAAAAATGTGAGATTTTTTATATTAATCTAAATTATAATCCACATGTCAACTGGATACTGACGAGGTTTTAAAAAGCAACACTTGCCTACTGTTTTACTTGCAAAATCGTCTTAAATGCGTTTCTTCTTTTATGTGATTTCTAGACGTCTCAAAGCGTCGCGCCTCTCTTAGTAGACCTGGACAGAAGCCTCAAAAACGCCGATCCTTCCTAGGTTGAGAAGAAGCGCAACAGATCAACACTAATCCACTCTTTTGACTGGCGACATCTCCTCATTTAACCCTTCTTCACCTCCCTAAGAACCTCATTAGCGTTTCATTTTATCTTTTGGTGGTATGGAATGTCTTAAATCTAGATGACAAAGTTTTAGAGCTAATTTGATGGAAAGCTGTTTTACGTGAATAATATAAAAGGTAACAAATATTTTTAAATTTAATAACCAATAGATAATAGGAAATGTATTGAAAATTTTATAAAGCACAAAACAAAACTAGGCTAACTGAATTATGCACAAAATGGCATGCTCATTGTCAGAAATTTCGCAAAAAAATATGAAGTATCTACAATCTTTCAGCACATGATCATTTACAAAGTGTCGAAATTTTAAAACAAATGTTGTGGTCCGATGTCAAATTCGGTAGAATTCAAGCCTGCGTATTAGGTGATGCTCCCAACCCAAATGTATTGCATAAAAATTCTAAACTGCTCTAGTAGTGCAAGGAGCTCCATCTAGCCATAGCTCATGCAGTTATTCAACGATATTTGGAGGGAACGGAAAGCGTCGTACTCAGCTAAGCACAGGTTTGGCTGAAAGTCCAAGTTTTTGGCTGAAAGAGACCGTCGGATTCTCTCGAATCAAACTGGTTTTCGAAGGCGAACGCATTCATCTTTCAAGAGGATTATACAGCACCTGTCCATGAGCTTAGAGATGTTAAAGTGGCACGAGGAGCATCCTAATAAAGTTTAAAATCTCATCTGCCTACCACATTTGTCAGACCTCAACCTGATTATTGAGGTACATTTCCCCTCCTCCGCCATCATCTCTAAAAGAGGTTGTTTTAACTGAGGAATGGGCTAAAATTCCTTTAAAACCAACAATTCATAATTTGTTTTAATTAATTTAGAAGTGAGGCTGTTGTTGATGCATTAAAACAATTTATCGATTTTTCAAGGTGTTTCCACTATTTTGTCCAGCCCAAGCAGCTGGTTTGGAGCATTTGCTTGAATAGAGATAAATTAATCACTCTCCATTAGAGTGATCTTGACAGAGCCTTTCCTTCGTCAGAATCTGCTTTGAGATTCTCACGATATATGTGATGTGCAGGAAGAGGTCTCGAAGTGGCATAAGCCAGTCTCTCCTTCTTTCTAGACAACTTCTTTCACTTATTTTAATGGATGGACTTGTGACTGTCAACTCAGCAAAAATGGATCATTTATCGAAATATTTAGCGTCGTTGGTATTGGAATCTTCGAAAAAGAGAAAAACCCCAGCTACAGCCACTGAAAGGGAAAGTTTACGGGAAAAATGTTCATTTTAAATTTGATAAGATTGCATAGAAATAATCCACTTTGAACTGTTGCAAACTAATGCAACAGTTGGGTAATAAGAGCTTTTATGCCAAGCTTAGAGGGGAAGAAATGAACCTGCTTTGGTGAATCAGAAATGGGGTGTTTCATCAGGTCAATGCACGACCCTCTCCCAAAGATTCTCGTCACAAAAGACCTTGGTTTAGAAAAAACTTTCTCATCCACCTTATTCTCACGACTAACTTGCTCATTCGCACTTCGCTTTGTGTAGGAGCTCGCAAAGTCATTTGGAGCAGGTTGAAACTGACAGTTGTGAGCTAATTGACTCGGATCCCAAAGAATTGTTAGTAGATAGAGTAAGGTATAAAAAATCGTGGAAAGTTCACCAGTGTTTGTCACTTGTTTAATTTACTGACAGTTTGGACAGAACTTACGTGCTTTCCTGATTGGAGAAGGCTAGTTTAGGCAGATAGAAGCTCGCTCTTAAGGACTTCACTCAGACTGCAGTTAGTGACGGTAAATTTGAGCCAATTGGCTAGGTTTTGTGTGACCATGAGGAACAATCCAGTCACCAGCTTGTAGCTACTGCAAATTCCTGTTCAAATGTTCCTACTCAGCGTTGTAGGAAACTTGTGGCATTGGTTATGTTTGCCTATCTAACTACCTATGTCAGTACACTGTGAGCCGACTTACTTGACCTACTGCTGAGAATATAGAGAAAATCTGGAAAGGCATTGTTCATATCCTGTCTTATTTAGGACCAATATTGTCCAGCGAACCAAGTTCCTTCTGCTATGAAGGATCAGTAACTTCGTTAATTATGGTGCACCCAGAGCTGGAAAATATTAACCTCCAAAGATATATCTTGCCAGAAAGAACCAAAGAACTCAAGGCAGCATAAAACTAACAGAGGTACGGTGCTTAAGCCAGGCAGTTTCAAATGCCACATCGGTAGAGACTCTCGTTATCTTGTTAGTGAGAAGGATAGAACCAGACTACACAGAGAGTATTACAAAGGGCCAGGCCTGGCATATGGATGGAAACTAGGACTCAGTCTGCTTTCTTTTGGTTATAATACCAGTTTTTCATCGTTTGTTACCCAGGTGTAGCCTTATTATTTCCAAATGAATAACTTATTTCTCCGTGTAATTTTTAGAAATCACTGGAGTGTGTTAACTTTCGAAAACTCGTAATTATCTAAATTTAAAGACAGCATGCCTTATTTGACACCTTACTCAACCATTCCTAGTGCAGGCAACACATTAGTCTTTCTCTTCTTCAAAAAGTGAAGTTTTTGCTTGTTTTGAGCTCTGGTGCTCGGTGGGTGGCGGTACAAGTTGAGAGCCGTAACTTCTTTCCTAGTTTGTCAACCTTAAGCTGCTTGCAGCAAGCAGTGTTTTTCAAGCAAATCTGTTTAGCACTAGACTTTAAATCGTGGTGCATTCTCCGCGAACTCGAGATTATGATGTTTGCAGGATTTAAGGGAACGATTTTTGGTGCACAAGTTAACTAAGGAAGACAACGATGATCTCTGATGATAAGATGGTCTTTAGCCGAGTTGGAGCATAAACTAAGTACCTTTAAATCTGTGTCTTGTTATGTTTTGGCCTATTTAATTTGATACCAATAAGTAAATTTTTCTCCATTTATAAATTCCGAACCAAGCCGTTTTCCTAATCATTTAGGTTTGGGAACAAATGACCAGAAGTTTCATTTAGTTAAAAATTCCAGCATCAACGTCAGTTACTTTCAACCATTAAAAAGATTGCAAAAGCTTTTTTCAAGATGGTTCTGTGAGCTAAATTTAAATAATAGCTGGGGAGAATAGAAACGTGAATGTTGAATTTTCCCCAAACGAAGATATTCTTCAGTCTTTTGTGGAGTGATTTTTGCTGTGTGGGGTCAGACCCTTCCTTTCTGAAAGCCTAATTCAAACGCCATAATTGCTTAGAGTATTGTAACTTAAAAATACTTTTCCGCTATATCTAACCTTGAAAAATTCATTCAGATTTTGTTAAACTGAAAAGATAGAAACTGAACAAAACATAATAGCTTAACGTTTTTAAATCAATGAAATGTCTTAGTGTTAAGGTTTTCATTCACCAGTATATTTTAAAATATTCCATAATTTCAACTTTAAGTTTATCTAGAAGCATAAGTGGTTTTGAAAGCCCAGGAAGGAGTCGTTCTTTGGTTCACCACGGAAAAATGTAACTGGTGGCATAATGATTTGCTTTGCTGGTCAACAATACGGTGTAGATTTGATCGCTGCTTAATGCCATCCCCAAGAACGCTGCAAAACAACCAGGGGCATGATTAAGAAAGCATCTGAATGATTTATTCAAAAATCAACAGAAAAAGATGTTGAATTAAGTTACCTGTGTTTCAATTCTAGTAGCTGTAGTTAAAACATAGGCAAATATGTTAGCCGATAGTGGTATAGAATACCGTATGTATAGTAAAAAATAAACAAAAAGGTTGCCTTGAAATACACTGTTCAAGACACAAACGAGTCTGTAGTTTATTTTAACTGGAGATTTCTATGCGAGTGGCCAGGTTTCATTTAAGTTTCAAGCCTTATTGAAACATCAAACTCTGCTCGGCATAACGAAATGAGTTCAACTCAAATGGTTAGTCTGCATGCTTCATGGACGGTGTTTTGAGTTGAACTCACGGTTGTCGACACCGGATCGCTTTCAAAGTTCATCTTTTCTCTATTCTAAGCCAGTCTATCTTATAGAGAGGTAAAACGAAAATAATCCAGTTATGCAGAAGAAACCTTATCTCAAAGTTTTGGTGTACCAGCCAACTGACAACAGAGATGTCGTGAGAATGCTTTATTTGTGGTGCAAGATTGTCAATGATGACTGAGTTGTGTGGGATTGTTTATCAACCAAATAGCTTAATTTAAGGTATATTATGGAAATTTTTTAAATTTAATAAAAAATGTTGAAAAAACGATGTTGCTTCATTTGAAAATGGCATTGAGCATACAGGCTTTGATAAACCATGTCAACTTCGTCAATTAATGTTTTTTTGAAGCTGCAAGATACTTGCAAATCAAAAAATGGTTATACTGAAGCCCTAGGGCATTAAAGTGATCAAGATGTATTTGCTTCGGTTAGAAGGCAAATCACATAGTTCCTGGAAGGTAAAACTTTAATCGTCTGATTGTTTTGCTGTGCATCAGGTGTTCACTTAGAAACACCTTCGAAAAAATAGTATCTTGAAAGTTCGGTGGTGACACCAAGAACGGGTGAAAACTTAAAAACGAGGAAAAATTGAAATTTCTCAAATAATTAGAGTTTTCTGAAGTATTTTCTCCAGGAGCGATATCATGCATCGCTGAGCGGTGTAGTTACACCCGGGATGATTTACTCGGCAAGGCATCCATAGGCTAGTGGGATTCAGACTCGGCAAGTTTTTCTTAAAAAAAGCCTTATAATATTAACTAAATTTTAGCTGAACCAAAATTTGACTCTCAGATCGACTGTTATCAGTGGGGCATTGTGGTCGCCAACAGCACTAACCGCAGTGTCAGTGCTTTGAAAACTCATTTAATGGGCATAATTAAACCCGTTTTATGACTTTGATCTCATGCCAAGTGTTAAATTGTCATATTTCAGGTAATAGACGCTAATTACGGTTGCTTTAAGCCAAGGTGCATTTAATTTTCCACTAATTTCCAGTGTCTCCTTTTGCTATCAACAACTGTTTCTTGATTTTGTTGAAAATGTCAGTTATCTCCTAAGTCATTCTCTGCGATTTCCAATGTACGTTAGATCTTTAAACGACTGCAGCAATTTGAATTATTTTCCAAGCATTTCCTTGATACTGATAGCTGGTATAATCGGACCAGATTTGAAGTCCCCTAAAATTTGGAATACACTTTATTAAAACTTCTAATCCTGTTTCTTATTTCAATAAAACAGCTCTTTTTTACTCATGTTCCATGTGACCTAAGGCATAGGCCCATCAACCAATCTCCATTCCCGTTCTTTGAACAGAGAAATTTATTGGTCAAAACGCCGCATAAATCCAGGTTTCAACTAATTAATTTATTATTCTCTTCTATTGTCTCATCAGCATCAAAAATATGTAAGTTCCACTTTAATTCACTACTTTCTTAATTTAATAACCAAAACTGTTTTGTGATATTCTAAAAGAGCAATTCCGTACATTTTGGAAATAGTTTTAACATTGAAGTAAGTATTGCTAAAAGCTGTCTTTTGCCTAGCTAAAGGAGTCAAATCAAAGCGAAATCTTGTTGCTAAAGTGAATTCTGCCCCACTAAAATTAAGTATAACTTACGACAAGAAAACTTAAGGTATTACATTTCAGCTTAGAGGAGATAAATATAGAAACATAAATATAATATATAATATAAACGTATATAATATATTAATATATATTATATAATATATATAAAAATATAATATATAATATAAATAAATAAATATTATTAGACTAGAGAATTCGACTTCAAAAGCCACATTTTATAAAAAGTATACTATTTACTTCTGAAGAGCTCAAAATTGCAGGAGTGAAAATGCAGTAGGTTCTCTATAGTTCGATGATGCGCTACATTTTGTAAAATGTGAACCTCAAAATCGATAACAGAATTTTGCATCACATTTCATTCATTTTAAACAAATTAGAAAAAAGCACATGGAATATTTTGGTAATTCTGCAAATGGGACGAAGAAGCTAGAACAACTTGTTTTTTATTTCGATATTTTATTGTTTCTTACAAGCCCTTAATTAAAATGTCCTTTTTTTGCACCACAAACGAGCCAAATTAGCAAAATTAGCCTAGGCAATTCATAAATAAAACTAAACTTTAATAAAATTCCTTTACCTCCACAAGGAAGGTTAGGTCCGAGACAAACGATCTATCAATCAACAAAATCAGTTACAAAAATCGAGTTTTAATTTTTTCGCGGGTTTATTTCTCTAGGGACCAGTAAAATTTAAAACAAGCTCGAGATTATAAAAGCAGTCCCATACGAAATGTTATATTTTTCAATTTTCCAAATTGTGTTAAGATTTAAGTTGAGGGCGTTTGAAAAACGAACCATGGAACCGGTGTCCACGTCGTGAACTTGGGCTTTTGGACTTTTCTGGGGATTATTTAAAATACTTTTGGAAATTAATCTTTGGCCCACATCACACAATACCGAGGCATCACAAAACACACAGAAGGAACCAGTGAGACGATCATGACAAGTTCGGGAAACTTTGCTAGTCTCAAGTGTGGGTGTTCCTTGGCTTGTGGGCAGCAAGTCATCTGCTGTTCTGATCGCTGTGTTTAAGGTCTCGGTTAGAGTTTCCCAAAACATAAAAAAGCAATCGAGATTAGCAAAGTCCTAGGAGGCTTTTCACTTGCACAGAAGTTTCTTTTTCAAGAACCTTAAGGCAAGAAATTGACCAATACCCAAGTTCACTCTCTTTTTTTCTATAGATTTTCGAGCATAGAATCTGTTGTGCCAGCTCAATCAACTAGAGAGTAGTTACACTTGTAAAAGAAACGCTAACTCTGTGGGTACCGTTAGCACACGAGAAACCAACTTAGCACTATTTGCTTGCAAAAAAATTCCCGAAGGATTTATATAAAGGTGAATCCTGTGATCCGTGTTTGTGAGAATATCTAGGCAATGCCATCGTCTGTTGACCTCACCATGGATCTGAACTTAGGGGCTCCCACCAGCATATTTTCCGACACTGGTGAATGAACCTTGGTGGGAGAATTTTTTATGTGAAATAAAGACAACTAAGACTAGGTCTGAAAACGCGCCGGTTTGATTGGTACTTGCCATCTCTTCATGGAATCTGGTAGCATTTAATTGCAAGCAGGTAATGAAAAACTATTCAAAAGATATTACATTTACAGAATGAATAAAGTGATTTTTTTTTCTTTTAGGATCAGGGTCGTGACAATTTTTGCAATTATTGTAACACTTGTTTCTTGTTCGCCGACGCCAAGCACAAAGAAGAAACTCCTGCCCGTTCTAGTTTGCTTGTAAGAGAAAATCGCACTTTTTCCTAATTTTTATTTAAGAAAATAGATTATTAATGTTTTTAACTTAATTTAATTAGATACTGCGAAGCCGACACCTACGCAGCTTGTCGAAAATCAGAGGAGATCCAAACGCAGTGCATGGAAGAGCTGATTGAGGTGCTGGACCGGTCATCTGGCGATTGGGGTAAATATTTAACTCTAAAAATGATATTTTTTCTAATGGCTTATTAGTTATAATTAATGAGCTTCTCTTTGTCTGCGAAATATTCCTCTAAGCTCTAATTTTGAGCTATCACATTCATAGACTCGCAGTGGGCACTTATAGCTTACGGTGGGAATTAGGGCGTTTCTATTTTTTTTCCAAAAAGATGGTAAATGGTGAGATGGTAAATGGTAATTTTAATTTTACTGCCTTATAGATTTTTTGCACAATTTCTACCAGGAAAAAATAGATCAGGACCGTTAAAAATGAGTCAATTCCATTGGAAAAAAAGAAAAAACTTAGTTAATTATAAAAGTACTGAAGGGCAAAAATGTTAAGAATTGGTTTTGTTGGGAAAGAATATTTACTTTTTAATCAACGGTAATATTGTGGGAAAAAATATGAATATTAATTTGAAGTGAACAAAATTTCGGTTTTTCTTATTTTTTCTTATTTCCTAGACATTGAAAAGCGAAGGACATTTCTGGGAAAACGCAACATGAAAATTCACAAAAGGCGCGGATTTATCGGTTAAATAAACCTCAACGATCAGCCATATCAGCCTCTGAATCATGCACAATCGGTCATTTTTGTCATCAAACAATGCAGCCTTACCTTTACCCGTGAAACTGTCTTAACTGCTTGGATTTTGTGCGAATACACTAATTGTTTATGTTTAAATCGTGTTTTATTATTTATCAATGGAAACCTTATTTATTTTTATTATTTTTATTAACGAAATTGCAGGCCAAGAAAATATTCTGACTTCATTTACAATATCATGACTCTTATAACTACTTATGGGAATAAACATAAGTCTTCTGTGCCTCTTAATTAAAAATATCTAAACTTTTCTTCTTATTCTTGTCAACGCAGTTTTAAAATTCTCGCATGCATCTGTAAAACCAATTTTTCACTTGTGGATTAGGATACAGTTATCCAAATTGCAGAGCAAATTTCGGTATACGATGTCTCTATTTCCTGTTTAAGTGGCATCTTTATTTAAACAGTGTTTGAATTCTTTGGACTCAAAAATTTTTGAGTGGAGTTAAAGTTAAGATATATACATTAACCTTCATTCATAAGCAAAACTAATGCCCATTATGGGTAAATATTACTAGGTGCAGAAAGAAAGAAAATGATTGCATTTTTGGTGATGCAGACAAAAACACATTTGCCCTATGGTGTGAAAGTGTATGCTGGGATTCGTTTAAAAAATCTAAACCATTTGTTTTTTAAAACATTGAAAACCCCCAATATATTCGCCACAGATCAGCGACTGAGTCAAATTCCTTTCTAGGAGACTTTGGGCATAACTTACAAGTAAAAGGATAATTTGTTTTGTTTTCACTAACTAAAATTTTTAGCAAATATGTGAGAGATTTACTGGAGTCCCAAACCTTCTGTGAGCGTTACGTTGCTTCTGCAAGAAATTCTTTATGACATGTTACACTTTACTGCAGTCAAAACTTAGATATTTCAAGGCATTCAGTCACAGCTTTTTCATGCAACTTTAGCATTTTCACCGAAAGCTACTACTTTTCCTTCTGGAATTTCAAATTCCGATCACTCTAATTAATCATAATTAAATAAATTTTCTTTTAAATTTGCTCAAACCTTCATATTTCACGCATTTTTCAAGGTAGAGAAGTAGATTGGTTGAGTTTTTTCACACTATCTGCATTTAAAATTTGTCAAATTTACACAAAAGATTTTAGCATGAAAAAAATGAATAAATCGTATATAAAACTTGAAATATTGATCGAAAGGCGTTACTGCCTCACCTGAGTTGTAGGACCAGATGCATCTCGCTGACTAAGCGTTTGTTGGAAAAAAAAACATCTGTTGTTTTTCATCCTAATTATTTTTCGGAGTTTGGGCTAATCCTCCGATACTACTTTTTAAAGAATCTTTTGATAGAGGGGACCTCCCAACACAGAGACGCAACTACTCTCTAAACCTACGGTTATGAAATACCATCTCCACCTGGTAAACATAGCTCCTTTGCTTTTCTGTCTTTGCCAACTCGGGGTTTAGTGATATTAATAAAGATTAGCATTCTGGATTTATTAAGATTTGCATTTGGGGCATCTGAGACCACCGTTTTTCAAACATCTGTGTGTTTTTTGGATAAAGTTGTCCACTTGGTCCCCAAAATCTGCTGAACCGAAGCATCGATATGGTAGAACTGCTAAAAACGATCTATCACGAAAGCATCTTCGCTGTGCCTCCTAAACAAAGTCAGAGAAGTTATTCCACCACGAGTGAGGAGCTGGTTTTTCCATAGTCCAAGAAAAAAGATGGTTATATCACGTGTAGGAAAGCGTTTTAATTCCAAGTGATCATGCTTACATGGCTGAAGTTATCGAGAAAGGAAAGTAAGTTCCAATTTTAATAGTTTGAAAGTCACATTGCTAAATAGGTAGGAGAAGTAGATGGATGCCCTAAGTGATTCTTAGATGGGTCATATTTTCATTGTGTCAGAACTCAGTGGGCATCACAGAAATTATCCAACGCATTAGAATCTCTCAGGATTGGTAAATGGGTATACGTACATATGTAGGAATGTACTTAGAGCTACCAAAGCTGGTAATGACCGATTAAACATAGTTTAATTCATTTTTAGAGGTATTTTATAATAATGCTCGAAGTTTGACTCTCACTGAGGTCACCATAAAACAAATGCAGATCTGTATCTGCGAATCAGAGAGAGCCATCTCAATCGGATCAACGGACATTTGCCTGATGAACTAACTCAGAAACACCAGGATTCTTCTTTTTCTTCAATTTTTTTCTTGTCTACTCTGCAACCTCCCATTCTCGACTGGCTGTTTATCAAGGGTTTCTTTTACACGAACAAAGCGGAGAATTGTGACGTCATGACGCCATATTGAAGCTGACTGACCCTAAGTCGAATCTATGGCACGATATTAGGTTACCAGGACGGTTGATGTGAATAGCACGAATGAAGGTCATTAAAGCAGAAATAAAACGACTTCAAATGATTGCGTTTTTATTCGTGACCTTGAAATGCTTTAAAAGCTCACTTTAATCCTCTCCATAATTATCGATTCTTTAATTTTTAATTATATTATTTAATAAAAAGTGTAAACGGATCCGCTTATTGATTACTTAAAGTCTATTTGTGTTTTTTCGAATGCTCTCATTTCATGGACTTTCATTCCAGCAAACGCTTCAGCAAACTCTCGATTTCAAAATCCTAAGTTGCCGTACCAAGACTTTGTTACAGTGGGTTGGCTTAATGCACTAAGTCTGTCAGTAATTTGCTGCTTTGTGATAGATATGTGCCGGATAGCATTGCTTAACTCAAGAAATGTAGTGATTTCCAACGATCCACTGCTTTTAGATTAAATGGGTCCACTGTTTATTCCAAAAAGCCTTCTGATATACGCGCTAAACGTTTCTCGTACCACAGCTTAAGATAGTGCCAACATTGTTTGCATAAGACCAGTAGAATTTCGTGAAGTGGGGTTTTTCCATTTAAGTTTTTTGGGCCTTGGCGAGTCTAATTGGGCCTAGAGAAAGTACTGAATTATGCAATTTAATATGCAGGAGACTTAGTCAAGAACACTGCATTTTTCAACGATCAGATCATGAATTAATATACAATGCGTCTGCTCATAAGGTGGAATTCATTACCATTGTGTAGATTTAAACTTATTTTTAAATTAGTGTCTCGGGTTAGATGAATTTTTAATTAGAATTGGGAGTGACGGCAGCCTAAAAGGAAATTGTTAACTCGTTCTATTATTGAAAGACTCCGAAGTAAATTTCTGTACATCAATTACACCACCTTCTACCCAGACACAGGTGTTCTATCAAGCATAGCAAGTCTAGTAGATCTCCCACCACGGTTCAGAGATGATGAGTTGTTGTTCCAAAATTTTAAGTTCTTTCTTGCACTTGTTTTTCAAAAAATGTTAGCAACTTGATTATTTGTATACTGAGAACCATAAACAATTGTTTCTGTTAATTTTTGTCGAAATGCCGCAAAATCGAAGGGTATTTGATGTGAGTGAAGATAACTTCAACAGCGGTAGAGGTAAAACAATAGTTTCTATATTAAAAATGTGCTATTTATTTTTTCCGCATTAGTTTCTGTATTAATGAATAAAGAATCGCGAAAAAAAACAACCGATCTGCAGTGATGCTGCGTCATTTTTAGGAGTAAAACAGTTGTCTCAGATATGAAACTGCTACATTAGGATTAAATTCTGCAAAATAAACAAGAAGAAGCCATTTTGTTGTATATTAATATGGAAAGTTGCTGAAATAATCTCAACTGATGGAATTCGACATGGCTAATTTAGCTAATCCTCTTAAGCTGAGAAACTATTTTGTCAAAAAAATGGCCGATCTTTCGAAGTACTATAAAATCTAATTTCTAGTAAATAAACTTTAAGATTTTTGAAAAAAACCTTGCTTATTTTGTCTTTATAGAACTTTGCCTACACTGAGATTGAAAAGTTAACACCATCGAACTGAAATCGGTTATTTAAGAGGCATCAAAACATTGCTTATCCCAATTTAATTTAATAGATTAAATATGAAAAACCAAAAAATTTATAAAGTTGGTAACATCCCGTATTATACAAAAAAAATTATTTAAATGTTTTCCTTCAAAGTCAGGCCTCTTAGCTGTACTTGTTTGTTACGGAAAGTTACGTGTCTAAAAAATTCCCACTTTTTAGAACGCTAAATTGACAACGGATAGTGATTAAAACAACCTTGCTCCTGGTTTAAGTGTGCTCAGTGAAAGAAAAATTGTTTTACTGAAATGGTAACTGGTTTTTTTGTGAATGAAATGCTGGCATTTTCACTGGTGACTAAAACTATTAGAATTCACTGTCCTTTCATGCATAAGTGTAACGATGGTTATTCGTTATACCTAATCAATTTTTAACATATCTGAGCAGTTTACAGCTTGCGTGACTTTGAAAGAGAAGGTATAGTGCAACTGATTCCGCCCATACGATTGATAAACACCAATTTAATTGCTGTGTTGTTTGTAACATCCAAAACAGAAGGAAGATATTAAACGATATAATAGCAAATAATAAATAATGATATAATGATAAGTAATATTGGAATATTTAATTATGAAGATTCGTACTGCATTTCTTGTCTTAAATAAATGTTTAGTTAGTAATTTGCTGAATGAAATTTGGTAATCACTGTGCGTTTCTTTGCGAGACGTCTTAAGGTCGATTTATCCTTCGTGATATCAGGTGGCATACCTTGAATCACAAAAAAGGTCAACCACCAGATTCTGGATTTGTTCTTTCAAATAAGTCGTTACGTGCACCACTCGGAGATGCACACTGAAGCTGGTTCGTGAGTAATTAATAGCTTCTTCTTGAGAGAACCGATTTTTTGTGTAGAGAAGATATCTCGTATAGGCGAGGGCATCGACTAGCCGTCAGCCTCTATGTACTCAACTGAATCACAAAACCCCAGCTTGTTTTATTTTCATCTTTTTCAACATGCATTCATAGCATTGAAAGGTGTTCTCCGCAATAAATCTTGAATTTTATAAGATCTCCGTGAACGTTCGTCGTCGCAATTAGCAGTTTGTGAGGGTCTTTACACCTTACAAACGCTTTCAACCGAATAAGGTCAAATTTCCTGGATTGTTCCTGATTAATTAATCCAAAGTATTTTAAATCAGCCCTGGACTATAAAAATGCATTCTCGGTGGGTTTTGAGTAATCCGTTAACACTTCGTGGGCTTTAATACGTCATTCATGTACTGTTTAAATTCAGGTTTTAATTAAAACGGTTAGTTTTTCGTTTGCTCTTTAAGAGTCAGATTTTGCCTCTAAAATTCGAGATGAGGGTAATTACTTTTTCCCATTAATGTGGGTGTCGTTTCTCGAAGACTTCGAGTCAAAGCTGAACGATTTTTCAAGATATAATTTTTCGATAAATTGAATATTATTGTGATAACCTACAATCTACAGTGCCTTCTGTGTGCTCCGAGCTAATGTAAGCATTCTCAAATGCTACAGATTGTCAGTACTGCTCATAAATTGCTCATGAGACTTTCTGTAATAGTGGAGCCTCATAACTGCGATTTTGTATCTCAAAGAATTGTTTCACGCTGGCGAAACATGATGGTTGAGTGCTTGCTTCTTGAATATTCTACATCCTATAATAAAGAAACTGATAAGAAAAATTCATAATCGTAAAAGTTTCTAAATAAATTAATTACTCATTCCTTTTTAGCATTTGGTCAATACAAATTACGTGCGCTTTCCTATACAAAAATGATCGAGTTGCTACTCCCACCAGTACCTGTGCTAATACTTTTTTTGCAAAATAGTAATGCCTGAAAGATTTTATAAATTATGAAAAAGACAACGCTTCATCTCTGAACCGTGACGTGCAATGGGTGATAGACACTACTGTGTCTGAGCGGAAGATGGTGTAATTGTTGTGGCTCCCTCAGTAAGAGGAACATGTGAAGTCCATGGGACATGTTATCAGCTTCCTTTTAAGATGTCGCACTACCAATTAGCCCTAACATTCAAAAGTAATTTCTAATTGGGAAATTATCACATAATCTCAGTTTATGAACTCAGCTATCCACAAAGACACATGGTTTGAGTTAGTTAGGACTTGGTGTTGGCATAGTCCACCATATGGATTATTCATTTTCTGAAATATCTAGGATCAGTAATCCTTACTTTTTTTCCATGTTAATGTCATTTGCAGGATCCGTTATAGATACTGACCAATGCAGTTTAGCCCTGATTCAAAGAGGCTGTTCAATTTACTATTACTAAAATATACTCAAAATGGAAATTCAAAATACCCGCTGCACAGCGAAAAATTTATGTTATTAATAAATCCAGCAATTCTGCGACTGACTAACAATTTTATTTCGGGAATAATAAATGAAGTGCTTCATAATTTTGCAACTAAACCGCCAAGGAGTAATATTTAATTAATTATAATTATTATATTTCAATTGAGATTTAACAATTACTTCTTTGTGGTAAATAGCCTTCTGGATTTATGCAGGGTTGATATTTTTTGTTTAAAAGTAAATTTGATAACAACATTCGATTGTAATTAATGTGAAACCTTCCTAATTCACCTTAAATTCATTATGGTTGTTTCTGCAACGAAATCTAAAGTTTTTAAATTCATGTGCAATTCTGTTGAGTTTTGGCTACGCAATCGGGAAAAATAGGTAAATTATAAGAAAACTGGTTTGGAAATGGCTCTTCTGGCGGCAAAATCTCAAATCAAAATGTACGTCTTTTCTCGGGGCGATGTGCATGGTCATATCAGTGACTTAAACAAAGCTAATAAATACAAATAAATAAATATAAAATATATAATATAATACAAAATAATATAAATATAAATTCATAATAAATATAACGGTAGCTGCAGGGTAGGAGAATAAATGACAGCTTGGAAAAATAATAAAATTATAGATATAATTTTCTGATGATATAGGAAATTTATTTGATTTATATTTGCAGAAAGCAGCAACTCATTAATACGATAAAAGTTCCTGCACATAATGATGTACGAGTCAAAAGCAGTTCACGAGGATTTCTTTTTAGGCAACAAGAATATTTGTTTTAAGTGGAAACAAAGGTGCTATGCTACCTAAAGTGGTCTGATTAGTAATCGTTACGTTAGATTACGACCACAAGAGACGGGACGCGTGGTAACTACAAATTTATTTAACGAAGTGCCAGGCGTCACAGTAACGACTTAAACAACTGTGCATTTTTTATAGATAATAACGAAAGGCAAATAAATTATAGTTCAAGATAATCAGAAAATTATTATTTTAATTTTCTGAGGATATAACGTCTTAATTGTTGAGGTATCTATAACCGAGATAAAATTATAACGGAGATTTTCAAATTATAATAGAGAAGACCTTTTTGGCAGAGTTATTATTAAGTTATATTTTTTCCGGAATTTTTTATATGAGAAATGTCATTTTTCTGTGTAAAATTAGTAATTCTAATGTGAGATATAAGTGTAAGCATACTTATCTTATACAACCACTTACTCCAAGACTTGCTTAAACCTCAGTAGAGATATTTTTAAAGGATCTCTTTTTATTAATAAATAAAAACTGGAGTGTTTTCTATTTCTTCCTAAATTTTGAACGCCTCAATGTAACTGCATTATTAAGCTTACACCTGAGATTATTATCCAATAACTAACATTTCTGATTATTCAAATGCCAAGACACAAGTGAGTCCTGTTAACTTCTGCTGTTATTATGCAACAAACAAAATGCTTCTGATTTCCTGTTTTCCATAAAGTGATGGTCTGTTAAAATGAAGGCTTTCTAGCTATGTTTAGGATTACTTACTATTGGCTTTTTATTTTACAATACTTAACTTTTAAAAATATAAGGCACTAATTAGAGTGGAAAGTAATTTAATTGAAGAGACTATTGCTCTCTGGATATGTACTTTACTCTGATTTTCACTCTAGCTAGCGAGAGAACCTTCTTTCATAATAAGTCATGTCATTCGTTTGCTTTTTAAATAAAAAGAGACAGTTGCCACATTTACTTAGGTCCAATGAAATGATCTTTTCAGTTAATGATTTACTGAGTAGGTTAAGTACTGTTTTCTGTGCTACAGAAGAAGATAGTCATTGTAAAACACTGCTAGTGCAATTTATGAAAGTACGCATGACAAACAAGACCGCGTTACCAAGTGTGGTCTCTAAGCCAACAAGGGAAACCCTGACGAACCGAAAATCCGGTTAAGATTTGACGTTTAGTGACAATAACTTGCAGTATCACAATCCGTGCTTAGACGTGACTATTTTCGAGTCATTGTAGATTTTCAAAAGGCAGTTTATTCGGTGCTGATAAATATGTCTCAAGCTTCACACACTTGAATGACCATCCGAGCAAGGTCTTTTTGGTTTCAGTCTTTGTTTAGTTACTTACACAAGGTGAATATTAATGTAAAATTGAAGGAAAAATTGTCAGTGGGCATTCTTTTAAACGTCGAAGTCGATCTGCAAGTTTGTACTTAATACATTTTAATTTTCCCATTTTACATTTGATGAAGTCTAATTCTTATAAGGCAAACGGAATTTTCGTTGCTGTTTATTGAAAAATTCGACAAGAATTGTGTGATTTAAATGGGATTATTGACCAGTTCAACACGAACGTCACCTAAACTTGTGATCTGCTTTTGAGTTTGGCTTTCAGTTTAACATTTTCATTACTCATTGTAGACTGTCTGGTGTTTCATGGGCTTAAGGATTTTTACAGCTAGCTAGTCTCTTACTAATCACCAAACAATATCCTCACTTCTTTAGTTCAGGTTCATATGTATAAAAAGTTTCTAGAAACAAAAGTATTCGCTAATTCCGTCCGTTAGCCCATTTTAAATTCAAAGAGCAATGAAATTTGATTTTTTCAAATCAAAAATCGAAGTCTAGTTTAATGTACATTATCTTGAAGGGGATTTCCGTTGCAAATTTGAGACATTATTAATTTCAAGATTAACTGGCCATTAATTACTGATCCAGTATAAAATGAGAGTTTTTCATTTTTAAATGGTAGATGACAATAGCACCACTGCTAAAGGAATTTGCAGGCAGTTTTAAACAATTTACTAAATTTCGCTTATTTATTGCAGCTCTGAAACTATTACGGAGTGCATTTAATCATTTCTAAAGATTTTGTTGCCTTTTTTTGTTTTTTTGTTTTTTTAAACTACGCCGCCTTTTAAAATCTTAATGTTGGGTTTTTGGAGACAATATAAATGTATTATTGATTCTAGTGTTTAAAAAGGATCAATTTGCTTGTTTCACGTCAGAATTTTTCGTGCTGTGTGGACATCATTTCCTAAGAAAACAGATTTTTGGATTGCTAAAAATTACACAGGTTGAAATTGTTCTTTTTTTCAATTTTCCTCAAAAATCTTTCAGTTTGTTATTTTGGTATAAGTGCAACAATGATTATAGTAATTTTCCACACTGTTTTTTCCCATTTAATCACTACTTTAGCAAAATTAACAGGCAGCTTGGGTAAAAGCCCCATATTCTAAGTTCCTTTCCAGTTTTTAAAGTTTTATTCTAAAAAAAGAACCGAATTGCAAGGGAGTACCGATGTTGAATAATTCAAAACGTGCTAGAAAATGAAGAGGACTGGGACGTAGACACATTTGACGCGAACGCAGAAACACATATTCTTAGTTGGGGAAGACAAAAGCTGCT
The DNA here is from genome assembly GCA_030710315.1 of Anomotaenia brevis. Lineage (NCBI taxonomy): Eukaryota > Metazoa > Platyhelminthes > Cestoda > Cyclophyllidea > Dilepididae > Anomotaenia > Anomotaenia brevis. The sequence continues at coordinate 82,429 of JAUOZQ010000120.1, forward strand.
GTTGCTTTTGGCTTTTAAAATTTGCCAAACATCTGAGAGTTGGTAGGATCCCAACCTGATTTTAGCCTTTGCGTCTGACCAAAAAAGCGTTTTTATATTTTAGAATTAGTAACAGAAAATTCACATGAGAATTTTGCAATCCTCGATAATGAAAACTGGCTGATAATTTTAAAGCCAAGGCAATATGACATTTGTAAAAGAGTTTTTCTTCTAATCTAGCCGTTGTCTTTGGCGTCTGAATGCACCTGCCTTCACAAACATTCCAAAACACCTGTAATAAACACCGCGTACTATACACTCTCTGGTTTTGGGAAATCCTTCATCTTAGTATTGGACTCAGGTAGTAAGACAATCTAAGAGTAGTACCTTTTGAGTTAACAAAATCCCTTCGTTATTCCAATCGTTGTGCTTCTGAGTAAAACAATATTCCAACCTGTTTGTGCTTCACTTTAATCATAATATTTTTTAAAGTCAGTTCTAGAAGAAATTTTTCGAGTTTTGGGTTTCCTGGTAGAGCACAATCAGGTTTTCTCCAAGACAATTCCCTCACCATAGTGTTCTTAGAGTAGCATTTAGTTGTTGTTATGGCGATCTCCACCACGATGCTAGTTATCCCATCCATATTAAATAAGGTAGGGATTTTCAGGGGTTTTCGTCATCTGTGACTCACGATTCAGGCTTGTTGAACGAAATATCATTAAGTAATCGAGAAAAAGCATCTGCATATCACATAGTAGGAATTATAGGGACTATGTACGACCTGTGCGAAGGAACAGTTATCTTGGCTACTTTTCTTATTCAAAAGCTCCTACAACTCGTTGCATCGCGAAATACCCGGATTAGTTACAAACTCAATTCATCCTTACAGAGAGACTAAGGTGGTAGATGAGGAATTTTCTCCGAACGCCTCCTTCTTAGCTGACAGCAGATCTGAGTGTCGACTGTTGATGCATGAGGCGGCAGCACTTCGAAGTAAAACTAACATAACATTTTTCCTCGAAATTCATTTCTCAGTTGTGACTAGACTCTGTCCACTGTCTAGGATGCTTCCGTTTTTGGCAAAATTATCACTCCGTTCTCGTTTCAAGGTTTCGTCAACTCGAGATTTGAGATTCATTTCAGACAAACACAAGTAGGAATCCATTTACACAGCAAAGAAACCTGGTAAGTTTGCAAGAATGTTGCCGATAAACAGTTTTTTGCTGATTACAACTCAACTGATAAAGCAGGACATGCTCCTTCATGGGCTGCTGATTCAAGGAGCAGCTGCTCATCAGTGAACTCAACTGGACGTCACCCGGTTCGATCCACATCTTCGTCGAGGGTGGTATTTCCTCCACTCCTGAATTCTGCAAACCATCTTCTGCAGGCTCTTTCATTCACTCATTCCTCTCTGAAAACTAAGCGGTTGTTTCTGGGTTGCTTTCTTGAACTCTTACAGCATTCTGTGCCTCGACTGACTTGCATGTACGCAGGGTTTTGATTAAGTTAATTTTGATTCAGCTGTACTGTAAAACGTCTTATCAACTCAACTGATTTCAAGTGCACAATTATTCAACTCTTTTTGGTGCGATAAAATACTCTTTAATTTTGTTTCAGTTAAGAAGGTGCACTTCGGACAAAACTAATGGGATGATCTGATTTACGATTTAACGTTGTGCTTCTTCGGTTACCTCTATATAGGCTTAGTGAATGAGCCTTACTAGCATGGTAACTTCCACTCTCAATAAACACAGGTGTCAATCATGATTCAAATAGGAGGATTCAAGGACCTTCCCGTCTTATCGAAATTCGGATAAGATATCCCTACCATTGGAGCTTAAAAACAGTGTGCACATAGGCTGGGTAAACACACGTTGGCCCTATCGTTGTTTAAAAGATGCTTATAAAATGAGGGTTGGAGATCCGGACAATCGAGCTATCACCCAATCCAGTATCTGAGTAGGCAGTCCACGTCTTGCCTCATTTCCCTGACCAGAATCGAGTCTCAGTCAGCTTAAACAAAGAGGAAGATGGATCATGACCTGCCGACCTCCTAGCACCGTTTAGGAGACCATACTGCCCTCTGAATCACCGATTCCTCGAGCCAAGACGTAATCTCATTGACCCAGACGCTGACATGAATCCCTTCAACACCAATCTCGATGCCAAAATTCCAACACTAGAATATTCAGAGGTCACTATTATTCACATTTGTTTCGGACCCCTCGTCTCATCCAGTTTAAATACACTTTTACCTAATTTTTTAGCCCAACATTCTTCAAATTCCTTCTCAAAACAGCTTTATCAGCGGCATCATGGCAATAATTTAGCTCAATTAAATATTTATGTACTGTTAGGCCGTGTAAATGTGTTTTGAAGGCAAGCCTGTCAGTAAGCGCTCGCTCTTTTTTCCGTTAAAGTCCATATAAACATGAGTTTGGGTGTTATCACCAGGAGCTAAAGAGAACGTTTCCAATGCTCTTCATTCAACCCAGATGCCATTCAACCGGATTTCCTATTGAACCATATCAAAGATTCAACGCCTTCTGGATTTGAACCGCCAGCTAAGTATAAAATGTTCCATTGCTCAATTTCAATTAGGTCCTTTGAAATGTGTTTAAATTTCCTTAGAAGAGATCGTTTATCTTATTACATTTCTTTTTTCGGTGAGCACATCTTGAATATTTCATGCAAACTGGTGTTAAATTGTGGTGAGAGTTTTCTTCGATTTTCTCGGTCAATTCTTGACGAGAAAACCACAACCAGGAGGATTATCAAGAAGCCAATTTTGTTAGATAAATATTTAAAACAAAAAAACACTTTTTGATGGCAATTTACTGACAAATACTTCACAGGAGGTAAGAAAACATTTTTTGGCATTTTATTCAGGCATTTAACGAAATTATCGTGGTCGTGAAAATTTGAATTTATTAAAGAAATTAGTAGGAAAAATATGTGTCTATTTCGTTAACAGTCTATAAGAAAGCACTTTAAAATATTTTAAATTGGTTACTTTTGGCATTATGTGTTATAGTCAAAGTACATTCCAATTCATTTTCTAAGTAGCTGCATGTTTTACTTGTGCGCATTGACTTAAAAACATTACTTATTGTAATAGTTTATATTTTTTTACTAATTTTGTAGGCCCGAACTAGTGTCGCTGTAAGAGTCAGCAAGTCTTTGGGAGTGAGAAACTGAAGAAAGGTCCATAAAATTCATATTTAATATTCATGTTTGTTGCTTCAACTCAAAAAGTGGTACCCAAAATTCGTGCCGGAGAAATTCTCCCTTGTTTAGAGTGTTCGAAATTTGCAAATTCAGGATTGAAATTTACTAAATTGATAAATAGCATATTTTTACTCTGCTCACCAGTAAAGAGATTTATTAAAAGAAACAATTATTAAAATATTTATTGAAATTAATATGACAATTAAAATAAGCATGAAATCACAGGTCTCCAGAAATCACACGTCACCCTTTAATACAATCCATCTTCCATTAAAAAGCAGAGAGCAAAATTAGATAATAAATAGTTTAAATTCTCATTTTTTTACCATAAAACGAGTTTTATAGAGATCGCAGTTGCCCTGAAACAAAGTCGAGTAGCAATATTCAGATGATTGAAGCTCATTTCATCACTAAATACCAGACAGCAAATGTTCATCAATCAAAAAGAGGCTAATATAATATGAGCCAATTTGCTGCATATTATTCCATGTTCAAAATAACATTTTGCAAATGCTTAGGAATTCGAAGAAAAATGCATAAAATGAATCGTTGTATTGTAAGGAAAAGATAGTGAACTAAGGTGTTTAAAACAAAGGAGACGGACAAAGCCCATTCTTGTCGGCTTCTTTGAAATGAGTTGAACTTGGAGTCGTATTGACAAAACAAATATATAAATTAAGTACTACGTTGTGCTCGGCTCATGACTCGAAGCTAAGAATTCGGCATTTAAATCACTTAAGTAACAATTACATAGTTATTATCGTCAAAAATCATAACTTTAATTGTTGCTGATATAATAAAGTGTGAAAAAGCTTTTCCTTATTTTTAAAACTGCGTGAAATAACAATGCATTGACTGAAACAAAGTTGAAAATTTGGCAGAGCCACCACTTGTGGCACTGCAGAAAACATCATTTAAGAGTAAGAAGACACACCAAATCGTCTTTTTAATTAGTAAATTAATATGGACAGAAGATCGAGGACTTGGATGCCTGGATTTCGAATTAGATACTGCAGTTTGCGCCATTTACAACAGACTTTGATTTTTGATTCACAAAGACGAAAAATGTATTACTGTTTGTTAATATTTTGAAATAACAGAATAATCGATTCAATTTTACGACTTGGTTTTAAATTTTATAGGCAGATCTTTAGGCTAAAATAATTTTGATGAAGTAAATGATTCTAACATATATATAAATTATCATAGACATCATTTTTGCGACATTATTACAATAAAAGGGAATTTATTCCTTTTAAACCTTGTCCAGTTCATAGATGAAGAGGAAACTAATATAATAAAATTAATAGTTTATTTTTTTATTTTAGTACTAAATGTATGATTTTAACATTTTTAACCCGGAAAAATAAGTTTTTTTATGAAGAACCAGATTGTTAGGTCACTTTTGTATTATTACTATAGAACTTGTAACATTTATTTTAAAATTATTTATTGACTATTGTGTTAGATTAATTATAAGCAAGAATAAATTCATGCCAAACTTTACTTCCAACATCAAAAAGAGAGATTTTTCCAAATTTACAGTCATTTCAACTGGTTGGTGAAATTTTCATCTTCATCTAACTTTAATGCCTGCAAATGAAGCGGAAATTTTGTGACAGGATATCAATCCAATGCGAGTGTATGTAAACAATTTTTGATTGCATTTTCATAGCATTACAAAGGAAATGATCTATTTACTTGGCATGGAATCAAATTTACTTTTTATGCACCAATTTACCATATTCGTTTCAAATCTTGTTCCATTAATTTTCAGCATTTTTGAATTTTTAGATTTCGTCACAACTTTGTTTTTTATTCAATGGACTTGCCATTTATAAAGGACCAATTCTTATCGTTGTTCTTTTAACTATTTTTAATAATGAAAAATTTTATTCCTAATAAAGCACAATATTTTTATTGCATTCATTCAAATGGAATTTCCCATTTTTCCCATCTATGCCCACAAGACAACAGCGGGCAGTATTGCTTGCCGTTTCTCCTCGTTGGTTAAGATACATAAACAGGGGAATGAGATGTGAGGTCAAAGGGGTAATTTCGGGGAAGATGGGAGGGAGGCGCTGGTACACGATGTGATTCATGTGGTGTTTGCGGACTCCATGTGATTCAAATGGTGGTCCCCGTTCAATTCGCATTAACCAATGAAACCCCGCCGCTTCTGATACATGGCTCCGCGCTTACCAATGAATCCCCGGCGTTTGGAAAGTGCTAGATTTGGAAACTATTTTTAATTCAAATAGCCATTTTGCTATTTTCTCTGTCAAATGATATTTTTATAAGAAACATCATATATTATTGGCAAAACTGTGTCATGTTTAATTAGAGGGAAACTCACAGAATCATAGAAGCATAGATAATTCAGTTCTTTTTTCTTTATCAAAAAGTAAAGAAATATGAAAAAATATTATTTCTCTGGCATTTTTGCTTTATCGAATAAATTTATGGATTTAAATGATATATAATATTAAGCATCTTTTTTATAATTGGTGTTTTAGCTTAGCAACAAGAACACTGGAATGGAATTTGAGATGTTTATGAAGAGTTTCTCCATTCTCTTTTTGTAAAGGTTTTTTATTTTACTGGAAACTGATACCCATCTTACCAGAAAGTGTATATTCGATTTCTGCAAAGCATTTCGCCTGAATTTCAGGTGACTCCAGGCAAGTTGTGTAGCTCGACCCGTCACAATGACTAAAAAATTAAAATGACGTGAGAAGAACTTTGAGGTTTGATCAACAAGGAATATTTACTTTTTTAGGGAAACATTGATTAGCACAATGGATTTCGAAGTCAGTATTAAAAGGTTTTGAGAAAACATATTGACAATAAAGGATGCTTTTTGACTGAACGAACTTACAGGCAAATTAACATGGGAATCATGTCCTCGTTTGCTAACGAAACATTTAAGCTTGTCAAAAGAGCAATGAACGCCAAAATATAGATTCGCCTCATCCTAAAATAAATTAAATATCTTTCATAAAAATTGTGATAATTAGTGTACTTATGCCAACAATATAAAATCGGACACTTTTAAACAGATGGTGTTGGCACGTTGCAACATTCACCGGGTTCAGTTCCGTTTGATTGATTTTTTTATTCTAGCTTAATTATTTCTTATGCAATATAAGTAAAATTAATAGGACATTTTTTTTCGACAGTCGTTTTTTGATTAAAAATGTCATTGCGGTAAGTGAGATAATTTGAAATCTAACAAATTGTTTATACTCTATTTGATTTAAATATTGTGTAAAGTGTTAAATTAAAAATGGACTTACGTGTCTGAGTAAGTTAAAAGCCTTGAACGGATGAGTGAATCGCCTAGGTTTTTATTAATTTTTCAGCCAATCGCTGATGAAAGACTTTGAACGAAATGACCTTATTGGCCAGTGGATAAAAGTTCGCTGAAGTTTGGTTGGCTCACAATTCGTAGTTCTGTCAGGTCTTTTTCTCATTGGATTTATATAAATTTCATCCACAATCACTGAATGGGGTTCCTTTTAATTTTATCAAAATTTTCGCAGAACCTGCTTTTATATCTAGTCAGTCAAATTATGTTTGAGTTAAAATTTACTAGCACGTTATAATACAAGGCCCATGGTATAAATAATATCTTACATAATGTTCTGTTTTATAAAAAGTTATAGTTTCATTAAATAAATATATTTTAATTTCTTTCCGCTTTCTTCCCAGACAACTCGGGCAACTGCATGTTATTAATTTTGACAAGTTATGAAATATGCTTTTTGGCACTTTCTATCCAATTTAGAATGTTGCTTGTCTAACAGAAAATTTTCAGTTTTGTCTTACATTTTTATTAAATTAAAACAAATGACTGTTGATGAGGGTCAAATAAATTTGCTTAATTTTTACTTCAAACATGAAAGTGATTTTCTAGAAACAGATAGTATAGACCAAATACTTAAGAAGTAGCCCAATTTACCAGGTTCCATTTCTTAGTGGTCATTTGATAACAAAACTGTTAAAAATGACTATTTTTATAACCCATAAAAAGAGAAAAAAATTAAGTTAAAAATTTTTTAAATAGATCTATAATAAAAAGAATTCTACAAATATAACGGTTATAAATAAACAATTTAACTGGTGCGCCAATGACAAGCAAAAACGGTGATTGAAGTGGCTAGAAACAGTGATTTGAATAAAATTGTTCAGTTTACTCAAAATAGAAACGAATAGAAAATTCCATTTTTCCCGGAAGTATTTCTTTTTGTTCACCCATCTTCTTTTCTCTTTTTTTCAAAAGTCACCTTGATTGAAGGCCTATTTCACATCTGTAATTATCACCTGTTTCGAATTTCGCGGTATTTGAGCATTTTTAAGCATTTTGTGTTTCATAATTTGTTAAAGTATTACTTAACAAAGCATTTTATTGAATATACACGATTAATAAAATTAACAAAATTTTAAGACTCCGGAATATTCAGAATTTTGCTTTTATTACTCTTGGTACTAGTAATTTCACGTTCATTAAAAAATGAGTAATTTTTTTATCTATTCCAATTTCAATTTTGTGAAAAAAGTAATCATAAATTCAATTTAAAATTACATAATTTTTTTAAAAGCAATTTATGAACCAACTATGCAAGATGTTTGTTAAGAATAAACCTATGCATGGCATTAGGAGTAAAGCATTTAATACTTTAAGTTGATTTAATTTCTTCCGCCATCGACTTCATTTCATCAAGCAGTATATTAAAATTGGAATTTATAAAATATTAATTAATTTATCAATCATTTATAAATTTCCGAATACGAAAATCTAAAAAAAATTAACAGGGATGCATGATCAATTTTGAGGACATGGAGGTCTTACTAATGATGCAACTGTCCAATTAAACTATAATTCATTGCATTCCTGTAGCTTCTGGATAGAATAAGTAACTCCAATTTAATTTGGAATAATTTTCTGACACTATTTAGTCTAAATTCTCTATAGATCCAGAGTTGAAATCAGTAAACCAAGTCAAAGTAAATTGCCTTCACATTTCTTTCTAGAAATGTTCAGAGAAAGCTTCTATAATTTAATGTAATCCTATAAATATTTTAGACCAATTCGTAGATTATTATCTTTATAAATCTTTGGATGATAGTCGTAGCTTACAATGTAGTAAATTTATCGGATGAATTTATGATAGAGGTTACAGTGGAGTCTGCAAGTGCCAAGGCGATTATTTGAACAATTTTTGGTTGAGAGAATTGTTAAATACGTCATAAAAACGATCATATAAACTGTTGTGACGGGAAGGATGCTGAATAAGTGATGGTTATGGGTTATAGTTACAGCCTTGATGGTTATATTATGCTGAAAGAGTGGTCATGAGTAAAGGAAATGACTTTTTGCAATCAAATGACAGATTCCTGAAATTAATTTTTAACTTTCTAAAATGTGAAATATGCATTTGATGAGACTGTTGGAAAGTGTTTGACTTATTTGCAAAGGAGAAGCAATTTTAGACAATACAAGTGTTTACATTTTAAATTGATGGCAAAATGCAATAATACCCTCCAAGAGAAATAAGTGGAGCTTTCATTTCCTTGTTAAATACTTAAATGCATTTCCTAATTTCTTATCGAAATGAAATATTTAAGCATTTGAATGAATAACGATTTTCAAAATGATCAGAGCATTGAAGAGGGGAGTAATTTAATGGGATTAATCAGAAAATTACTCAAATAAAGGGATTACATGAGACCAATATTGTTTCAAAGTCATTCTTTAAACATTAAGTGTTTAAATTATGTTTATCCAACATTTTTATTTCTTAAATTAAATTTATCACTAATTCCACAATGACGTGAATTTTTTTCCTATTTATCTGATTCGTCAATGGGCTTTTAAATTGGCATCCAAATTGAATAGTTAAGAAAGTACTATGTTAACGCCAAAAATTTCCGTATGTATTTTTTTTAGTAATTTATTTGTTTTTGCTTTTTATCAGTGATGTATTATTAAAATCTAGGTTATCGGAAACAATCATTCTAAAATCTGTGTCAGATCTAATCTTGTAATATTATAATATCTTTAATAATCATTTTAAAACTTTTAATTAGCATTATTGGTTTTGTTTATTTTTGAATTCAGGGAATGAGAGAGAGCGAAGCTTCTAGATAAGCCTTTAATTTACAATACATTTGACTTTGGACACGGCTTAAAATATAGAGAGTAAAGTCTAATTTGTTCAAAAGGAATGGCAACTTTATAATTAATTTGTGTAATTCGGGTTTTGCATAATTATTGTCGCTAAACTATTAACTTACTTTACTTATTATAAGCTCACTGATATCATCATTGATATCATCGTAAATTTAACTACTGCAGTGATCAGTTGTTCAATTTTGGCATTTGAATAAATCTAAGCTCATTCAGGAGTACGTCTGCTTCGAGAGAGCATTCAGGCAGTGTACTTTCATGTTTTCCACGTCTTATCTAATTGTCAATTGATTTTTCTCATCACAGTGGCCAGACAGAGTACATAAATGAGCAGTGGCAACAATCCCGCTCTTACTTTGATGGCTAAGACAATCCACACGATGTTACAGGTTATGGTCCTCCATCATGAATTAGTTGGAGATTTCCAGACATCATCGATTATGGTCACTTTTATAACTTTATTCACCTGCAAATTACTTTTAAGTCTCTTTTAAACAGCTCTACTATAGTGTCTTGGCATTTCACATTTTTCAATTAATTAAGATCAATCTTGCAAACCCTTTAGCTTATATTAATAGGGATATTTCAACGAGACCAACTTACAACCTCACTTCATGAATAAACTAATTATTTGTTCCCATAAATTAGTAGTCTTTGCCTTATTAATCAGGATGGTAGTCCTAGTAAGTTGACTTCCCGCATAAACATTCATGTAATACCTCAATGGTACATCGATTAATCATGTCTCGTTCCCAGGTCGAAATTTAACTATTAAAAGTAACTTCTTTTAATTTTCAGAACAAATTCATGAATAGTTAATTGCAATGTATTAATAAAATTCACAGGATTTATTTAAAGAAAATATTTTTAACTTTTTACTCAATGTTAGTCATCATGTTTTACTACCCATACCAGGTGAGTCAGAATTAATTGTTAATGTTTCTAGAGAATGCAATCTCGGAAAATATAGTTACGGCCGATTTTTTAGATCAATTTTTTGCTAAATTCGCGCTTACAAGCTAGTGGATTGCTCGAAAGACCCAATATTTTCGTTTCCTTAGCTCAAATATGAGAAAATTAGGCCGTCGTCATCTAATTGATGCATTCAAACTTGTGTGAATAATATCGTTTGGCATTTTTATTTGACTTCATTTAAAGGAAAAATAGAGGCGTCTTACAATAATTATAATATTTTATTTGTATTTCGCTTTTAAAGGGAAAACCAAATTCAACTTAATTTTTTCATGTTTGCGCTTATTTAAAGCAAACGATCTAGCCATGAAATAATTATTGATCTCCAAAAAGAGTAGGGTATGAAATAAATAATTAATTTCGGAATATTCTGAAATTTTAAACAAATAACTCGGAAAGGTTTCACACCGAAATTTCATTTGAGCAACATTTCAAATAATAGGTAGTAATTTCAAAGCTGGTTATCCGGTGCTCTGCCATCCATAATAAAATAATGCAACTAACAAAAATTATTATTTAGTGATTTATCTGATTAGCAAATTATTTATTGAAATTTTATTAGTTTACTTTTTATATGTAGACTGATTTTCTTTTACCGCAAGACTGTTAAGCAGTCCTTTCAAAACTCGATGATGAATATTTAATAACGTAATAATAAACTCTTTCAAGAAATTTCAGTCGTTAACTTTGTTATTTTTTACTCCATGTTTTCCACCGCGATCTTCCACGGGCTAAATTTGAGCACTCCCATTCATTTTCCAGCTAGACCGCTGACAAAATTCTCACTATCTTTCACTTGCGGACCTGATCCGACTTTGAGATAGGGCGCTTTATTTCATTAACATTTATTTTTCGTTGAATTTTGATTAAGCAACAAAATAAGCCTCTCCTGGTTTCCATTTAAAAGCTCCTATTCAGTAAAAATTTGAATTGGGCAAAACGGCTTTGGTTAAAAAGAATGAATAAATATTGCACTTTTTCTATTTGAATTCATTGGCGCGCATATCAAAGCTCACTGAGCAATATCGTATTTCCTCAAAAATTAGTTTTAATTTGATGAGTTATGGCGTGTTTCAAACATCCGTTGTTGTGGTAAATATTCCGAAGAGTTAAAATATTTATATAGTCTTTCTAAATATTCATGAACTGATAAATTAACTATTCCTAAATTGTTCATTGTTGTTTTTTTCAGGTCTCATAACGGTGCTTGACGAGTGTGGATTCGCTTCGGATTTCGCATTGCTGTTATTTATTGTATCTATATATTAAGAAATAACAAAAAATAATTCTAAATGTTAAATATTTCTTTGGAAATAACCAATGAAATTTAACACAAATGCTTTTTTGTTTGGAGCTCCAGAGAATTTAAGGCATCTATATTCTTAGCATTTGTAGCTTGAAGGCGAACGTAAGATACTCTCCAATACAGATCAACCAACCCGTGAAAGATGAAGTCTCCATACCTGAAGGAGAAGAATGTTTACTAATCGCTAGTGTAGCAGAAACTGACCCCCGAATGCTGCTTATCATTTCAAGAGGTACTGTCTCAAAGGTAATGACTGCCGCCTTTGCAAGAGAAGGAAAAACTTCATCCTCAGCAAAGCAGCACAGGTCTTGCCGAAAGTTATCCAAGATGCTGGCTGAGAGAGACCGTCGGACTCTAAATCTGCGAAGTGTTATGGAGGATTGCAATGAACACCTACAGAGCCCAGACCCCACAAAACTCTACCTTGTAGTGAGCTGCAGACGAGGAGGTGGATTCCACTTCGGAAGAGCTGTTGCAATTAGAAAACCTCTGCTCTCAAATATGACAAACGTTCCAAGGCGTGGCCAACACCTTATTTTAATATATTTGTTGATTTTTTAAGGTGTTTCTGCTACTTCGTCCATTCCCAGTATATAACCAAAGCCTCATGTGTATAAGAGCCTTTTATCTAGGAATGACACAAAATGGTTGCCGGTAATCTGTGATTTGTCGTTTTAAGTTCTGTTCGGCCTTGATTATCGATCGAAAGTGATCAGCAATCACCCACCATGGAGGTTTGAATGAAGTAAGAGACCACCATCCTGAAAACGACCCTTGCTTGGGAAAACCAGATACCTCAGAAATGACATAAACATCGAAGTCACCTAAAATATAATTAAAACGGTCGGAGACTAGATGTCAATGAGATAGCTGCGTCCCTAGGCATTTCCTTCCTAATTTAATTCGTCATGGTAGTAATTTCGGAACTGATCAGGCTTCCAGCACAATGGGCTCCATGGCACTGAAGAGATCACCTCTACGATTCTGAATCAAGGAAATGGTCTAGGATTAAGTTGAGCTATCAGAAGTCGGATCATGTTTCCCCATGACACTACACAATAGCCTTTGAGAATTTCACTCAATGAGATCCTCAAAGGAACGTAGTTCAGTGAAAAAGATGAAGCAGAACACTGCTACCCTTTGGCTTCGAAGTTGTTCAAGAATTTGACATCCAAGAAGTTTCATACGAAACTTAAGGAACTGAACACACTTCTTTTTTGTTTTACAGAATAAAAAAAATAAAATTCACTCTATTGAAACCCTGCTAACGTGGAATGTACCCACGAATCATTTGAGGCGCATTATATTTGATGATTTCAAGAAAGAAAACTCCGCATCACGGAAACATTCAATCTATTTATGGAGGAAAATGTTTGAATGAGAGGAACTTACAGTAGACTGAAAAATTCACGCGTGAAGATTACTTCACCCTTAAGCCGGAGGTCCAATTGAGTTAGACGTAAGCTTCTCAGAGCGGCCTTTAGAGAGCTTATCACGCTGGCAATTACACCTAGTTTAAACCATGCAACGCTTCATCGTCATCTTCAGAAACCTTTGGATAGAGGGGAAAAGAGCTTCATGGGAAATAGCTTCTTCTTACAATCTTGTGGGATCACTTTGAATTGTTGCCACACAATGCATCAACAGTTAATGCAGAGACTATATGAATTGTGCAACGACGGTATTTATAACCTTGTTAATAGCTGAAAGGAATTCACAGATAATAGGAGAAAGTGCAGTGATATAATAATTGTTCACTTGTTTTAATTGTTGAAAATTCGGAGAGAATTTGTGGAATTACTTGAAATTACTGTGTGTGCAAAGCGTTTGATCAACTCCTAGGTCTTTAGCTTCACTTTTTGACCATCTATACTGCTGAAATAAACGGCTACTTTTTCACGTCTTGGTCTACATAAACTGTTGAGTGTGCAGAATATGTTTTAAGTAATAATTTTTTGTTTTATTCTTCCAGAAGTGTTAATGCTTTTTTCTTTTTTGCGATTTTAAATCTATATGGGGCAACCTGCTTGATTCATCATGGAAGAGGGTTACTTGCAGCATCATTCTGGAGATTTGCGCCAATAATACCCGTCTGAAGACTACAAAGCACAAGAAGACGGTGATATGAGTTGAAGATCTTCGATGGAGACTTCGACGCTCTGACTAGATGGAAATAATATAATAGCGAACAAGCTGAAGAGCTTCACTTGCAATCACGAAGGAAAAAATTCAAAACCAATTGTGCTCAGGCCATTTTTACGACTGCTTTGCCAGTCACCCCAGTTTGTCCTTGATGTGTTCGTGTCAAAATCCTTGCTGCCAGAATTAAAGCAGTTCTTTGGAAGACCCATACTATGGACTGGATTTCAAAATTTCGCTGTCTATTTACTATTGTCAGTTTCCTACATATCCATGGAATTTTTATTTTTCCATAATGATATCTTCAAACCCATCCCACAACAGCCTCAATTTAAAAAGTGGCTAAATGTTCAATTTAAAATCAGTATTACTGGAAGGTTTTATTCGATTGTTCAGCTTCGCGGCCCCTTCAGCTCATTAATTTTTTTAGAGCTGTTTTAACGGAATTTAGCCAGACACAATCATTCATTATTTATCAGGTCAAAACGATTAGTATTTTAGAAAAATCTTGCGATAGCTTTCACCTTATAAACAAAAATGGTACACAACATTTTTTTATTACTGAAATTCACAAAAATGGCTTGTTAGATTAAGCTCAAAATTATGACCTTGAAGTAGTTTAGGACATGATTTTAGACCGTATAACTAACGATTTCGTCCCTCAAACAAAAAAGGTTTTTTGAAATTTTTGAATTTTTTAAGAACATTTTTTCTTAATAATTTACCTATAAAGACGATGTTGTTTATGAGACCACCTTTAAATTTAATTAATATATCATTAGAATAAATATTTGGCAATTCACTACTCACTTTAAAATGTTTAATAATTTTTACAATTACGGATACTTTTTAATTAACAGATATAAATTTTAATTTTTTAATCAATCATCCATAGCTGCTTAATTTTAAGTGTTCCAAATACTCTACATCCCTTGAACTTTGTTGTGTTAAAAACTCAGTTGTGATAATTGCTTTTATGTTAGAAATGGCGTCACGCTTGCATTAAATTAAACATTTACTCTGCTATTTCAACGGACAAGGCACCTATAAATGTGTTATGGATCCTAATTTAGCATTGGCGACGTAAATGTTAATTAATGCTTATTTTCCGAGCCCTTTTCAGTCTAAGTAAATATGAATAGGTGTGTCTCGATGTCATTTGTCGTTTCCAGTGAAAAATGAACGAAATCAGAGGTAAATTAACACCTATTTTTTCAGATAAAATAAACTCTGATTTATGTCCCACAACACTCAATTGTGCTAAATCACCTTTTATCTATTTGTTTAATCTATATGCTCGCTCTTTTCTCAGCAAATTTAGCTAATAAGTTTATTAATTATTTTCAATGGTAAGGGGATTTCCTTCAAGCAGCTCTTGTGTTTACAACTGCAAAGTCGGTACTTTTACGTTAGAAAACATTCCGAGTCGAAATTCTAGGTAACTGTAAGTAAGTATGCTTCTTTTAAACCATTTGCATTACGACTTGAGCAGGTAAAAAACTAAGATAATTTTCTTTTGATTTTCTCGCGAACGAATAAATTTGATGTAAGAAAATGAGTCGAGAAAATCTATGAATGATTTATCATCAACTATTTGAAAATAGCCGGATCCTCAATTAAATCTCACTATTAGAGAAAAAAGTAAATTGAGATTGCTAAAAAGGACTTTTTGATTGTAAATATCCCAGAGATTTTCATGACATTTCTAGAATCCCATTTTATAGGATTGATTTTTCTATTGCGGCGTAGAAATGAAAATTTTAAATGAAAAATATGTATTTAATTCAAGAATGTAGGCTTTCAGTTGACAAGATACGTCAGTTAACTTGCTCTCTTTTGAACATTTGACAATGCTCTCTCACAACATTGATAAAATTGAGAGTTCAAAGTTTCAGACCATTTTAGATTACCGATTGTTACATCATCATCATCGCCACGAGAGAACTTCAAAGACACGAGGGTGGATTAAAACGTCAATGGGAGTTTTAAGTATTAATAAAGATGTCAAATTTAAACAAGTTAAAGAAAATCAGACTAATTCACTGGGTTTTTTACTTTGCTTTTAGTTATAAATTTCACATAGGCTTCTGTATTGCTCAGATAATCCAAATGACGAAAGTCTCTTAAGACGACCATGGAGAGTAGATATTTTGAGATCGGGCAGCAAATTCTTCTTCAGTCACATAAGATAATACATGTAATGGTTGCCTTAGTGAGTTTTACCATCGAAAATTAATAAGAAGAGCACCTAAGCAGACATTTGTACATAACTAAATTTTTTGAAACATATCGTCATTGATAAATAATACATCAGGCGATATGAAAAAGAACCTATTTTTACTAATTTATTATAGGGATGATATTCTTATCCCAATTCTCCATGGCTAACCTTTCTTCCAGTAGATTATTAGTGAGCAAAATTCTATTTTATTGCAATCAGTTGTTGTAAAAATCTCTTGCCAAGGAACTCCCATCACCAAGTCAGTTTGATAGGAACATTTCTAAAACTGAAGCATAGAATTATTTTTCCCAGCATGATCGGAGCTCAGCTTGCTTACTGGGAGAAAAAGATGCGAACTCATTAGAACTGTCTTATTCTCTTAGTCAACACTTGTCCGCCACAAGACTTTGTCTGCGTTAAAGCCGTGCATTTTAGTAATTCTGATTTTCTTTTTAGAAAGTAAGTTACATATCTATGGCTGAGTTTGATCTGCTTGAGACTCAAAACTCAGTCCACGCAGCAGGTTGGTAATAGATACATTAATTATTTCAGTTCTTAAATTCCTGAAAAATTTGATTTATCTATTCACTTTTAATTTTGGAAATGTGTAGGCTAATTGCTTATTGTTATTCTGGTAGCAATATCACACACCTTTTTTCACTTATATTCTTCTTTTTGCACTGATCACCGACAATTTAAATTGACATATTAATTCAAATATTAAATTTGAACATTTTACTAAGATGAATTAATCGTCAATGTAGCTTTGTTAGATCTCTTAGTTTATAATCAAGAGATAAAAAGGCCTTGAAGCGACACCTTAATTGGCGGCATTTTAACTGACTTGTATTTACCGGTAGGCAGAATAAGCTAAAATAGTTGCAAACAGCAGTATATAAATAAAATGTATTGTACCGCTAAATAATTTCTTTAAAATATTATACAATTTGAAATTTGAAATATGCTAGCTAATCTAGAGCTGGCCACATGAATTTCATTCTAAATGTTAATATAGATCGTAATAGCCCATTTTTTATAACTACCTGCATCCCATACAGCGCTGGTCCGACGAAACTGATCTTTGAAGTTAGCTCTCCTCAAAATCAGTGAACCATACAGTTACAGGTAAAGAGCGCTTTCTTGTAGCGAGAATTATCAACATACGGTTTGGACCCATTCAAAAGCAATCCAAGCAGTGGCTCTCATCCTTGTAGATCTCCAGGGTCCACTATGTTCAGATCTCGAAAGTGGTGGTCATGGATTTCTCGATGTTAGTCAAAGGTTGCGATAATGTTAGATTATCTTGAAAATCAGGAGTTTACTATGCTAGAGTCTGTTTGTCATCAAGTAGAATCACTAGAGCATTCCTCGATGATTTTACAAGACGCTCTTTATAATTTTTGATGGAAAGTGCATTCTCACTCACTTTCAGATTGCTTCTTGCCTTTTTCAAGGCCCCGAAGGAAGCCATTTGAATGACATGAGAAAAGCAAACATTTTGTCACCATTCAATTCTTAAAACGTCATTCAGAATTCTTCGAACCCGGAAACATCGGCTGAATGGCAACCATGATGATAAATAAGCTCCTGCACTCATTGAGTTTTTAGTAATAAGTAATTTGGGAAAAATCCTTAATTTTTTATTCACTTTTGTATAAATTATTTCGGGATGTGGTGAATCAGTACCCACGAAAGACATTTTTTCAAACGGTAAATTTTTCTATGGACTAAATCGAATCCATGCCCATTTTTAGGTCTGTAATAATATATTTTTTAATGTTAGTTTAAAATATTTGGAATTTGATAATCGATTGTGTGTCTGTCTTCCATTTTGTATAACTCTCTTCTCTATAACAACAGAGTTTCAATTAGGTAGAAACTGAGAACAGGAAAGCGTAGATTCAAGTGAAAAGAAGCAGTTTTGTAACGAGTTGAAGTGTGTGGGCCGTTGTTCCAGTCCGCATTAGCATTCGTGTCTTTATGGGTAAAAGGTTCTTCAGCTAATATGGTGCAGTCGCCAAGGAATAATCCTTGCTGAATTGTTGCCATCCAATGTAGACCCGCTCCAATGGACCGAAAAGTGATGAATTCACCAGGAAAATGCAGCACGACTACCCTCCCAACACAGCATCGAGACTTGCTTTGACCAGTGTCTGGGCCAATGGGTTTACGTCTTGGCTCGAGGAATCGGTGATTCAGAGGGCAGTGTGGTCTCCTAAACGGTGCTAGGAGGTCGTCAGGCCATAATCCATCTTCCTCTTTGTTTTAGCTGACTGAGACTCGATTCTGGTCAGGGAAATGAGGCAAGACGTGGACTGCATACTCAGATACTGGATTAGGTGATAGCTCGATTGTCAGGATCTCCAACCCTCAATTTATAAGCATCTTTTAAACAACGATAGGGCCAACGTGTGTTTACCCAGCCTATGTGCACACTGTTTTTAAGCTCTAATGGTAGGGATATCTTATCCGAATTTCGATAAGACGGGAAGGTCCTTGAATCCTCCTATTTTAATCATAATTGACACCTGTGTTTATTGAGAGTGGACCAGTGTAGGCCATTCACTGGGCCTATATAGAGGTAACCGAAGAAACACAACGTTAAATCGTAAATCAGATCATCCCATTAGTTTTGTCCGAAGTGCACCTTCTTAACTGAAACAAAATTAAAGAGTATTTTATCGCACCAAAAAGATTGAATAATTGTGCACTTGAATTCAGTTGAGTTGATAAGGCGCTTTACAGTACAGCTGAATCAAAATTAACTTAATCAAAACCCTGCGTACATGCAAGTCAGTCGAGGCACAGAATGCTGTAAGAGTTCAAGAAAGCAACCCAGAAACAACCGCTTAGTTTTCAGAGAGGAATGAGTGAATGAAAGAGCCTGCAGAAAATGGTTTGCAGAATTCAGGAGTGGAGGAAATACCACCCTCGACGAAGATGTGAATCGAACCGGGTGACGTCCAGTTGAGTTCACTGATGAGCAGCTGCTCCTTGAATCAGCAGCCCATGAAGGAGCATGTCCTGCTTTATCAGTTGAGTTGTAATCAGCAAAAAACTGTTTATCGGCAACATTCTTCCGAACTTACCAGGTTTCTTTGCTGTGTAAATGGATTCCTACTTGTGTTTGTCTGAAATGAATCTCAAATCTCAAGTTGACGAAACCTTAAAACGAGAACGGAGTGATAATTTTGCCAAAATCGGAAGCATCCTAGACAGTGGACAGAGTCCAGTCACAACTGAGAAATGAATTTCGAGGAAAAATGTTATGTTAGTTTTACTTCGAAGTGCTGCCGCCTCATGCATCAACAGTCGTTTGAACCGAGCTTTGATAACTGCATTGAGACCTGTTCTAGTGGGTGGAAAATGGGTGATGTTTCACTATGGTGATGCAGCAACAATTACGTCAGAAGGTATGGGAGAAGCACTTGTCTCTTCCTCGGATTACAATTTAGTTCAAACCTTATAAAATCGTTTGGAAGAAAGAGCTTTTTGACGCCGCAGGAGGTGTTCGGAACTGACATTGAAAAATAGAGAATGTATGAATAAGCTCGTCAATAGATGAATAGAAGTCATAGATAATTAGGGAAAGTACACTTGCTTATCTATCCAAAATTTGGGAAAAAATCTTTAGTATGGGCTGATATCTGAAGGTGACGAGTGTGTGGTTAAACTTGCGATCTAATAAAACCGCAGACTTCAACAGATCCGCCTCTCCGATTCTAGGGCGTCTGAGGAGCCTTTGAGGCTAGGCTCTTCACCGAATCTGCCTAAAGAGGACCTACGGTTTGTGCACAGAGTACCTTTGGAGGGATTGTGAAATCTTCAAGGGTGATGAATTACCTGATCGGTCACTTGTGATTGGGCTATTGAGATGAACCCAAAAGGACCATATGAGCTTCAAAATACCTTCCGGAGATGATATTGTTTTGGTCTAGGCTAAGGCTCAATCCTCGTCACGGGTAGGTGCATGCTCAGATACCGGGCAGCTCCCAGTGCTCATGCAAAAACCTTTTCAAACCCAGTGATTAACTATTCCTTGGCCCAACTATAGCTCTTTATCCATACCTTGCGTTCTTCCTGAAACACCCTATGTAGATTTTATGTATCAATTTCAAGTCCTATTGGCCTAGTCACATACACACACACACACACACACGCTCTTTACAAACACGCTGGTTCTAATGTAACCTGTTCTCCCATTTGGAACGGAACTCCTCGTTCTAGTTGGCGTAGCTGATATGTTTTGGAGGAAAACTTTGTGTGGACAAGGAATTATCTCAAAAGACCAAAGCTGAATCGAGTGAGTATGAAATATAAGGCTCGTTGATCTATAAACGTGTTTGTCCACTCCATCGAGACAGGAATCGAATGGAATTTGAGTACAATGTGACCTTCACATAGGTCAACTGCTTAATATTCGAACACATTCTTCAATGGCTGGTTAGCATGGAGAATTTCCTAATCTTTCCTTTGTTTCTTGTTGGCTTTTTGATGAACTGAAGATCAAATTTGATGATTCTATTAGATTTTGAAATACTAACCAGGTCGACCTTTTCTTTGCCTTATTCCGCTCAAAAAAAAGAAACAATTCAGTAGAAAAGAAAAATTATATTTGTATAACTTGAACTGTTGTTATTAAAAAAAGTTTTGTTCTGGTTATTTGCAGGGATTATGAACAAAAATCAGTCACTTATTTTATTATAGAAATTCTGCATAAATGGAAATGCAAATACAAAGTTCTAGTAGTTTTGAGAAAACATCACTAAAAATTAACTAACTAGGGCTATTTCTAATTCTTCAAACAGTGATCCAAGCTCATACAGCACTAATTCGATGCTATTTTTGCAGAGTTGTAAAGATTGGAACAAAAGATATGGGTGCATCCGGTTGAGACGGGTGTCTCAGTGAGAGATTTTATCACCTCGATTCTGATAAATTTGCTCTGAATGGCTCTCAACTCCAGACCTGCTAACTCATACATAAGACTCATTGCTGACCTTCATTGCACACAAGGTCTGTTGGCTTTGACCATCTAAGGTGGCACTTATAGAGGGTACGTCATTGCTCATGCTCTATATCAGATATATGCCACCAATTGGGCTACCAGACTTGGATGATCTTGAATATCTAAGGTGTAGTGGCCTTAAGTACACTACCAGTTACTTTTTAACAACTGTCGTTGGTTGAACACAACTCCAATCGCATGACTCAGGAATGCTCACAACTGTAGCATCAAGGCGCTCATGCTGAGAAAATGTACTATAAGTGGCGTAGCTATAATTTTCTGATTATCTCGATCTATAATTTAGTCCCTTTCTGTTATTACTTCTATAATATGTGCATTTGTTAAGTCGTTGCTATGACGCTTTGTACTTCGTTGAATATACATTTGGAGTTATTACGTGTCCCTTCTCTTGTGGCTGTAATTAAGTGTAACGTTCCCCAGTTGCACTATTTAGGCAACACAGCTTCTCGCACCTTATATTAAAGTGTAGCAATTTGATGAACCTCTCGCGCTTTTGGCTAATGCATTAGAAATGCAAACGAAAACCCCGGTAGAAATTGTTGACCAGATTCCGATTTTCCATCTATCCTCGGACAATTCCCAGGTATGGATATAGCGGTTCTTAGATACCATGGATTTAAAGTCGTCAGAGATAACGGAATCGGCAAAGAATCGTTTACTACTACTACGTCTCCACAATTCGGCCACCGAGGCCACTATTAAGCCTATTCTTCCTAAGAAACCCACGGAACTCTCATTCGATGAGACTACTGCGGTTCTGCATTTCCTATATTCAGGCGAAAAGTCTCTTTTCAACGCCCGTTTCCAGTGCCTCAAAGTCGCGATGGAGCCCGGTGAGAACACTAGACTCTATACTACTAGAAGTCAACAAACTTTCGGCCGTTTCACGTACCTGAACCTGCAAAGTTTTTTTTTCGTTAGGGCCCAGTTAGGTAAGTGCCCAACTGATGGCTGGAAAGTGTGAGGAGCTGTGCTACCTAAATAATGCGATTAGTAAACGTTGTGCTAAATAACGGCCACAAGAGACGGGACGAGTAGTAACTCCAGAGTATCTTCGACGAAGTGTCAAGAGTCATTGCAACGACTAAAATAACTGTGCATATTATGCAGATAGTAACAAAAGGTAAACGATTTATAGATAGATATAATGGGAAACTTATAAACATAATTTTCTCTATATGCAACAAAAAGAAAGGCCGTTGATTAGCACCATCATTGCACATTACGGTAGCGGTTTACTAATCGGATGCTGTGTACCCCGACGAAAAGGAAGTGACACTGATGAAGGGCTATCAACCAAAAGGCACTTGATGGACTTGGGATGTTTGAGATGGGAACGATGATGGCAACCATTTGAGCACATGCCCAACTTTGGTGTATGCTTTGTAGTGTTTACGCGTTGCACTGATGTGGATACTGATTTCAAAGACAAGGACACGAACGAACCAATCACAGATCGCTTAGTCATAATTTGTGCCTTGTCACGATAATTGGTGTACACAACTTCGTACTACGGCATGCAAGAAAAACCTCCTCCGTAACGTGCTAGATCTTTCCACTAATACAGGTTCATACATTCATTCTAGGTCTTCTCTTACCTGGAAAGTATTTGGAAGTTCTTTGAAGTGATAATCACTTTAGCTTTACTCATACTTCATAAATTTCGTTGGTGGGCCAAAAGTTCGAAAATCTACCTGATACTAAAAAGTTCAGATAATCCAGTGGAGCTAAGCATCTTTTCAAAAAAGGTTTTTTTTCATGTTCAAAAATTTCAGAAAACTTAATTATATGAGGAGAAAAAAATAACTGACGCTAGGAATTCGCTAAATGACTGCATTGAAACACCTGCACATCTCTGCAACTGAGGAAAATCAATTTCTATAGAAGGAATATACCATTTAGTTGATTTAGTATATATTTAAAAGCGATAAATTTGATCAGTGTGATTTCTTTCGTAATTCGTTAAACCAACAACTCCAAGAACCAAATTCCCATTTTATTTTAGTCATTCTTCAAACAGTTTTCAAAACTGCCAAATTCGCCCTTCGTATTCCTTTAACAATCCAAATTTTTGATCATTGTTAATTGACAAAAATGAAACGCTAAATTATATTTTATTTTTAATAATTTAAACAATTTTGTGAACATAATTTATGTTTGAATAGTTTTGAAATACTTGTTTAAACGGTCTATGAACCGACCGAATATTTAGGCGCTCTGTAAAGCATTGCTTCACTTCATTTTGCGACTTTTGTGTGTCCTGGAAGTACGTATCCCCACATCATATGGTACATGTATGTTGTATACTTTTCTAAAGATTGTTTAATGGAATATCTCAATCTATTCTTTTTAGGATAAAATGTCTCGAAGTGACCATTCAAAATCGAAAAGTCATTCATCCAAGGAACACAAGCGATATAGCGATGATGAAATGGAGGAACTCGATTATGTAGGTCTAACTTGTCCTGATTTGGTGAAAAAAACATTCCTTTCTCTAGCTTATTTTTATTTCAGAATGAAGTCGATGATGCTATAGATCTACCGTCTCATCACTCACCTCGTGAGGAAGGTGAAGCACTTTCTGAGGATGGAGACGCATCCAGTGATGATAATACCGCTCTTAAGCCTTCTGAAGAGAATGAACGTGAATATCGCCGCCGACTAGAGCGCCGCAAAGCCGAAAGGGACGCGGCTGCGGCAGCCTCGATGAAAACTGCCCATTTGCCCCCTCGATCTAAGTTCGACTCGCCCGAACGGTCTTTCGATGGTGTCGATGAAAGCAATAAACAGCGCACCTCACCAGAGAAACATGATATTAGAACGTCTGCCAGTTCCGGTAAGCCTAAATTACTTAAGTTGCTTCATACATATTTATTGGAAGTTGGTCTGTCAGCATCCATGCCTATTATCACGATTTTAATATCTTTTTCAACCTTTTAAACTATGTGAAATTCATCCAAGCTTTTATGCGGACCCATTGTTGCTTGAAATCGTATGGTTGACGAGGTTTTCCTGCTTCCACGGGGGAACCTATAGATGTAATTTAATTAAAAGTCGATAGGTTTTGTGTTACACCTCTCTGAAAGAGGTGTCTTTTTTGAAAGGAAATTCGAAATTTGTCCGTAGTTTACAGGTTGTCTTAGCGTTCGAGATTGTTCGATTCTACACATCACCAATGGTTTTATCATAACCTTGGGCGGTTGTCACTACATTTTCGCATTTTTCGTTCATTACCGCTTTTGAGTGATTTCTAAACATGCATTTAATTTTTAACTCATTGTTCGATCATTTTATGCCAAATTCTATAGGCAATAAGGGGAAGTTGAAGGCCAGTAAAAAGGGTAGGAGTTGCGGCAGGGTTGAGGTCTTTTCCTCCCTCATTGTTGCCGTTTTTTGAGATTCCTTGTTTCGTCTCATTGTTGTTGATTGTTGTTGTCTGTTTTCATGTTTGATCTCCGCTTTACCTTTCAGCCCTTATTGGTTGATTTTCTGGTTCTAAAACTGATTGTGTGTATAGTTGACCTTAAAGGGGTTTGTTCAAGACAATAATTTAATCTACGTTATTCGCTGTCAATCCTTTTAAACTTGCCTAGGTATTAACAGCTACTTTCTGCCCTCAATAATTCATGTAAATTGCTACTAGACACTTCATGCGCTCTTGTTTCTTTCCCTTATCTTTTGAGGAATTCAGATGGACTTGGTATCCAGGTGTTCTTGTTTCGTTAGAATGAAATCACCGAAATATTTTCTTAACTTCGCAATCATCCCCATCCATTGGCCGTATTACGCTACGAAAATCCATCGGTATTTTCGTTAAATAAGTCTCTTTCGTGGGTGATATTCAAGTAGACCCAAGGCCTCAACATTTTCTTTTCCTTTTGGTAGACTTAAATTACCAAAACGCTTTTGAAACTGATCTTTTTCGGTTTTAACTCCAACGAAAAACTTGATGTTCCCCATCTCCTTCGTTGGAATAAGATTAGGGAAATGCGCCTGTAAATGCTCGTCTTGTTTTTTTATTTGCTAACAGGCCTATGCCAGTCGCTTTTAACTGTTCCGGATAGTAATAGCTACTTTATACCTCAAAACTTACCTTATTTACCCTTGGCTTCTGCACTAGTTCGCGTTTTCCTTTTTTCCTCGTAAAATCCACTTAGTGTCTGTATGTAGGCTCTTTCGTTGCTTGAGTCTGGGAAAACGATTAGAGTTATTTTAAATTAGCCTCAGGCCCTTTTCTTAGCCATCGCTCTTGGAGACTGTTCAATACCTGAAGGATTTCTTCTGACATCCAACAGGCCACCAGCAGCCAGTTTCCTCGTCCTCCAACCCGACAAGTGGTGTAAGCCGCGACAGCAGCCAGGACAAGCGTGCGATGACGGGCTCCAAACGCGGTCGCGAGCACCGCAGCCACCACTCTCGTCGCGACCGCCATCGATCCATCGACAACGCTTCTGCGACGACAGCCACGGCGACGGCGACGTCTGACGCCCCCTCTGCCGCCAAGAAGGCGCATCTCTCCCGGTCCCATCACCGCCGCCACCACGAAGTGCCAGCCCCCAAAAAGCCCTCCACCCCGCCTCCCCCCCTCGAACCCTCCGGTGCTCTCAACACCCGTCTGGCTCCCGGCAGGGCGCCCATTATCGACGGCTCCCAGTTCAAGTACCTCGAGGAGTTGGAAGACGAAGAAGAGGAGGAGGTGGAGGAGGAAGTAGAGCAGGAAGGCGCTCTCGGCGAGATGGGCTCTCGTGGTGCGCCTGGCAACCCCACCATGCTGGAAGAGCTGAGGGCCGATGTAAACCTCAGTGAGGACGAAGAAGAGGAGGAGGAGGGGAGTGACCACCCCGCTCAGCCCGTGAAACCCTTTTACTTCCCCTCCATCCAGGGCTGTCGGTCGGTGGATGAGTTCGAGTGCCTCAACCGCATTGAGGAGGGCACCTACGGGGTGGTGTACCGGGCGCGGGATAAGCGCACCAATGAGGTGGTCGCCCTGAAGCGTCTGAAGATGGAGAAGGAGAAGGAGGGTTTCCCTATCACCTCGCTGAGGGAGATCAACACCCTTATGAAGGCCCAACACGAGAATATTGTCACGGTGCGCGAGATTGTAGTGGGCTTCGACCTCGACAAGATCTACCTCGTGATGGAGTATGTGGAGCACGACCTGAAGTCCCTTATGGAGGTGATGAGTGGGCCCTTCACGGTGGGTCAGGTGAAGTGCCTGCTCATCCAACTGTTGAGGGCGGTGCAGCACCTCCACGACAACTGGATCCTTCACCGTGACCTCAAGACCTCCAACCTCCTGCTGAGCCACAAAGGCATCCTCAAAGTCGGCGACTTTGGCCTCGCTCGGGAGTATGGCTCGCCGCTACAACACTACACGGAAATTGTGGTCACGCTGTGGTACCGCTCGGTGGAATTGCTGCTAGGTAAGCCATCGTCACTTTCAACAGTAGTAAATTCAGCGTCTCATTAGTCTCGTAATGATCAATAGCTTGTAATCTGAGCGTTGGTTTTGGTGGTGCTAATCTGTCGTATTAACCTTCTATGGCTCTGAGGCTTCGACTAATCGATAGAACCCTGTTTTTTTTTCTAGTGGCTGAGTGAGTTATTTCAACCGACTCAAATGCCGGTGTTGGTGTAAATTCTGTGGTCTCTGAGGGACTCTTCGGTAGGTTCGTACATGAAAGCTTTAAGTGTCCGATTAAGGCAATTTATTTGCTATGGCAACGCTATTTTTGTGTCACCTATATGTCAACAATTGTATCTAAGACGTTCCTATCGAGCAAAAAACGTGCCACAACTAGTTAAACCACGATCTAGCAAGTAGTTGAGTTCTCTTAAAGTCAGTGTGCCTTAAGTTTTAGATTGGCTTTGTCCTCGGCTCTGAACCAACAACCCGTTAAACTATGCAGTCATAATTCAATGTGTATTTGATTTCTTTTGAAATCGGTGTCGCTTCAGCGGTTCAAAAGTTCCTTGGTTGGTTGTAGCTAGGTTAGTGCAGACTAGGACTTCTGAGCGACTCTTCAGTAGATTTGGGAAGTTAGTTCGGGCAACGCCGTTTTGGGCTCGAATGATTCAACATATCCATATAGGCATTACATTTCGTACGTTAGGTGGCGTAGTTTCTCTAAGGGTTCATTTTCTCTTAGTCTATCATGCTGCTAGAGCTTCAATGCTTTGGAAGTGTCTTCAGTCATTTTCATCCGTAGCCAATAGTTTACTCTGCACCAATAAAATCGCTAGATTAGTCACTGGAGGTC
The DNA here is from genome assembly GCA_030710315.1 of Anomotaenia brevis. Taxonomy (NCBI): domain Eukaryota; kingdom Metazoa; phylum Platyhelminthes; class Cestoda; order Cyclophyllidea; family Dilepididae; genus Anomotaenia; species Anomotaenia brevis. The sequence continues at coordinate 109,756 of JAUOZQ010000120.1, forward strand.
AGATTAGGATGAGTCATCGGCTCGGTCACTTGTTTGTGGACTCAGTAATTAAAGTGGTTGTTGTCAAAAGAAAACAGTGCGGCAACCATCTAAAACAGTATTTCATCGAATCGCTTAGCTGGATTGGATTACTGTTTCAACCTATGCGCACTGTAACAAATTCCTTTGAAGGGTAGATGGCTCAGCTCTCTATATCTAAGGATGTGTACTGACTTCCTCCTCTTCCACCACGGAAGAGCTGCTGCAATCATGAAATCTCTGCTCTCAAAGGCAACAAATGCTCCAACAAGGCTCTGTGATGATGTGCTGGGGTGCTCTTCCTTGGAAATCCGCCCCCGGGCCATTGATTTCCTTCCCCTCATGGAAGAAGAATTAACAACTGAGACTACTTAAGAATTTTAGCGGGCGACCAAGTTCCTAATTCTATTATGATTGCTCAAATACTGTGGCTTCCGGAGCATTCTAATGTAATTGGGCATTTAGGGTCATCGATTTTAGGGATTCAACTAATAAGTCGATTCCCTCCGCCGTCGTGATCGTCTCTAAACTAACTGAATGGGGGTGTTTTAAGTGAAGAACGGCTGAAATCCCTTTGGGACCAACAAATCACGATTTGTATGAATCAATACCACCTCGGAGACAATTGAGGCAGCGATGGAGGCCACAAAAGGTGGGCCTACATCATTTTAAAATACATTTTGTGGGTTTGTAAAGACATTCCCGCTATTGTATCCGGCCCTTATATAACAAAACAATTTCCTCGACTTAACAATAGCTGATGGTCCGCTACTCGACGTCGATAGACCTCTGGTACTTAATTCATTTCAGTAGGCTGTCTTGCTAACCGTGTCCGACTGCTACTTGGACATGGCAGATGATGATGTGTACTGACTTCCTCCTCTTCTTCCTCTACTGTGTGCAGGGTGCAAGAACTACTCGACGCCGATAGATCTGTGGTCGGTGGGGTGCATATTCGCGGAGTTCCTGCTTCAGCGGCCCCTCTTCCCGGGCAAGGGTGAGCTGGACCAGATCAACATGATCTTCCGCGACCTCGGCACGCCCAACGAGCGCATCTGGCCGGGTTGCATGCAGTTGCCGGGCATGCGCAACGCCGCCTTCGCCGACTACCCCTACAACCAACTGCGCCGCCGCTTCACCGAGAAGCAAATCTCCAAAAGCGGCTTCGAACTCCTCACCAGGTATTCTCTACTTAACTTACTTCAGTAGCCCGTCGTGTCTGCCTACCCCGCTCCCACCTACAGGGGTCTCCTCAAAAGCTGCTTCATTGATTCTCTCGTCGACTAACTTGGCGGCTTTTGTAGTACCGGCAGCTCGCCCCCTCTTCTACCTAGTTCATTTAAATAGGCTATCTCGTTTGTGGTGTCCGAATAGCCCGCTTGAATTTGGTGGATTTAGACGAAGTTCAGTGTGCACTTTACCCATCTACTTAATTCATTTCAGTAGCTTGTCTGTTTGCCGTGTCCGCTTTTGCTTAAAGATATGTTTGCAATGGACTTGATACATTTCAAGTAAATTTGATAGAGCGGCGTCTATTACAAGGCGGTTTTACACTATCACAGTGGTGTTTATTCAAGTAATTCTCCTTGGATACATCAATGTTATCGAGGTTTCAATTATGGAAATGTTAGTTTTCTGTGCTGTTAAACAAAATTTAAGAAGTTAAAAGGCATTTTAAAATAAGTATGACGTCCAACTTCATTAGACATTATGCAATACTCTTTAAATTGCGTTCAATTTAAAAGGTAAAATTCGGACAGAACTTATGGTGTTACCTGATAGAAACGTCCACATCTCACCTTCGGTCCCATCTACTTGAATCATTTCAGTAGTCTTATTCGCCTGCCTCTTTAGCTTCCTCACCTACTGCCCGGAGCGTCGCATCACGGCGGAGAGCGCGCTGGCACACCCTTACTTCTCGGAGCGGCCGCAGGCCATCCACCCCTCGATGATGCCCTCGTGGCCGGCCAAGTCGGAGGGCGGCGGACGCCCCGCCCAGCGCCCCGCCGGCTCCACTAACGCCTCCGCCGCAGCCTCGGCTGCCGCGGCCGCAGCGCTCGCGGCGGTCACGCGACTGCGCGAGCCCGCGCCGCCCCTCGGCGGCACGCGCTTCTACGCCGCGGCGGGAGGCTCAGCGAGGCGTGGTGGCGGACCCAACTCGGGAAGCAGCGTGGACCAGCGTCCACAGGGCTTCTCCCTCAACTTCTTCTAGGCCTCCTGTGTGTAAATTGGAGAGAGATGTGTACAGAAAACCAGGTGATTGCTTAATAAAGCGTATTCTGTTAAACAGTCTCGTGGGTTTTGTACCTCCGTTTCGTGTTCGCGGTTGCTGTGTTGGATTGTTGGGAAAATGTTGAGTGGGTTTCGGTTATTGCTCTTGAGTGGAGGCTACGTGAAATCTGGTTAGAAAGGGACTACTTCGTTTTCTTCTTGTTGGGATTTGTAGAGTTACATTTCAGCGAAATCAGGAATTCGCAACTTTTGACTTGCTGGTGTGTGTGAGCAAAATTGAGATTTTTGTATACGAAAAATGAGTGATTGTCTAATAAAGTAGGAGTGTTATTATGAGCAGTTTTGTGCCTTTGGTTAAACAATTTACAGCGTTTGCTATCATCAAGGTTTCGGTCAATTCGTACTAGTGAAAGTTGCTTCAAACTTAGGTGTAAAAGGATTCTCCTGGTTCATTTGTTTCTGAAATTTGCAAAATAATCTTTCGGCTACCGCTTTAATTCACGACTTCTTGGCTGACTGTCGGGCCGAGTCGCTTGTGTGCATGTCAATTTCAGACCCCTGTGTACAAAAAATGGAATATTTGTCTAATAAAATGTGCATTCTTTGTATTACTAGTGTTGGTTTTATGGTTTTGATAACGTTCTTGTTCGTGGTTACCGCTTTGGATTGTTGGCGAAATTAATTGGGCAACATCAGCTGTGGTGCCGGTAGTCATACTACGTATAAATACAATTTAGAAGTCGTTCAACGCTTTGGTTGATTCGCTTAATTGGAGGTTGCGTCAAATTTAGTTACGTCGGCTTGTTGGGGACCAGTTGTTTAAAAAATATTTATTTCTTCGGTTGACGATGCTACTTATTGCAATGTTTAAGTAGTTTTCTAGAGATTTTGAGAAGTCCTCAGTTGCGGACAATGGGTGGGGGGGTCCTATCGAACCTACCTACTTAGGTGACAAACATTCGATTAAATATTGATATTAAAGTCATTTGTAAGCTCTTATCTCATGGCTTTTTGTGTAAATTTAGTAGTGAGGGTCATGGTATTTGTAGAAAATACAAGCTAGTTTGGTATGGAACATCTGGAGATCCTGTTGTAATATATGATGCGTGTAAGTTATATCAAATTTTTGGCAGAAAAGGATACTCAATAATCATTTACTAGACATATAATAAAAAACCGTAATGTATCAATATTTAGTCACTACAACTATTTTCATAATTGTTCCTGACCAATAAAATTGTAAGTCAAAAAATGTGCGCTTAAACATGCAGCTTATGCACAATATTCATGTATATTTACAGAAGAAAATTTGAGTAATTGAGATAATATTTCCAATACCAAGCCAAAATACTGTCAAATCCTCCTACTAGTTTTATTGCATTCTGGTTGTCAAGACAGCCCTAAGTTTACCCTAGCAACGCTGTGCTCTTAGCCCAAACACACCTATGATTAGTCACTCTAGTCCAGTTAATGAGCCAATCAGCGCCTTGCACTTGGGTGTGGACGCCAACCAATAGGGTCACCGCACGGCTGCAAATGCGCGTATTTCGCTACTCAGCGGTGTTACTTATTTCATCCAAGGTGGCGAACTAATGGGCTCGAAGGGTCTCCCACCAGATTTGGAGTTTTCCCTGGAGGAGATTTGCGCAGAACTGGCAAAACTCGGGGTGAGGGAGAACTCTCCGACTCGACTGGCTGCCATCAAGGCCGATTTGGACCGGCTCATCGCTCGTGACCTGGAAACTCTCGAGGTTCCCTTCCAGAACGTCGCTGGTGATGAGGACAACACTGCCTCCGCTTCGTGGGTACAAGAGGAAACACTTTCAGTGAGTGTGTGCTAGGCATTCCTTCTTATTGAAGTTTTTATCTGTGTCTCCAAATAACAAAAGGCTCCAGCATTGGTTCCCATGGCTACGTGGAGTCGATCAAACGGATTTAAGTGGTTTTCTGACTTGAATTTTCCAATGTGGGGTCGTGTTGCATTGTCCTGATGAAGCACCGCACCTCTTAGAATCACCAGAACATTCGAAACTTATTATGCTGAATAAAATATAGTAGGATAAACAGATATGATGAATGCAGGTACATTTTATTCCCTCCTATGAGTAATTAAGCAGTTTGAAGTGTAGCTATTCATGGAATAATAAGTGCTGGGGATAACCGTGGTTGAGTCCTTATGCAGTCGTCTTATGCGGCTTGAGTCAATCAATAGCAAACGAGCCGTCAGTGTTGCGGGTTCGGTCCACCCCTTTGAGTGAACCGCTTTAAAGACAGGAACATCCATCACAAAGTCGCTGCTCTGTAACGCTTATTGGTCTGATCACGTCACTACTCGGTCGCCTATGGAGTGACTGCTTTCCTCATCGATGGGTTTTATCCCTTTGCAATCTCCTCTCTTTACGTCAGGTTCCCGGAGAGAACCTGATCATGTATTTTGTTGTCAAAATTAACCTCGGACTTTTATATATGGAGGTAGGGAAGATACCTCCAATTATATTTCACTTTTTCCTGTTAATTCTCTAGCCGAGTCCCTTAACAATGCTGACCCCTTGAATTAAACGAGGATTAATTCTTTTTACAACGAATCATATTTTATCGGCAAAATATCACAGCATAACCCCATGTGCATTCATGGAATCTTGCCTTTTCCTATTCCCTCCTCAGAAGTAGTAATCCAGTTGCCCTCATTTATTCAAAAAGGGATAAGAACGACACCCAACTTATCGTCCTCATCAACCAGTCAGTACGTAGATCATCAAAAGGTCTCTCTAGAATGTTCTTACCATGTTCCTTGTTACCCCCACACAGACTGAGGCGCACACCCATCCACTTCTAATAACAAAATAACTAGGTCTAGTCAAATACAGGGGCAATTCATACAAACTGTGAATTGTTGGTTCCAAAGGAATTTCGGCCCCCCCCCCCTGTTATTTTAGAGACAATGGACTTCTCACTTAAATTTAAAATCGATCATAAGTGCTCCTCAACACTGTTGAATGATGGCGGCGTTTCCCACCGAAAGTCGCGGTTCTTGCACTATCATGGGATGAAGAACTTGGTCTCCAAACTGTTACTTCTTCAATTATAGAAGGGAAATGATTGGTCCGGTGGCGGATTTCCAAGAAATGGCACCCCAGGTCATCAGCACAGAAACCCCGCCGCCATAATTTACATTTAGGAGAAGGCAGCAGTCTGGATTAAATGCTTCTTTCGGCTGTTTCCGAACTCAGTACACTCGGCCGGAGGTCGAAAACGAGGTGGTAAACGATGATTCAGCGGAGAAAATTATATTTTTCACTGTTTAAGGGACAGACCGATTTTGGAGGTTTCTTCCATGGTGAAATCTCTAGCTCCATGTGCGCAACTCCCTACAAGCAACAGTTTTTGTGGAAACTAGGTCCTGTAGGTGTTCATTGAGGTGCTCTGCAGTGGTTATAGTAGTCGTGCTTCCATGCGCAGCACCTTCCTGTACCTGATTCAAAATAATCTTTCAAGTAACTACCCACTTCGTTAACTACCCACTTCGTTGTTATCGCTGAATGTGTGACGAGTGTGAGTCATGCTCCCCATTGTCAGTCCTTCGCTACACTTGTTTGGCTCCTAGAACAATGGCGTCTTCGTAGAAGCCTGGATCTATTTTAGTCCTCTCTTCAGGAAACCGTGACGATTCCTAGTTCCCTCCTTTTACCTCTTCGATGCTTGCTTCTGTTTACGAGCTTGTCAACGTGGTTTGTGCCTCCGCAGTGGTTTATCGGTTTCAGCTATGCGCGGGTGTTTCGGGTTGCTCAAATTTGCTTGAACAAGACGGAAGAGGAACGTTTTTATTTCAGATTCACGACTTAGCTTCCGATGACATTTCCTACCAATTGTCCCTGAGGTTTCAGGAATAGCCAAGTGTGTGGGTTATTAATTGTACCACAGGGAGTGTTTCAAATATTCAAGTACACACATGAGCATTAAAGAGGTGCTCCTTCTTCTTTGGGGTTTTGGAACCCATCTACTACTGGTTTTGAGAGTAGGGAAAAAAAAGATCTTTGCTCTGTGTGTGCAGGTTCTTGAAGAATGTCAGCAGTGATTGATACACGCAGTCTAGCGGTGGAATGGGCATTCATCTTTGTGCATCAATTAGGAGGCTGCCAGAACTTAGTGCTAGTAGCAACTCTGAATCGGACCCCCGACTGTTAATTCTCCTTCAGTGAAGGAAAGTCATTCAGTGGCCTGTCGATCATCCTCACAGAACCCACTCCCGTCATGATTTACATTTAGGAGAAGGCAGCAGTCTGGATTAAATGCTTCTTTCGACTGTTTCCGAACTCAGTACACTCGGCCGGAGGTGGTAAATGAGGTGGTAAACGATGATTCAGCGGAGAAAATTATATTTTCCACTGTTTAAGGGGCAGACCAACTCTGGAGGTTTCTACTTCACCACTGCATCAGCTCTTCCATGGTGGAATCTCTAGCTCCATGTGCGCAGCTCCCTACAAGGAACAGTTTTTGTGGAAACTAGGTCCTGTAGGTGTTCATTGAGGAGCTCTGCAGTGATTTTAGGAGCCGTGGTCTTGCAATCCTTTAACTAGTCGATTTGATAGAGTCCGTCGTTCTCTCTCGGACAAAATGTTAGGTGATTCCACTATTTTGTCCAACACCTGTATAGCTCTACTCTCTCCTGACGGAGATAGAAATTAAAGAATCACTTTTTCTCCATCCCTTCCTAGTCCAACGATGGCGATGCCGACTATGAAGACGAAGAAGAAGAAACGAGTGAGGCTTCAGTGTCAACGCTGACAAGTGCCCAGGAGACGAGACCCTCGTCCACGACCATTCCACTGGCCAGTGAGAAGATCGTGGAGCAGGAGTCGATTAGCACTCTGGGCTGTTCCATAACTTCAACGAGCACTGATGCGGGCGACGCTGAATCCGAGGCCGCTGGGTCACAGTCAAGCTCGGGTCAGTAAAGTGGGTGTGATTGGGCCTTCTGGATCGAGATTTATTGGGTTTTTTGCTGTTCAAGTGAGCAGTGGGATGCGTAGAAAGATGTGGAAGTTGGCTCCTGTCGAAGGGAACCAAGGACGACCTCTACAGCAGCAGCAGCAGCAACAACAACCATTCGTACGTGCTTTGGGATTTGGCATTTGGGACCTAACTGAACAATTTTCCGTCCTTTTTTGCAGATTCCCTCATCCAGATGGTCGGACTGCGGCCAAAGTAAGTTGCATTTAATGTCTATGAAACCTGCGGGTACTCTTAGATAATCCTCCTAGTCCTAGTGAAAAAGCAAGCACTGGAATAGGCGAGGGTGTGACAGGTTAGATGCGTCCCTGATGTTGGATCTGCCTTCTCGAACGTCGATTAGCACAGTATCTTAACGATAAATTCGAGGGATTTTAACGTTCTTCTGAACAGACTGTTTCATTCGTTTAAGGTGACGTGTCAAGGATGAGTAGAAGAACCTACAGTGTGAGAGCCCCATTGCGTTCGATTCCGGTGGAGAACCTTGATCGAGAAACGCCAAACTTCTCTCGAAAGGTGAGGTCTGCAGCAGAGCGTTCAAATGAACTACAAATCTTGCTATAAATGAGATGACTGCACCTTAGAGCTGCTTAGAGGCGAAGGAAACAGTCGTGTTAGGGCCCTTGTCTGAGAGAGCCAGAATAAAAACAAGACTTTGCAGAAAAGGCTGAACTGAAACTCGAGACAGTTTGTTGGTATAGACTCTAGTGTTTTCTCCAGGCTCCATCGAGGCACTGGAAACGGGCGTTGAAAAGAGATTTTTCGCTTGAATATGATATGAAGAACTGTAATATAGTCTCATCAAATGAGAGTTCTGCGGGTCTCCTAGGAAGTTTATAATTAATGAAGGTTTCGTAGGCCGAATTCTAGAAATGCCGTAGGTGTAAACGGTTCATCATCGATTCTCTTATGTCCGACGACTTTAAATCCATAGTATCCGAGACCCACGGTATCCATATCAGGAAATTATCCGAGAATGGTTGGAAAATGGGGATCTGGTCAAAAATTTCTTCTAGGGCTTTTGTTTGCATTCCTAATGCGTTAGCCAATCCCTCGAGAACTTTCTCAAGTTACGAGGTGCTGTGTCATCTGAACAGTAAGATTAGTAAATGCTACTTTCGGTGATGGTCACAAGAGGCAGGACGCGTATTAATTCCAAAGTGTATTCGGCTAAGTGCAATGTGTCATAGCAACGACTCAAACGACTGTACAATAACGGATGGAAAATAAATTATAGTTCGAATTAATTAAGAAAGTATAAATATAAATTTCTAATTGTTGGCCGATAGGAATTTTTGAGATTAAAGCTAGCTAAGATGGCCGCTATTCCCATTATTCTTTCGGGGGAGGAGTTGCCCTTCATTTAGGTCAAACTTCTCTCGAAAGGTAAGCTCAGCTGGTGGTCATTTCATCAAACCTCGAATTATGCTGTCAATGAAGAAATGACTGCACTCTAAAACCCTGGATCGAGGTGTTGTGTTGCTCAAGGTTAGGAAGGTAGTCGTGGTGGTAGATTGGTGGTAAATCTCGTCTTTTTTAAACTACGGGATGGGGTTTATAGACGAGGATATCGGAGTGTTTGGCCAGCATTAGTATGTTGTGAGGTTAAGGAACACGAATAGTGGACATACTTGAGACTGGTGCATTGACCACCTATGTCCTACCTACGCGTTCATTGATCTGCGTGATGTTTGTCACTTCCGTTGTGCTTGTCAGCCATTGATAAGGTAGAGATCCGTATTGTCGGTTGGTAGTGTGGTAACGTCCGCACCAGAGTCTATCAGAAAATTTCCACGAAGATTCCTATCCAATATGATGAAGGTGTGGTCTCGTTTTGGGAGGCCGAAAAGTATCACAAACCATCCATGTGTTTCTACCTATCCCGTCTCTGTGGTGATTTTGATCTGAGTCTAAATCCACCTACAAGAAGTTTTAGATGGTCTTAGGTCTCCTTAAGTTACTCAAATCGGGCGTCGTTACATTGGTCCAATCTGTTAAAATAAACATCTCCGAAACGTCTACAAGTTTTACTGGAGTTGCTGTTGATACATTGCTTTGTTCGTTGGTTACGTAGTAAGCTTCGGAAATTTTGTGAAAGTGCACCAACAACTCATGTATTTTGATCCAACCCTTCTCTGATAAGATTTGAATTTTTAAGCTTATTTCACTGGGGATGTTAGTGTCGATAGGATTGGTGTTTCCATGATTTTATCGGCCAAAACAAGCAAAGCAAAGCAAAGAGCTTCAAAACTTCGAGATCCATGAAAGTAATATCTTAGGCCTAAGAAATCTACTAGAAGTTAATCGAAGTCATTGACAGAACCGTTGATTTGGATCTGGGTCTAGATTCACCAATAGGAAGTGGTGGATTGTCCAAATTCTTCTATAAATTTTTAAATCGGGGCCAAAACGGAGAGATCTAAAGCATCGTTTGGAAGCGGAAGGAGGCTTCTCGAAGTTAACTAGAGTTAATTAATTGACGCATCCTGCACAGGAGTTGGGATGGCTTAGATTTTTTCCTGAGGTTTCTTGTCAAGAAAAGTTGAGAGCTCCGTTCGTCTGATAACATTGTTCTTCACGCATTATTATTATAAGATTTGCATATTGTGGATAATAACCAAATTCGTAAAATATTTCGAATGGGAAACTGAGAAAGATGTTGTTGTATTGCTTTCGTTCGTCAGTTACGTCGCAAGCCTCGAACCCAAGTCGACCAGGTCCCAGCATTTCCAGGTAGAAACACTGCTTGGGAGAGAGTCTCTTAATCCAGAAATGGAGTTTATTTGTTCACCAAAAGCATCCGTTGTGCAGAAGATAAGGCCATGCAGTTGTTACCAGCGTAAAGTATTTAATAATGGTCTCATTTTTACTATTATTTTCTCGAATTCACGAGGGGATCAACTCAACGCAAGACCGACACAAGGAAGCTCAGATTTATTCTACTAGATGTGGTTATCATCACAGATTGTGTTGAGTTTTTATATCGTTATGATTGCTAGGGGCTCCAATTAGAACTTTAATAGGGTAGGTACGTTCTATTGACTTGTGCATTCAATCACCATGCTACTCTCTGCCCTGTTCGTTACCTGAGAAACGCCAGTGTTTGGAACACTTAGGAGTCCTTTCTCCTAAATGTTTTCGGTAGCAGCACCAACCACTTGTATTTGGATCTAGCCCTTCTCTGGGCATATTTAGACCTTGGTCTAGATATAAATCCTCCAGAATCTTAAATCAAGCATCGGCTTATTGGTCGATGAGAATTCCAAGGTCATAACCGGTCGAATCTGTTTAAACAAGGAGCTTCAAAACGTCTAGTTGGGACGTTGGAGAGAGGCTTCTCCGAAAAAGCTTATAGAAATTGACCGGAGTCGATGCTAGAACAGTTCAGCAGTTAATGCATACTACACAGGCGTCGGCATGTCTCTTGACGGAAAACTTGTTAAAGTCCCCAACATTTCCAATAATCCTCTCTTTCGAGGAATTCCTTTTTTTCAAATCTTTATGCAATTTTATTTTAGAAACTTATTTTGGGTGATGTTGAAATTGTGAAATATTTCGGGCACTAGACTGATAAAGATGCCGATACGTTGCTTTCGATCCTATACTAAGCCACAAGTCTTGAATCATATTCTTCACTTTAGCTAGCCAGGCGCTAGCATTTATTAATTTTATCGCCAGAGGAAATCATTCTGCGGGAGCGAAAATCACTCCGGATTTACCCAACTTGCGGTAATCCCTTGCAAATTTGCGGTTCTGTTTGTATGAATTCACGACTTCTCTCGAGAGGTCATTTCTTAAAATTTCCCTTGTTATTTCAGGAAGAGCGAACAGTTCTCTAAAGGGTTTCAAAAGTTCAAATACCAGTCTTCGAACTCATCTAGCTCGATAAACGAGGGGTTAATGACGAGGGACTAATAAACTCTTGACATTGACAACTATCGGCTCCTAACCTTGAAATAACCACATGAAAACAGGTTCCATTTGGGTTTACTTGGGGTGTTGATGTAATATGAGACAGGTCTAGTCTTTATACGTTAAGGTATCCAAGGTTATCCACATCCAATTAGTGTGAAGCCTCCCACAAGAACTCAACAGTCGGTCAATAAATTGAGCTGACAAGTGAAGGGGAGCTGGGCTTCTATAGCCTCCTCTGGTTTCAGAAAGAAAGACCTCTTAAGTGTAGATCGCTCAAGATTAGCCGAAAAGCTGGGCCTGAACTTATTACGGCGTTACTGTTCCCCTTTCTCTTATGTAGCCCTCAACAGCCCAGTCCAGTCGACCTTGCAGTGCTCGTCGAGCTCCTGCCCCATTGGACCGTTCGGATCCCGTATCGCTATGGCGACACTACAGCAGCCAATGGGAGCGCCAGGCCCGACTCTCGGCAACCAATGAGCGTGCTCTCCGGTGGACGGTCAAATCCGCCATGGCGATTCGTGAGGTGCCCGTCCTAACCACATCCAGGCGAGCCAACCTGCTCAACTATGGACCTCTTTCGGTGGGTGGGCTGGTTGTTTAAGTTTCAAGTAGCGAAATTCGGTTAAGAAGGAGTAGCATTTTCTCAACTGCAGTTACGCTAGCAAGCCTTGGAAGGATTCGTTTCACTTCTGCGTATGGCTATACAATCTAGTAATACTTTCGGTGAGAGGGTTTTGATCGATTTCCCTTTAAAATTATCATAAATATATGATCCGTATATTTCTTTCAATTTTTCTTAGGTTTACTGAAAATGCCGTTGTTACAGCACTTTCTTCGTGTTGTGTTTCTGAAAACTTGTTTTATAAAAATGAAGAATGCACAATTTCTGGCCTTATTGTTTCTTTTGGGAAAGTACCATGAAACCTGTAATAGTTGAGTGAAAGTTATTCATGGTCATCGACAGGCTGGTGGCTTCCAGTGCTGCTGGATCTAGCAACTTTCATGGTTGTTTAATAATTTTCTGAATTAAGTGTGGCGAATTCACCCGAGCTTACAATTAGGCTTTTGTTTAACATATGGATGGGGTTGGTGGCAAATGCTACATTGCATTTATTCGTTAGTGGTTTTGACTTCTGAAGCACGATGAGACAGGGAGAACAACTATAGAGAATTTAACAGTGGAACAAGTAGCGCCGTTGATCACTCTATTTGGGTTGTCAAATTTACGTCGTCTTGGTTATTTTTGGAATTTGACATGAACTACTTGAGACAGATAGCGAGTTACATTTCTCAGGTAGTGGGTTAGCAGAGTATTTTATCTAACTTAAAAAGTGCAAAATACCTTCTTTTTCAAAATGAAACTGATTTTAATAGGTAAAAAGCTTATTTTATAAGGCCTAACATTTATTAAATTAATGTAAATCTCATAGCTTGCATTCAAAAATTTCTGCAAAATTGTCTGACTAATTGAGAAAAAAAGCCATAAAATACTGAAAAAATCTTCATATATATTTTTAGACACTTGCATGATAGGCATGAAAATTTAATCAACCTTGAGATAGTTTAAATTTGTCAATATAATCTTGAAAATAGCCCACTTCTGTAATTTTAGCGTAAGGGTCAAATTGCACTAGCAGTGTAGGGGTACTGTACTTGCCGGTGCTTAGGAATGAGGCACATAGGAGTTTTATCTCTATTTATTCTGTTTATTGCACACCAGTGCTATGTTTTGCTGGCTGCAACCCAGTGTCAACTTGCCAAAAACTGTCAAGAATGTATGGGTCGTGGTCCTACCTGCTCCTGGTGCTTTGATGACAGTTACGACGATACAGCCGAAGGTCCTGGTTATCGCTGCGCTGAACGCGATGTTCTTCTTGAAAGGAATTGTCCTGCCGACAAAATTGAGGGCAGAAATTCGACTATTGTCGATGGTAAGCAAATCGTCTTTTATAATTATCAATTTTCTTTAGCTGGAATCCAGGGTGGTGATGCTCAACTAACTCCTCCCCGTCAGAAAGTCTCTGTCCGTCCCCACGACAGTCTCAAAGTCGACTTCACCTTCCAGTCAATTTCCGATTACCCAGTGGATATTTACTTCTTGGTCGATCAGAGCTACACCATGCGAGACGACTTGGAAACCGTCTCTCGGCTTACCAAGGACATTGCCAAATCTTTCACCGCCGTGACAAAGGACCTCCGCATGGGTTTTGGTGCTTTCGTTGACAAACCGGTCTTCCCCTTCATCGTCCCGACTCCCGAGGCTCAAGCTAACCCTTGTCTCTATGGTGTCGGGAATCAGGATCTCCAGTGCGACCCTCCTTTCCTCTACAAGCACCTGCTCACTCTCACAGACGACTTTGAGGAGTTTGAACGCAAGACCATCCTCTCACGTGTAAGTTTCTCGGCCTTAATCTCCCCAACCCTTGGGCCGGAGATGAAGAGTGGACTTAATTGCGGTTGATTTTCCAGCCATCGGGTAACTTGGACAGCCCGGAGGGGGGACTGGACGCTCTGCTGCAGGTGGCCAGATGTCCGGAACACATTGGCTGGCGCAAGAACGCGAGGAAGATCGTGCTCTTCGCCACCGACGGCGGCTTCCATTTGGCCGGCGATGGACGTCTAGCAGGCCTGATTAAACCCCCGCCCAAGACCTGTCAACTCACTTTTCAAGCGGATCGGTTCAACAAGTCGCTGGAGTACCTCGGGTGGCACAACTCGGTGGAGACGGACTATCCCAGTGTTGGGGAGGTGAGGCTCTTGTTCTTGGGTATTATACGGTCTGCAGGCTTCAGTCGTGGTTCTTGCCATTTGCTAAGAGAGTTACCTTGGTGACTCAGGTTTTTTTAGTTTCTGACTCAGATGCATGAGCTCATTCCTGAATTAGTCAGTGTCTGCCCACTCTTCTGTATTTTAGGTGTAAGTTAATCGATGCCGTGATAATGATAGAACTGTTTCAGACTGTCTTTAGCTTAGTTGAAACACATAAAAGCCATATATTAATGCCTTTTTGACAGGCATTTAAGGGACTCATTTTGATAGTACGCTCTCCAGTAAAGTCGCCTAATTTAATGCTTGTTTTTCCATCATATGGTTGTTGAAAACGAGAAGAATTTAAGCCACTAGAATTACGCATACAAATTTCGTTTTCTGCAAGTGTTACTTCTGGCGTTTTTCTGTGCAGGGCTACTGTACTTTGTAACATGCGTAAAAAAATCATCTATGGTCTAGTTCAGATTTCAAGAGCTTTAGCTTTCTCTAAAGAAGTTTTTACCATCAAGTAAATGGCTCTCCTTGTTCATTCGCCCATAAAGGGGAAATTAATGGGTAAATCTAAATACCTTTGGTCGAAATCTCCACAACCCGGCAAGCCAGCCAGAAGAACTAAAATGCTTGATTTCGATTTCTTAATCAATGTCGAGTCCACAGTATCTGCCCCCTTCGTAACTGACAAGATAAACAAGTCAAAAAGGTCTTTTTTCTTAATTCACTTTTGATTCAAGAAATCATTGGTTCCTAAAGACCAGATTTATGACAAAGTTGTCTGTCACTCTCCGGCTCGATGGTTGAGCCTTAAAGGGAACTTCGGTGCCCCACAGAACGATTTCGTGCAAAAAACCCAACTTATTAGTGGGTTTGGCTCCTTTCTCGTCCTTCAATTGAGATTTCAAAAAGTTTTTTGCTTTTAAAAGTTATGCGTTCTTATCAAATGCCTGCGGAAGGGAACTAGTGAACTAGTTTGTACATTGTCAGGGTAGGTGTCGTGCTCTATCAAGGCTGTCTTAAAAACCCGAAATCTTAACAAAGTAGAACTAGGATTGCTTTCAAATAAGACATTTAAAAGTTTGTATTTCGATGTCCCAATCAATGTTGTGGCATACATGCCCAACCCCCTTGGCATCCGGTCTAATTAGCGCCTCAGTAAGTTTTTTTGTCTTAATCCATTTCTGTTCAAAATATTCGTGTTTTCTGGTGGCTGGATCTATAAAAAAAAGCGGTTCATGACCGCTTCAGTCTGCATTTTATTTGACCCGGGGATTTTTATCCCAGAGACCGGACCTATGAAAAGTGGTCCGTGGTCCAATTATTACCATTTCAGCCTTCACTTTATCCGATCCAGTGATTACATCTTTTAGTTTTTTATCGTACCTTTTTTGTTAGAGAAATCCTTGGCTCCTACCGACTCGAGTTGTGCCTGAGGTCTAGTTCCATGTTTCGGCTTTGCATATATTTCCAAACCTCCACGCGCGTTGGATGTTATATCAGTAGTGCGTTTGCGGTTTCCTCCACGGTAGTTCTTTGTGTATGGCCCTCACTTTAACCCACCCTTTCCTTGTATCAGAATTCGAGTAGCCTTTGCGTATTCAAGAGACCTTTGCTGTCAAATGCCTGCAAAAAGCATTTATCCCTAAGTGCACTTGTCTATAAAGTGTACATTGACGGGAAATGTCTTGTCGAGTAGGACACAAGCTATTCAGTGAAACTAAGATTGTTTTCGGATGAACCATAAACGGCTTTGTTTACGATGTCTCGATCGATTCAGTAGTCCGATTGCTACCGTTTTAGTCATCATGGTAACTAACATGATGGTATTACCAATGTTTTTTTCTTACTAACCTTTATTAAAAGAAGAATTTATAGATCTCAATGGTCTGAATTGATGTATTGTTCACCATCTAGTGAGTTCAGTTCTATTGCATTCCATGGAATGATTATGTCGATGTTTGTGTAGTTCGTAACATGAAACGGTGGGTTTTAGTTATAATAACACTTCCTGCGTCTACAAATGTGTCGCAGTAGCTGGTTTAGCTCCTCTAAGTAGGTTCACAGATTAATGCACCATCGCTCGTGACAGACCGGAGAGGGCTGATTTCTGGCGTCCAGTCAGGCGATTTTACTAGTGGGTTTTATTAGTAGGAGGATCCACAGTTCTCAATAATCTGAAGTAATGTTGATGATGTGAGTGATGATGTTACATCCCATCAAATGATTGCATCTGTAAGTGCTTTCATGGTGAATCAAAGAAAAACTGCATCAGATCCAGAGGTACTCATTGAGGTCGAACGTAGTTAACGTTTCAGCACTGATTTCTTCCATATGCCTTCTCCTTACATCACTGCACTTCTGCCTAGAGTAGCAATGGTTCACCAAGTCCTTAAGAGTTGGCGATTTCTTGGGACACAATGGACAACCAAAGCACGTGCTTTCGTAGTAACCTTTTTGCTGCAAGAATCGGTCAGAATAGCTCGTTCGCCATCTGGGACTTTTAGCTTTGCATAGTCCGAGAACGTAGCTTACAGATCGTCCCATAAGTTCTGTCCGTATGTTTCTCATTGTATTTGTATTGTCTAATGAAACTGGACATTATTTCTGTCTGGATGCACTTCACGGACGTCTGGTGTGTTTACAGGTGGCGGAGGTGCTGACGGAGAAGGACATCAGCGTAATCTTCGCCATCGACGCCAAGGTCTTCCCGCTGTACGAGAAACTCGCTGCCTTCCTGCCCTCGGCGGCCGTGGGCACCCTCACCGACAGCTCCACCAACATCGTCAATCTGTTACGCGAGAACTACGACAAGATCGCGAACCGCGCTGAGCTCCTCCTCTCCTACGACACCGACGCTCTCGAGGTGAGTCACGGCCCTTCGTCCAGATGAAACGGCCTCTATTATAGCTCTCAACTCGGAGTCTGAGAGAATGCTCCTCTTGAAAAGTCCTTTCATTCTTCCGACGATAGCTCTAAACCATGCCTATTAGTCCGGTAAGATGTTGGTCCCAACTCGTTGATTTCATCAGAATTTTCACGATTTAGCATTTTTTTCCGACATTATTTTGACAGTCATGATACAAGTTGCTCATCTCTTCCGGAAACACAAACACACTCCAAACCCCCTGATAGAAGCGTTCCTCTCTCTCCTATCATACGAAAACAAGCTTTTCTGGTCTTTCAGACTCGGAAGGCTTCAACAGTGTGATGAACAGGTTTGTTGCTGTTATTGTTACTGTTGCTGCTGCTGTTGTTTTGAGCGCGCTACTGTGTGTGCGTGCGTGCGTGTTGCCTATTCGCGCTAGTGTACAGGCCAACTTAACCGCGCAATTTTCTCTCCGTCCGGTTGATTGTTTTGGTGTCTGAAAAGAACTATGAAAAGGAAAGACCCTACAGGACCGTAGTTTAACTGCATTTTAATTGGTCGACAGTCAGCCAATTAAGTTGCCGACGAAGAAATCTCCCCTCTGATTGGATGTTGGGAGTATCGATACAGCCAATTAGGCTGGTTGGTTTAACCAATGGGAGGTCGCTGAGCGAGTATGTGAAGAAGCGAAATCGGATTAGCCTTTCCTCTCTGTATTAATTAATTAGTGCTGCTGAATCACTTCGCGTCAGCAGCCAGTGATGCTGATGGCGATGGCGCTGACCTTTTTTGCGCCGTCATTGGCAGTGTGTGCGTAGATCTCGGCTACGTGATCTATATCAGTTGGTGGTTAATACTTGCTCGATTCTAAGGATGAGGTTACCTTAGCGATTCGAAGAGCATTGTGCCTATTTGCTTTCCAGAATTCCATTATCCGTCGTTTGAGAAAAAAATCGGCAAAGGTTTCCATAGAATGGATTAAAGTTTTCTCTAGCATCTTCTATAAATCCATTGTCTAGTCTATCATGAGTACAAAGCGATGTCTAAAAGAGGTACTACTTCGTCTTCATGGCTTCTCTGAACATCTAGGCGTGTGTTTATCCCTAGAAACTAGAGCTAAAAATCATGAGTCGATAACCTGGGTGTCTCGCTGAGTATGGGTGATGTTATATGGATGCTTTAGATAAATCACCTAGATAAACGAGTTTTGGGAATTTACTGAAGTCTTCGATTGTGTTGTAGTGTGTTTGGCGGGGTGGTAACAGTGCACAAGCGTCAAAACGGACAACTCCTGTTATCTACTCAAAGGAGAGCTTTATGTATCCAATAGGGGATCAAATTAGCTAAAGGGAAAGACGGTCACAGTACACCTCTGTGTCTTGGCCTTTTTGTGACCTTGTCGAGAAGAGGGTCCAACTGATTAACTGAAAAGAAGCTTGTAGTATTCAGGGAATAGAAATGAGCTGTTTTCTGTTACTTATGGCTACTACAAATAGATATTTTAGTCCAAAGTGAAGGCGTCTTTACTTGGAGAGATGTCCACTTGCTTTGTAGAGATGAAAACTGGACATGGCATATTGAATTACCTATCGTTTGATTGCATATCTCTTCATAAAAATTACTTGGCTCTATGTGAGCATGAACAAGTTATGTGCAATTGAAGGGAGGAAATATTGATAGAGCCCGGGTGGTAAGAATATGACCGGACTGCAATGCGGTGGCATTTCCAAGGCTAATTTCAATAGGTTAACAAGTCCTTAGTATCCAGTATTATGATTAACCGTCATCCAAAATATCCATAGACCTTCCATCGACCAATCCAAAGACCCTCATCAGCTATTTCAGTTGTTCTTCTTCTATTACGTTTTTTTCCACTTTTGATTGGTTCCTTTCTGTGGGTAGACCTTTTTTAACTGGATTGTTTACGTTTTGACGAAAAACAAATCACCCATGTGTACCCTTCCCCCCTCACCCACCTATTTGATAGGTGTTTAGACAGCTTCAACAGTCAATGGAGGGAAATCATTCGTTCGAGCTTATGAGGACGTTTCGGAGTCTTGACCTCCACAGAGAGTTAAGTAGTGCACTTTCGCGGATAGGAAGTGTGATTCTGGGAGTGCAGAAGTGGATCCTTCCACAAAGATGCGGGTTGTGACCCCAGTGAGACTTGTGGTCGCTCTCACATCCAAGGTTGCGCTGTTTCTCAAGGCCACCAAGATGGGAAAACGTGTCTTTTCTTGTCCCAATGGGTTGTCGTTTTAGACCAAAATCACAATATTTCTAGCCCGTTAATTGGTCACAACAAATATCGTCCAATAGACGGTGAGTTAGGCGATCGATATTACCTCAAGCAGCCCTTGGTTTCTTCTCTTCATCGCAGGTCTTTAGTGTTTAATTGCCATTTTAAACCGATAGTTTATATCGCATTAGCAACAGTAGTAGCAGCAGCAGCAAATGTTCTGGTGCGTTTTCGCTTCGGAGTACAATGGAGTGAAATGTTTCACACACACATACACACACACAACCAGGAGCCAAGCCCTCGGCCAATAGGAATCGTGCGCCTGCATGTGGTCATGGGCGTTTACCGTAGTGGTGGATTCATCAATCCTTCCATTGGTTGACTGAGAAGTGAAGTAAACTAGTGCCAACTAGTATTGTTCGCATTTCCTGAAATGACAGAGGCAACTTTAAGAAATATAACCCCAAAGCGAAGTCATGAATCCACTATAGTCTAACCGCAAAGTATCGAGAGATTTCCGTATTTTGAATTAAGACTTTCTTTGTTGTGAAAGGTAGAGTACGTCGCATTCAATCAGTGGCGTTGTGCATCGCAATAGTCAGTTAAAACAGGTTTTTTGAGATATATATTTGAACAGTATTATTTTTATTATTTCCAAGAATTTTTTCAAACTCGAGAAGGTTGCTCGAAATGTGTTTGGAAAAAAAAAACAGCATTTGCCTATTGGTAGATTCTTCCTGATCGCAATTTTCGAGTAATCAGGCCTTCAGTTTGCACGATGGGTCTCAAAAGCGTTGCTGCGGCCTCATCAATGCAAGTGATTTCTCTTTGTAAAAATGGACTATAAATTGGCAAAATTGGTGCGATGACGATCACCTCTAAGGAGGGCGTGCGTCCCCTGAGTGGCAATAAAAGGCGATGGTCGCAGTCTTGGGACACGGCGTGTTTCTAACACTCAGAAACCCTAATTAGTCTCTGTGGTTCTTTTATTAGCAGGCTTTATCTTCTCAAAAACTGGTAAAACTCAAATGATTAGATGATAGTAGTTTCAAAGAATGGATGCTGTATCGATTATTGTGAGATTACTAGTGATTTGGGTGGGATTTTGCTATTGGATAAAGTCGCTTGCTCGCGGAACAGGGAATTTCTTTTTCTTTTTGTGCGGTCAGCGGGTGCTTTTAAGTGAGTCGAACTTTCAGTATTATCATCTTGGAACGACAACAATAAGGATGGTAAGGTTCTCGCCAGGATGGGACCTAATCGCCTGAATTTTCTTAAATGTCTTTAAAAAAAACGTTAAGATGTGTTCAAAGATTGCGCTGCCAAAATTTTAGGTGTTTTTCAACTCCTGTATTGTCTAATGATTAAATGTGACTACCTGATCTTCCCAGCTATGCTTTTTACCTCGATTACTCTGAAAGTAGACTAAACGAGTCGTTGAGCGGTTGCTTTTGACTACTGCTTTCTCTGGTCCTTGCAGGTGGAGATTCTAGCCAAATGCCAAGGCGAGACGGAGTTCACCAAGAAGACGGTGTGCAAAGAGCACCCGGTGGGTGGTAAAATCGAGTACCGCGTCTCTGTCACCCCTACACGCTGCTTTTCGGGCACCAAGGAGGTCGTGCTCAAAATGGTCGCCCTTGAGGAACAGGTGAGTATCCCCCACGCCCGCCTCTGGCTTTGATTCTTAGATGCACCCATCCTGGGGTAACTCATCAAGGCGGCTTCCAATCGAAAATTACCAACAATAATTTTAAAAATCGCAATTTACTATCCATTAAATCATAAATAGTGAATTCAAAAAGTCCACCACAAATTGAATCCCTGATTGAAGATGACGTCGAATTTCTTCCCTTCAACGTGGTAGTCCTGTACAGATAGAAAAAAAAACTAAATTTTGAGGGCACAGCGGTTTCCAAAGGAACCCAACTTCACCAGTAGTGTTGCAACCTTCCTTTTCAGATGTGGCAAAAGTCTTGAAACTGTTTGAGCTTGTATGTGCCTGCGAAGGAGAAAGTGCCGAGTCTTCATAGCAAAAATAAACCCCGAAATCGGACCGCACTTAACTTAAATCAACTCTCCTTTCTTTGTTCAACATGAAAGCAGTGGGAAGTTAACTATTTCTAGCCGCTTTGACTCAAAAAAGGTTATGTGCCTCAAGTGACTCCTGGGTGCTTCCAATGTTAACATGGTTTAAATCAAGCAAATTTGTATTTTATTGTCCTGTAAAACCGTAAAATTTGCTCACTTCAAATAAATCTGGATATAAAATATTGTTAAACTCCATTATATGTCATGAAATGCTCATTAACTTTCGTTTAATTTAAAGAAGTAAAATTCAGACAGAACTTATGGAATGACCTGGTGGCTAGACATCAGCAAACATCTTTTCTTTCTGATTGGTTGTTGGTTCGACCAAACACAGGCCGTGTTGGAGGTGACCTCGGCGTGCGACTGTCCGAGCTGCGGCCCCCCGACGGCCTATGGCGCGCCCTCGCCGCGATGCCAGGGTCACGGACGTCTGGTATGCGGCGCCTGTGTCTGCGACCCTCAGTACTCGGGCGAATTCTGTGAGTGCTCCGCGGAGTCCTCCCAGCAGGAGGAGATTATGCTGCGGCAGTGCACCCGACCTGGTGACACCGTGGTGAGTCTGATGCTGATGCCTTCACCTCCTCTGAATTTGATGTCTCGCTAGCCATATCGTCAGGCCGTCTCACACTGGCAGTCTCAGTGGGTGAATGAATCGAGTAGGCTGGGAAATCTTGCTATCAGAAGCGCCTCAATTCGTACCCCTTCATGGTACCTACAGGGTATCGATTCGCATAAATTGTGAATCGCTCTTTCCTCCTCCTCCTCCTCCTTCAAATCTCTAAGTTCGATGACCGTCAATGCTCCGTAATAACGAGGCTGAGGAGGTCTGGGGATGCTTGACTTCATTAGAACGTTGTTCCTCGTGCCGCCATTGGTGCATTACCATCCCCTTGAAAGATGGTGGCGTTCCCCTCTGGATACCACAATTTTTGAACATCCACAGGAGGATGAACTTGATCGTCCAAAATGCCAAAATAGACTCGGCTGTTAATTCTTCTTCTTCTTCTATGAAGGAAGGAAATCGTTGGCCCGTCAGGGCGGATTTCCAAGAAATAGCCCACCAGGTCATCTTGACAGAACCCCCTCGGCCATGTTTTACGACTGAGAGAAGCTAACATTCTGAAGATTAAATGCTTCTCTCGGCTGTCTCTAAAGATAAAATACACTTGACCAGAGGTCAGTCAGACACCACCTGTATGACTGATGCAGGAAACGAAAAGAACAATCAAGTATTAATCGTCAAAGTGTATTTCAAGCATCAAAACTAGTTTGAGAGAATAATTTAGGCACAGTAGATGAGCATCAACTCAAGCTCCAGTTCTGCTGTCCTCCTCCTCATACGCCTTGAACTGGTACAGCATTTCAAACACGCTGGCGCCGTGCAAGAGGCGACCGTTGGCCATGAATTCCCGCAGCTGTCGCCAGTCCCACTCGCAGGGGATTCGCTCATCGCTGCCCGCCATGAGTCGGTCCAGGTCATCCACCTCGCTCTGGCCTAGGGGTTCGGGTCTCTTCTCCTCTCTAGCCTCTTTCACTTCGTTGGGCATCGCCTGGCAAAAAAAATGACCGGGAATTTCGCTCAATGGAGGGATTCGGAGATGCTGATTTCTCATTGGTTAGATGTGTACTACCTGAGTAGGCCTCAGCGGTCTTTAATCCTGCTGTGAAGTGAAGTTAAGCGATTTCTGTATTTGAGTTCTTCTCAGCGGAGGATTTGGAGATCCTGACTTCTCATTGGTTGGCTGGAAGTTTGCCCTTGACACCTGATTGGTCGGTGTCTACTCCTTGAGAAGGCGTCAGCGGTCATTAACGATTCTGTGAAGTGAATCGGAACCTCACTCTCATTGGTGGAAAATAGATCGTCTGTTGGTGTCACGTGGTCCGGCCCCCATGAACCACCTCCTTAGACCTTTCCTGAGGCCCTTTGTCGGGATAGATTCCGTTAGGCTTGTTACAAGTATCTTCGTTCGTGTCGACGGACGATAATGGTGATGACGTAGCACTGGATGGGCCTAATTCCTTTGTGTGTCTGTGTGTAGCCGTGCTCGGACCGGGGGCGATGCGTGTGCGGACGGTGTAAATGCAACCTGGCGCGCTACATGGGGCTGTACTGCGAATGCGACCGGCACGGCTGCAAACGCGCCTTCGACGACAACCAGGTGTGCGGTGGCCCGCAGCGCGGTGAGTGCCTCTGCGACGGCTCCTGTCGCTGCAAGCCCGGCTACACCGGCGAGCGCTGCGACTGCATGGACTCCAACGCTAACTGCTACGACCCCAACAACCCCTCCGTGAGTCCACTTCTGAGGCCCCTTTTGCCCAGGGAGCTTCCACAGAAAGTCGGCTCGTTGGTTTGGGCCTCCGCTTCCTTTTGTGCAAAGATATGAGACCCATAAAAGCCAAACAGCGTTATCTAACCCTAGACTGGCCTAGAGTATGCATTAAGAGCGTGTGTGCCGGAACGCAGTTCCACATAGTGAGTAGGCATGCTTGTCAGCAGGTGTTTCTACAAGAACCTCTAATCCGAAGGCTGATTTGGCCGACTGAATGTTTATCGCACCCGACGCATTGGGTGCGAGTGTCTCTTTTGAAGCCCCAACACGGCCTTGTATCTGCTGGCTTTTTAATCGATGTGACCATCCCAGGAAACCTTACACTGAGTTCAACCATTTTTTTGGACCATCTCCTAGCAACCAAAGCTAGACACCGTGAGCCGATGAGTTAGGCGGACTTCTAAGTGGAGCTGCCTCATCTGTTTTAGCTTGAGGTGTTAAATAGTCGATTTAAAGAGACAGAAGAGTGACATGTTTCGTGTGTGTTCTTAATAAAGAAACGAAACGAAATAAGGTTTGATGATATGAAAGCAGGCGGGTTGTCGCGTGATGTTTTGTGGATGGGGCATTGTTCATTTTCGAAAGAATCGATTCTCCTCTGATCCAAAGGGGTTCAATCGATGGCGAGGTAACAATGGTTGAATCCTGGTGTATATAGTGAAAGTTTAGGGCGTATATCTTTTTCATATCATCTGCATAGCACGAGGAAGAAGTGAAATATGAGTCTAGTTATCTTTCCGATTTCCAAATTAGGCAGCCTTGAAGGTAGTGAATCATCTGATTCATAGTTAAACACACAGTTGGTTGGTATATTTGACAGCAGCCTTAGTGACATGACAACTGCTTTGTCACGTGGTTGTTCGTGCACGTTTTGGCCGTATTCTAGCGGATCAATTTCACGCTCCCTTGCGTCCTTGCCCAATCTGCACACGGAGTCCATTTTATATCATCTAACCAGGGTCTTTAGCTCTATTGTATCAAGTGATCGAGGCGTTTGTTGGGTAGTCAGTGCTTGAAAGTGACAAATAAAAAGGTCAATTTCAAACGACCAGACCTCAGAATTGGCGTTGTACTATGATGAATTCACTCCAATTTGACGTTTAAGCTGTCTAAAGTAGACGACAGAGAGGTTGGTCGTTGAAGACCATAGGCGTTTGAAGATGACGAATTGCCGTAACAATCTTCTCCATTCAATGGAAATCGTCTCTCAACTCGCATAAGAACCGGGACTAGTGTTTTTTCGACGGGTCAAGACAATCTTAGGAGTTCGGTTGCAGCTAAGCCTTAGTGGGGATTGATACAGCACTTAGCAACGGCCGGTCTCCTCGTTGTCTTCACCTGTAAATGAGTATCCAGGTTGTGTTCTTCTGCCCATTATGCATAGTCGCACTGTTCAAAATATCCAGTTGTGTGTGCTTGTGCGCCAACTTCTTTCTCATCTGGCCAATGCCTGGTTTCGCGTGTTTTGCTGTATTGTGTGCGTGCGTGCGTGCGTGCGCCACGCATCGGCCGAGTGACACACACACACAAACACACTGGCACCACAACTCCAACCCCTCCGGAAATGGGTTACTGCTGTGGAAATCCAGCAGTGGAGACTTCACTCTCCACAAAAAGGATGACTGGTGATGAGTTTGGTGATAAGCACCTGCTTCCTGAAACAGCGGCCCTTGAAGAGTTGGAATTTGCAATTAAGCCTAGCTCAATCCCCGTTACTGTTCGTCATCAGCTTCAAAAACTTGACCCCTGCTCCTCTCTTACGCCATTCTCGCCAAATTATTTCGCCTTTTTTAGGTTGACGACTTGTGACTGGCGAAAAATTGATTTTTATGGACCCCAGCACGGTTGGCTTTAATGACTGCAAACGGTTTATTTTGATGAGGCGACGAACTACACTTAAGAGTTTCATTCATCAGGTCTCTGCTCCCAATGAACCGTGTTGTAAAACTCTCGGACTGGCATTGTTGATGAAAATCTTGGCGTTTCAGTGTCAAAAAGCTCTCTGGCTGATTGATACCCTCATTCTATTGCCGACCCCTTAAATAGCATTCAAAACCAAGAGCCTGTAGTGCTGAGAACCATTAAAGTCCTGTGGGGTGTATCATCAGGACAATGCAAGTACACTGTACATTGACGATTGAATCGTTACCTTAATGTGGCATTTATTCACTTGGTTTTATTATTCAAAAATCGCCTTCTTACACTGCTTTTTGGGGTAAGTTCTTCTCAACCCTCTAAGCAACTGGAATTAGCCTGGTCTTATGCCAGCCATATTTCTTTCTGGATGGAAGTCTTCAGTGTGATTGGCAGTCCCAGTTTCGTTGTAGAGTGAGGCAATTACAGATAGGGTTACAATTAACTCTCACTGGTCCGACTCCCTCGGCAGTTGGGGCGGAGGGGGGGTTATTAGTGGGTTGTTGGCCCACTCCACGACCTTTCACCACCGCCTTATCTATGTCTTGATTTTATGACTCTCTCGTCTGGCCACGCGTTGACCGATTAGTCTCGCAAGTCGCCCTCTGGGTTTAAGGTCGCAGGCTGTGTGCAGTGGTAGTTGTAGCAGATGAATCGACAGTAAATCGCTGGTGTTGGTTATTGATTGACCTGTGATCTGTCTTCACACTGTTGGGAGGTGTCTTCTGAACCACGAAGAAACCACTTCAGCGTCACACGAGAGACTGGCAAATGATGCAGTTTTGTTTCTCAAGCAGTGCACTTGATTTGTGCTATTGGCAGATAGATTTACCTGAAATATCCGTCGCCATGTAGAATGTGGCTGAATTCAACGCCTTTTTTCTGTTAATTTTCGTTGATGCTAGTCATTTCCTTCCAGAATGAAGCAGGTGCATGAATGAAGAAGGCTTCCAAGATGGAAGCGACGTGTTCAATGAACACCCATAACGTATCTGGAATAAACAGTCAAGAACACACTTAATATCATAGTTTTCGATCACTCTGGTTTTTGTAATCGTATCTACTGAAATGCCCACTGCTTTTAATCAGTAGAATGCGAAGCAATACTGGGCCTACTTAAATTAGTCAGTAGTATCGCTTCTCCCGACCCTGTGTGCCAATAAAATGCTCAGTTACATGGATCTACTAAATTCAACTCGACAATTGGGGAAACTTAGCGTTAGATTCTTCTTTGTTGAATCGCCACTTAAATCTTTTCAATTTGTAGCCATAGGTATCTCGGTTTGCAAAGCTGCAACCACAAGACTTCCTTTCACCTACTGATATTAATAAGTAGAATCGTGTCTTTTAGCGCCCAGCGGCCTATAGGAACTACGGAACTACAAAATTCACCACATCTATTAAAGCGAGGTACCGCAAGGCCCTTATTTGTTCGAGCGTTATCTAAATTACCCAAGTTTCTGGCCATTATTGCAACATTTGGTATAGTTATAGGCGCAGGTATCCCGTGTGCCTACTGAAATAAATAAGTAGTATCGTGCCTTGTAGGGCCCAGCCTGTTCGGGCATGGGCGTGTGCGACTGCGGCCAATGCTTCTGCAACTCTGGTCGCACCGGGGCGCTCTGCAACGAGGTGCAGGGTGGCGAGTCGGCGCTCTGTACCGACCGGGGTGTGGAGCAGTGCGTCCTCTGTCTGCGTCGAGCCATGCTCGGCTCCGATGAGGCCAAAATCAATGAGGAGGCGGAGAAACGAGGCTCTGGTACCACCGCCACCGCTGTCACAGTCACCTCTGAGGCAGTCGCTTCCTGTGAGGCCGTCTGCAACTCCACCGTGGTGGACACTCCCAACGTGCAGATCATCGACGAGGTCCAAGGAGGCGGTGGGAATGGCGAGGAGACTGGTGGTGGGGAGGGGAGCGAAAGTGGCGATGCCGACACCTCAAACCTCTGCATCATCTACACGGAAGAGTCGTGTCGCGTCATGTTCAAGTACCGCTACTCTGACGCTGTCTACATCAACCGCAAGGTATGTCCATTAGGGAGGTGTGTTGGAGTTTGGTTGACCTGACCTATGGAATCAGGGAGTAATTGGGGCGTCTCCGATTGTCCTTGCAGGTGGACCTGAAGATCGTACGGAAGTCGGAGTGCACCAAGACAACGGGCATTCTCCTCATCATCCTCGGCGTAATCGCTGGAATCGTGCTCGGCGGTCTTATCCTCCTGCTCATCTACAAACTCGTCATCACCATCGACGACCGACGGGAGCTGGCCAAGTTCAAGATGCACAACGAGAACGTGCACTGGGAAATGGCCGAGAACCCCATATTCGAACCGCCCACCACTCGTGTGATGAACCCGACTTTCAACGACGACGTGGACTATGACTAATCAGACGCCGGCGCACTCTTGGCCTTAGCTAAACTGGACCGACCGACCGACACTACTTGCTTTCCGTCAGTAGTATATTCGCGCGAGAACTCGTCATTTGTACCCCCCTCCCCGCTGCAACCCCGCCTCCGACTCCTCTACACTTACTCTGTATGTACCAATAGTCGCTTTTTGTTTGGTTCCGTTGGCTAATGAGGAGATAGTCGATAATAAAGCATGCTTCGAAATGAACTTGGTGGTTTTTGTGAGTTGTTCGAGTGTGAATGTGGCTGGGGTGGGGTGGGGTCTGTGAAACACAAAAAATATCAAATTAGCAGTACTCCTTTTAAAAGAGTGGTCGGTTCAGACTCCTAAATAAAAATTGACATTTTCAAGTTAATTGATTGGTCAATGCATTCAGTCAATCCGAGCGAACCAATCATAATGCGACTTCTTTGTACCCTTTCAGCCAATAGATGCTTAAACTGAGCCAACCAGTTCTTTCTTGCTCCCTCTTGGTCCGTCAGTCCTCTAGAGGCTACCGGTTCGTGCCCAGTAAGCCGGTCTGGCGTTGGCATGATGTAAGGGTGGATTCTTCAAATTATTAATTAATTTCTCAAGGACCGAACTCCCTGCGAAGACAAATCAGTATTTTCCATACCAGTGGAAGAAATCCCCCCTAAAGTGGAGTTGGATGACCACACCTTAAAACTCCTCGAACGACTCAGTTTGGTGCAATTCAATGAAGAGGTGCGTTATTTTAACAGGTCTTAACACCTCAAATACTCTTATTGCAGATAGTAGGTTTGAGCATTAGTTGTTAATGCATTAGGTGATAACAATCTCAAGTGCACTAGTCCTTGGCGGTACCTCCAATGTTGAACGAAAAAGAACCTTTGTGCCATAAAGTTTTTCCTCTTATGAAGTCGCCATTGTCTACGAGGCTGAAAATTTCGATAGAAGATCCATTTTTCGCTAGTTACAAGTCGTTTATCTACAAATTTGGCGAGAATGGAAAGACACTCTCGAGTTGCTGAACTGTGAGCTGAGCATTTTGCCTTGGTTGGGCCACTATGCTGTAGATGTTTTTTTCGCGTTCGTGTAGAAGACTAAGTCGATTGTGGAAGAGGCCATTCACTTCGCCGACTGCCTGCTAACCCCCACGGCCTTCGGGGGTGTGGAGAGAGCCTCAGTGAAGCCAATGGTGAGCCTGCTGGACGAGCCGGAATGGGAGCCAATCAACGTGATGCGGGTGGAGGAGGGGAACGGTGATTGGCTGGAAGAAGACGAGCGGGATTCCGCCAAGACTGCTGAGCACATCCTCGCAAATGCTGCGCAGACGTGGGAAAATTACTTTGTTGCGCCCCTTGGCAACCGACCTCTGCACCCTGAACTTGGAAAAACACCCAGTACGCTAGAGAAGAAGAAGAAGAAGTAGTAGTGGCGGCTTCGAGATCGTACAATACGTTTTATACTGCTTGAGTAGGAGGCATTGGAAATGAGTCTTCCGTGTTCACTGTCTAGGGTAGCACGCACCCTTTGAAAGTATTCTGAGGCGGGAGGAGAATATTGTTAAATTCTGCAAATGTAGGAGATATTTCCTCAGAGATATCCACACAAGCAACATTCGGTAATCCACTACCAAGGATCGATGAATCTGAGCAATTTATCGATAATATCATGGACGAATCGCGCAGTTCTTGCCGATCTAGACAAATCGAAAAACCAATAGAAGTTGAGTTGATTAACCGATGAATACTCACTGCATTTAAACAGTTGCCATTGTTCCATGTTATTTTAATAGGACCAATGTACATTCAAACTTTTATACTGGACGGAATTTAAAGAGTATTTTATAATGCCGATTAGAGATGAACATCAATTTTATGTTAGGGTGTATTTAACTTGATCGACAGCTGTGAGTTCTACTATTAATAAAAACCGAACGAATTTTACAA
This sequence comes from Anomotaenia brevis, assembly GCA_030710315.1. NCBI lineage: Eukaryota > Metazoa > Platyhelminthes > Cestoda > Cyclophyllidea > Dilepididae > Anomotaenia > Anomotaenia brevis. The sequence goes on from JAUOZQ010000120.1 coordinate 139,455, forward strand.
TAATCACAGACAGTCATTGATAATGGAATCTTTTATTAAATGAGACATTTAAATTGTTGGCAGGACTTATGGTGTGACCTAGGAATACAGAAGAATTGATAAACGACTTCTGAGACTCCTCACCTCTTGAAGCCTTTCATTCTTGCCCACAAGAGGACCAATTCAGGAAAAAAGATTTTTTGGAACACGCTAGGTCGGATTATTCTGCCAGGGTTTCCATTTGTATGGGAAAAAATTGCTTTGGAGTTTCCATTGAAAATGACTTAATAATCTACACTCCTGGTGGACTCTTCCTGAATCAACCCTGGGAATTAGGGCGTTCACGCAAATCTAATTGGCCCGTCTGTTTACCAATAAACCAGTGACGTCTACACTTTTCTCCGTTTGGAATCTAAGAGCAGCTGGGACAGTGCATTACCAGGTTGGTCACTTCCATTTAAGCTTTCCTGACTGCGGAGTGGTGCGGTTTCGGTCCTGTTGTGGCCTGAGCTATGCAGGCGCGACAAACCAGTCACCGGACAGTTCACAAGTCTCCTTCGTCACGACTTAATCAGAGTTCTTTGTCCTCATTCCGCATAGACGTGGATACGAGTCTCAGACCCTCGCTAACGCGCTACAAGGACAAGCTTAGACGTACCCAATCTAATCCTCAGTGGACTGCTGTGTTTTTCGCATAGTTAAAACTAACAGAATTTCAAATAATTAAAGTATAAATAGGCTTGTTGGTAGAGGTGAGGACATAAAAGACAACCAGGGAAATTAGTATCGACAATGTGGTCTTTACTTAAATGCAACACTTAACCAATTGTTAATTCGAAGTCCATGATATACATGTTAGCCAGTAGCATGATTCGCCCTCTATTGCCATTCACATCTCTTGTTAAGATCTGAACACGTTGATGGACTATTATGCATGGGTTATTGAAGTGCACTTATGGTCACCTTATTAGATCTACAAAACCGCAGTGAGTAGAACGAATTCCGACAGTTTTTGAGGGGATAGAGAAGACAATCTAGGGTCGAAGCTGCTAATGGCGGCAGTTATAGAGTGGTTTACAATTCAAGTGTTTGCCTTCCAAAAGTGTCCAAGGTAAGGCAAAACCGAGGTATAAACTGGTATTAGGGTAAATAACCAGTACGAGTAGGCGAGGTGCTGCTTGGACGCTGCCGTACGGAGTTGCGAACGCTCATTCAACTAAGCGCTTTGTGTTTGTTCCGTAGTCGCCGGCGTCCTGACCTTGAAAGGAGTAAACGCTACAGTTTTAACTAGTCATTGAAATCTCCTATAATTAACCATATTTTTAATGTATAATTTTTTGTCTCACACTCTCCAATAGGGAAAACTTCTGAAAATTTTTGCAGTCGTAATGGAAATTTAAAGTTTTAGGATCTATGAATTCAGTGACAGTTGAAAAACCGCATTTTAGGTGTGATCTGTGACGTATTTCTATAATCTCGAGCATTACGTTGAGCCGACACCACTAGTCGGTCAAACCGATCAAATTTCCCTCTTAATCTTACACGATGAAAAGCATACTCGCCTTCGAAACATTTCAATTGCTCCACCTCCCCAAGTTAAAAGCTAAAAAGACACCCATTTTAGAGTGCTGCCACGGGTTAACAGATCTGGAATGAGCCTAGCCATTACATAAGGTATTTTGTTAGTAAAAATTTTCCACTGGCGCCAAGGGTCCGTTTAAACTGGGGGCAAATAATACATACTAGAAAGACCGCCCAGGGTTGAGCTTATTAAAACGCGCACTCATTTACTGCTCATTAGTGAGCAATCCTTGAGTGGCTTCAAGGCGTCAAGAGAAGGACTCCGATAGCACTCCCTTACTCATAGATTTCCAAAACATCGTCCTTTATACGCTGTTCCTCCTACATGTCATATGAGATACCGTCCAACTATGTACGCAAAATGGTGACGTACGTGCCTTTAATGACTTAGTGATTGCGAGTTTTTAACAACTACCTAAATTAGAGAGAAACCTATCGAAATTCTAGTCATTTTTAGATGTCTCCTATAAGTAAAACGGTTTGACTCTATGGACAATTTGCAACCAACTATAACATTTTTAAAGGAAACCTGTAGTAGAAAAAGTGTTTCAACAGACAAATAAGCACGTCGAGTTAACTGGAGCACCACGGGGAGAAACTTGGCCTACACGAAAGTTGAAAAAAAAATAAAAAGCCACTTTTTAGCTAAACACCGTAATGGCCAAAACGAGCAGAGCAGAGAACCTAAATAAATTACAAGCCTACTGCGGGGGTTGATTCTCACAATCGACCCGGCCTGGAAGTATGAAATCAAATAGGAAACATACAAAGGAATATATGTTACTTCAAATAGGACGTTTATTTTGCACCTTGGCAAGGCCCAACTTGCGTCGGTGTGGGAGCTTGACAGGCATCTGCATCAACAACCGTGATCTGTTCCGCGTTTTCTTGAGCACCTTTGGAGTGCAAATGTCGAGACTGAATTTCCCTCTCCCTAAGGAACTTTTGAAGCCTTCGACCAGTTTCTGAGGAGAGCCGCGCGCGTGTTAGTGGTCGATTTTGCATTTTCTAAAAACATATTATAGAAGACTGCAATTTTATTTCCTTCTACTTAATTACTTATCAGGTTCTAACGACAGTAGCATATTTACCATAATTAATGCATAAATTGAATTTAGTGGTTTGTTCTAAATATTTACAATCGGCTGCGACTCCGTTGTCTATTTTTAATAGCAAATTTGCTAAGGAGCTAAAATAAACTAACGCATAACAGTAACTTTGAGCAAAAAAGTATAGAAACCAATCTTAAAAAGCAAACTAATAGTACTTACAGAAACAAAAACACCGAAGCAAGGCATACAAGGTCACAGCTGTAATTCGAAACGCACACTTATTTCTCCAGTAAAGTACTAACATTTACTTTATTCGTAAAATGGACAGAATTAATATTGTTTATTCAATTTATATAAATTTTGAATTTGTTTTTTACGCTTTTGTTATGATTTCGATCTCGAGGTTACAGCCTTGCAATTAGGCCCTTACGTACATACTCTTAGCATCCTGGGGGTGTTATAGGGATTTCAGTGCCAAGGATATTATGTACCATATTCTCAGAAATTTGCTGATATACTATAAGCAACCTTTCAACCAGTGATTAACCTTTGTGATTATTATTTCGAAATGTCCACTCGTAAACGCAAGCCATTTTCCGTGTATGAACATTTCCCCTTCTTTGCACAACAGAGATTGCAAAAATTAGAGGCCTTAAAGCAACAGCTTCTGGAACTCAATAGCCGGCTGAAGATGGAAATGTGTGCTTTACGCGAGCTTTCCGGGAATCCCATTGATCCTACTGAGGATTTATTCAATAATCCCAACTCACCATCTCAGGAATTGGTAAGTAATTTCCTGAATTCCTTATTACTTTCTGAAAGGAATTTGTAGAAGACGAACTCCAAGTCCCTGCATCAGATCCTTCCCCCGATCCACCTGCTCCAATGGATCAAACTGAACAAACTTCCACCCAAACCACACAGCCAGTGTCATCATCGGAGGGTGATTTACCGAAAGAAAGCCAGTTGGTGTCACAACAATATCCGAATCACCAGGAGCAAAACCCACAACCAGAAGCTGCCAATTTTCCCATCATAATCGACATAACAGACCAGGCGATTTCCCTGACCCCCGGTCTCCATGGTTCCCTGGAACCCAACGCCTTCCTTAACTACGCCTCAGACCTACTGGGGTTGCCGCCGGGGTCTTTTGCTCCTCAAAACACCATCATTTGCCCCGAAAATCTCAGGGCCTCTCTCTCCGTGGCCCCAGGAACTTCCACATCTCACCTTCCTTCGAGCTCACAATCTTCTGTTGATCTTGATCATGGGTGATGCATTTCTTGTAATAAAAAAGGCTTTTTTATCTGAATGCGTTTTTATTCTGCTTCGTGTTAATGGTAAATTTGACTTGTTATTCGAAAAAAAAACATATATTTTCTCGTAGGCCGAATCCACGGATCTCGTGATGGAATCGCCTGGTTCTCCATCCTTGAAGGAACGGCCCAGTAGAGTACGTTCTATTTCTTATTCAAATGATGTCTTTAGGCCATCAGGGTAAGCACAAGGACTTAAATCCGAAGCTGTAGCTCATTCTCTTTTCAATAAAACTTGCAATTACCTACCTTTGGAAGTTGTAACTTGCAGTCTTATGCCGTTTGTTACAATATCCATGTTTTGTTTTCTTTCCTGGTTTCTGCTCTACACACCCTTGATTGAGAAGGCAAATTAACCATCGATTTGTCATTCTTCGGCACTAATAGCTCGTGGGGTGACAGCTGGTTAAGTACTTCGATGCTTGTTGCAGAGGCGCGCTGAACTGTGAATCGAAATTCTCAGATTATTGGAATTTCCGTTCCTACTTTGTTTACTGGCATCTGCTGTTAATTCCCTTATTTTGCGTTTGAGGGGATAACCTCCTCTGGGCTACTGAGTCTGCTCGATCTGGGAGATCAGAAAGTTCGCTAATTTTTTGATGACAGTAATTTATCAGAGGGCGTTACCTTGAAAGGAAAGGCGCTTTTCGACGTCGTCGAATATCTAATTTTCGGTTCAACTCGAGCAGCGTGCGTCGAGGCTGTTCCTCAGAGGGGAATAACTATCGATTAGGTACCCAGACACTTCCTTGACAATTTGAGACAGCCTAAGTGGGATTGTGCCCGTGTATTAACCATGAATTATTGAGGAGGCAATGCTGTTTCTGTTGAGAAGGTTGAGGGAGCAGCAAACAGTGTTATTACTGTAGATAGCTTGGAGTGGATTCAGTTAAATAACGATAATTGTAGTGAAGAAGTGGGATCTCCTTCTACTGAGGTCTAAATGGCAAGAAGAACCATTGGTCAAAGCAATGGGTTCCACGCCAAGCTATCTTCAGTACGGCTTTGTGGGTGTGATTCAGAGAGTGTGAAAATCCAAGGACCGAAACAGGAGGTTCTAAGAAAGCTCAGTTAGGATCCTTTGATTTCAAAACGGAAAGGAAAACTTGGCGGTGGGATCCTGTTTCGTCGTCCTGACAACGATGCACCAGTGAATTCTTCTTGGATTGCACCGAGTCTCTAGTTATCATTCTCGAAAACTTAAAGAAACCCTTTCTATCGGTAGAAAAGCGTTAAATAACACTGCTGGTATTTCTTGGCTCCGAAAAAGTCGTTTTCTCGGATTCTCTTGACCCGAAAGCCAACCACTTTGAGAAATTGAGAACTAGGTTGACAGAAACTAACTCATCCAACTTACTCCCCTCATTACCTTCCTCATTCATACTACCACCATTTATTTCGCAGTGCTTACAGAATCCTTTGGAAGAAAGAGGTTGTCCACTGTGGCCTACGAAATCGCCAACTCGGAAGGGCGTAGTGAAGACATGTAGATGGGATTAGTGCTGTGTCGTCGTTCGCGCCCTGGCACTGAGCCTCAGTAATATGTGCCTCGGCTGTTACAGATTCTTCAGGCTTCTTTCATGTATCTCCCATTACCAGGCTTCACCCTCTTGGATCTTACTCTGAGGAGGAAGGCTCCCAAGATCCACGTCGCAAAAGGTGGAAGAAGAACTTGGTTAGGGGGAAATTTCTCATCACCTCCGCACGGAGCTGGGAAACTCTTCCTTTTAATGGTTTTCTTCTCTAAACCCCTAGAAGACCAGGTGAGCAACCTATTGAGTCCAGTTTGAGTAAGAGCGGACTTTACGCCTTTCAGTCGCGCTCTAAGTCTCCAACTCCGAGCCCCGTGAGCCCGCGAGACCGTCTAGGGCGCTATACGACTCCCGAGTCGCCCACTTCGATCGCACCGGAGCATGAGGAGGAGGAGGAGGAGTCACCAGCGCCCTCCTCGTCCGGCGACAAGGCCGAAGAACCCCTCCCCCGGAAGACCGCCGCCGCCACCACCAACACCAACAACGCCTCCTCACGGTCGTCTAAGACGTCCTCATCACTTCTCATGTACGGTGCCGTTGCCATTGTCAAGGACAACTGGCTCGTTATCTCGTTCCTTCTTGCCGCCTTGGTTGCTGTTCTGTTTCGAGGTAACCTTGGAGAAGTAGTGGCGGAGAAGGAGTTGCAGGCGCTGAGGGGGCACTTTCCCACTCAAAACCAACGCCTCTGGTCCGTTCTCAAGGACGCGCTTACTGCGCAATCAAGGTGGGTACAGGTGGGCGCCAAACTACTCTGCAAAGACCAGGATTGACCCGCCCTTATCCCCTTTGTAGGGCCTTGGAACCAGATGCCGACCAGCCCACCATATTAGTTCTTACTCCCACCCGTGGCGGGGCATCGAGGTACAAGGAATTTTTGAGGAAATTCGAGGAGTCCCTTGCTCGGTTGCATGGCCAGTCTTCCTGCTCAATCGTGGATGTTTCGTCGGGTGCTTTTCGAGGTGCCACTCCAGAGGAAGTAAGTTAGCCATCTCATCTGGCTATAGAAAAAAGCAGTGCACAACTGGACCGCGTCCGATTCATTTATCATCTTCGTCGAGAGCGAAATCTCCACTTCCTAATCTTACAATCCATCTTCCTTCATTCACACATTCCTTCCCACAAATTAAGTGTATTTTTCTAGCCGTTTTGTCAGCTACTGCTGGTTCTCAGATTATTCTTGGGTTCTTCAACGTTTTAGTAGGCACCCAGCCTCATTTTATTCCAAACACCTACATCCCCGTAGTGACTAAATATTTTAACGGTTACCTACTTACAAGATTTAAGTAGTATCTGACCAACTTTCAGATGAAACGGGTCCTGCACAGCAAATTGACAGTGACCTACGAAAAGACGAAATCCCGGTGCTTCCACCTCATCGGTATCGACCACTTGCCAGGAGAAGCGGCGCTTTTGCTGCATGGGATCTGCGACACCAACAGTTCACCCCTGCGACGCTCCTTTATCCTCCTGAGTATCGATCGGCCACCGAGTGTGCTCCCTGGGTGAGTTGTGCCGACAAACGCTCGGTGGACCTTCGGGATTAAGGGAAATGGATGAGGTGATTACGGGACTGCAGAAGAACGTAGTTGCTCGTGGTGGAAGACAGAAACAGGAGTTGGAAAACAGGCAATGGAAACACTTTGAAAGAAGCATCAGGATATATTTAATGCGGTGTAGGTCCACCACCTTTTGTGGCAATTATAGCATCGATTCTCGGCTCTATGAATAACCCATTCTTCTTCTTTCGAAACACCTGTGCAATCGCTGTGTGCTTTTAACAGAATCTCCGACCGTGAATTGGAGAAGCGGCTGAGGCAGCACCTGCGCACGCTCTGGAAAGCTGAACTCGGCACGGACGAGGTCTACGCCCTCTTAAATCGCGTGGCCGGTCGAATTGGTGTATTTTACGTCGACGACGAATGACTCCTCCGTCAAGCACGCGAACACGCCTGTCTGATACATGCACTACTGACATTGTATAAGTAGCAACGCTTTCCCACTCGACGTGCACAGTCCAGCCGCTTTGAAGCAAGAATTGATGGCCTGCTTTGTCACCTAAATGGGCACTAGTGCTCGCGCTTTTTTTGTTAGTGATTTTATTGCGAAGTTTGGGGAAAATAAACGGGCAGTATTGGTCTACAGGTGTTGGACAAAATAACAACATATTTTTTTATGCTGAAGGTCCACCTTTTGCGGCCCCAATTACAGCCTCAGCAATTCCCCGAGGTAGTGATTCATCCAAATGGTAAATTAGTGGTTCTAAAGGCATTTTAGCCCATCCAGTTCTTACTTGAATCTCTAAAATGGAAGACAGCAAATGCTCAGTAATGTTGAGGTCTGGGGATTGTGGTCAAATTTTATTAGGATGTGTCCCTCTGTAACAATTTGATTTAGAGTTAGACCGACGGTCCCTCTCAGCGATCAACTTCGACATCTTCCAGCAGCCAGACCTTTGTTGCTTTGCTGAGGACGACATTTTACCTTCTCTGCTTCAAATGCGGCTGTTACTACTCTTGAGACAATACCTCTTCAATCACCTCTTTGAAAGTTCGAGAGAGGTTTACCATTTTATAGGGTTATAAACAACTTTTGTTTTTTAATTATCTGGGAAAAATAGCTATTTTAAATAACCATTTAAAACGCTAAATAAAGTTCATTAAGCTACATCGGGTCTTGATTGTCTGTAACATGTTTATGAATTATGATGCCAAAATATTACGTGTTTCCATTATTTTGTCCAACCCTTGTGGAAGGAGAATCTCATAGTACCTTCTAGTTGCAGTTCTGTAGATGCTCGAGGAGTGAATCTGCTGTTATGTAACCAGCCATCGAGCAGCGGCTCTTACCTCTTCATCTGCCCTATTTCGATGATCAGCACGAATCAAGTTTCCTCATCCGTTATGAGAAGAAGGCTCCAGTTACCAACTAGTAGTGGTTTAAATTTTTAAAGTCGGAAGCTCGGTGTGTGCGTAAACACCTAAAACACAGGTTAGAAAGGCATCAAAGGAAAAAATTCTTTCAGATTTATTGCCAGCCTTGGTTCAAGCTCGGTTTACACAGGCGTGCATTCCGAAGCCATCATACACTCAATAATTCATTTACCAGATGTTTACTCCTGGATTTCTACTCCCCACGTGAGGTATTTTGTAATTTTTTGTAAAAATTCACAAATCTCTCACCTCTGAAGTTACCTCTCCATCTGGATTTTTGAGGAACAAAGTCCAACTTTTTTAAAAGTCTTCGTAATTTTATGCGCATTTTTTCCAAAACCTCAACTATAAATTATGTTATTAAATTAATGTAAATTGTTATCGATTTTTGTACAACGTCATCATAAAACGGACAGTCTTCTAACGCTTTCCCGAATTTTCTTACCATCGTCCGTGAATTTTCAGATATTGTCAAAAATTCATCTTGAATTGGATACTGGGAGCGTACAATAGGAATCGGTTGACAACTTTGAATGAAGTGCGGCCTTGGGGAATTTGGCTTAAATTAGTAGCTTCCTAAAATCCTCCAAGTAACAAAATCTGTTCAATTTCTGCTCTAGCCAATAGACGATTGTCGTCGTATCGATTTTTTCACAGCAGAGATAAATCGCATTAAAGCTGTTGTTATCGATTTTTAATTTTCACTCCTGACTGGACCAATTTCAGCCAGCTTAAGCGTTAGGCGGGGAAACGCTTTTAAGATATTTATTTGGACGGTAAAGATGCTGGGAATTGACAGCCATTTTGGGGGGTGACTAAGAGAAGCTGACTGGGCGTCAGCATCTTCGTTATTTGATGGTTTCACTAAGGTCATTCTCGGTCACGTGAGTGGTGCAGCAGATGCTAGGGCTATTTTCGGCCAAAGCAGTCTCCATTACCAGTCACAGGCCTGCGTGCGTGCTTGCTTGCACCCAACTGTGGCAAATATTCTTCGCTGAAGGTCTATAAAATAATTGCATGCAAAGTGCCCACTTTCGAAGTTGAAAATGTTAGTGATTATAGCATCCTTTCACCTGAGTTCACTGCTCTAGGTAGAATCACTTTCTTTATCAGAAGAATGTCAAGACTTCTACATTGGAGACTTAGCATCCGTCACAAAAATACACGTATTTGCCTTCTTTCTGGTTACCCTACGTAGAAATAATGAAGAGGTAAGTTGAGGCTTCTGACGCAATCGAGCGGAAAGCTGCATTGTAATGAAAGTATTCATCCTTTCCTCCTAAATCCTAGTGGAGGTTTGCAAACGGTAGTAACTAGTGTGTGTTTCTACCTCTTTTCCCAAATAAGTTCCTAAAATTGAAACCAAAAATTGCATTTTACGGTAAGATCTAGCTCCAACTATAAGTGTTTTAAACGCATTTGCTATGGCTATTTGATATATGGCTATAGTGGAAATAGATAGGTTTCTACGCTGCAAATCAGGGACACTCTCTGCTGTGCTATTAATAAATTAACACTCTGCTATTCCTGAAATGGCAGGAACCATTTTTAAGAAATAGCACCTGAAGTCATGAATCCACTCCATAGCAGCGAGAGATTTTCTGTATTTCTAAGATTCAATAACATCGAGCGAAATTCCCCAACATTTCATCCCTTCCCATCACCTGTCAGAGAGCTTATGGGGCAAGGAAAAACCCTGAAAGCTACCCTAATTCCTCTTGTACTTTGGACAGCTGTTTTGACCGGCAAACAGGAGTTCAGAAAAGGAGGTTTGGGATTCGAGGCCAGGGCAGTTGGGCCCCGTTCGATAGATGCCCCATCACGCCCACTCCCTAATTTGGTTGCTTGACACTTTGACCTTTCCAATCCCCTGATCTTAGGACCCCTCACTCCCTACCTCATCCTCCCCGCTTCAAGGCCGCAAAATTCTGCGATCATGTTAGCTATCGATAATCTAGTTAACTGTTCAGAGAGACGTTGTGTCAGGTCATTCCATAAGTTGTGTCTGAATTTAGACTATATATTATATGTATTATAATAATGTAAATTTTAGGAGTATTTTATAATTTAAAATGAGGGTTAACATTATTTATGAATTAGATGGATTTAAAAGATTCATATTTTGTTTTAATGATAAGCTGCTGCTACACTACGGCCACAAGAGACGGGACGCGTGGTAACTCCAAGTTTATTCAACGAAGTGCCAGGATAGATGTTACCAGAAGCTCATGCGTAACGACTAATAACAGGTATTCGTAGAAGTACAACATAAACAACAATACATATTTTATTGACAATAGCAAAAGTAAACTGAATTATAGTCAGAAATAATCAGAAAATTATGAGTATAATTATCACCTACCGGCGAAAAATGGATAAGGGGCGATGTTGTTTCATCAGGACAATGGTAGTCCTGCCTTGCTCGGGACTACCGTTTGTAGCCTCGCAGCTTAAAAATCATTTAGAAAAAAAGACATTTTCGCAACGCTGCAAGAATGGGTTAAACTGGCATTTGGTAGTTCTTCGAATAGTTAAAACAAAAGTAGTGTGTTACAATGGTGTTATTAATAAGCCTGCGAATAAATTGAAATAGGAAGTCACATATAATCGGGAAATGTATAAAACTGATGATTGCACTTAAGTTAAATATAACATTCGTTCATTTGTTTCACTTATTCTAAATTCGGAGAGGACCTATCGGATAACCCGATAACGTTTTTTGAGTAAAGACGTTTACCACGTATTGATCTCTTGTATTCTGAAATTCTTTTAAATTTATCGCTTACTGTAGTCACTTGCTGCCTGTATTCGGTTACAGAACTTCCAAAATTTATCTCGACAAAAAATCAATAACTATTCAACAGTAACTGAATCCACAGATTAGCAAGAAAGTTGGGTTTTTGATTAGCCTCTATGCCCTCATATAATAAAAACATATGTATTTCTGAGAAATTCCAAAAGTGACAAAGTTTGTGCCTTAACTGTAGCTGGAATCAATTTAGGATTTTGCATTATTCTGCCACAAACATCTTCCCAAAGAAGTTCATTATTTAGCACGTAGTAGAATTTATCTATACCAGAAAACTGAGATCGACCAGAAAAGTGTGGTTGCAAAGCAAGTTTCTTAATGAACTGAAAGTGGGATCGAATTACTGGCTGAATGTGCTGTATCGGCCCTAAAACAGTCCAGGTGTTTGGAACTAGTTACCGAGGTGCCTATGAATCATTGCCTGTGCCCAATAATTTCTACAAGCCACACAAACATTCTTTACCAGCACGAATAACGCAGTAGGGGATTTTGGTAGAAGCGATGGTTTCCAGACAACAAAAAAAAAGCAGGCAGAAAATGTCCAGCTAGCTAGCCAAGGTGCGTGTGGGAAGGGCAGCAGCCAATACAAGTAAACAAATCCCCGTCCTGAAGGCAAGTCACTAGCGCGCGCTCCCAATCATGGTCTTAGTCATTGCAGACCAACCAATCACGTTCCCACATTTCCGCATCTGCCCTGCCATTGGCCGGTACAAATAAACCGTGCTTACGTGCCACCCAAAATGCCCTATTATAGGCAATCTTGACAGGGGATCGATTTTATGACGGAAGTGTTCAAACCCTAAGGGAATTGGTGGTGGGTTACAAAAACTCTTCCGACAACAACTGGATCGTCCTAGGCTGTCCTACCAGAGGGCGTGCGGAAGACTCTAAACAAAATATTTACAAATCTCTTAAATTCTGAGAGTTGCAGTTCGCCACTACCGGTTGACTATCTTAAAAGAGGTGTAAATTTCCCTCTACATTTACGAGAGGCAGGCAAAGACCCCTCTGTCCCCAACAGGCACCTCCGATCCCCAATGACCCGAATTCTAAGAACGTTACTACCACCAGGCAGTGCATAAATTTCAACTGGTCGGGCTGGTCGGGGTCAAAACTTGGTTACCAGGGCCGCTAGTGTAAGAGGGAGTTTCTGGCAGTGGGAGTCCGAAGTAGCCGGAAGCACGCAACCAATGGCAACGAAGCACATATCCACGCGCTCCCCACACGCTGCCAGAACGGAACGCTCCTCTGTCAATCGATAATTCAGAAAGCGTTCGTGGTGCGCGCGGTCAGCTTAAACGAAACCAACACACCAGCACAAGTGGACAGATGTGTGTCCACTAACACAAGATCTAAGTTGTTGGAGACAGAGTACCCCCATATTACATGGACACAAATGAAGTAGTGCAACAGCTAAGCGATACCCACGAAGCTAAATACAACACATAGATGTTCTTCGTAAGATAGCCACAAAGGTAGCTAAATTCTACCGTAGAAATGAAAAAAGCAAGAAGTGATTGCAAACAACTTGATTTATGAAGGCGAAACGACTGCGCATCAACACGACATGTTTATGTTTTTTGATAAGCAGGGCGAGGGCCGCTTAGTCATTGCGCGAACCAGGAATACTTTTCAAAAAGTTTTCTGTGTTGAGATCGGCCTTCTCATTCAGTTGGAGGTAGCTCTTAAATCCAGTGAGCTGAGACTTTAAAGCATCCACCGACGACGCGTACAACATCCGTTCACGCACGCAGGCTTTATCAGGGATCCTACAGGTGACCAATTAATGCGATACAAATAATCACGTACCAGGATAGGAAAAGTAAATGCGATTTGTTATTGTCGGCTTCGAAATCTAAAACAGCGAAACGAGCCTCTGTTTCTAGTCTTTCGAGCTCCTCCTTGAATTGATCGAAAGTGCAACCTAAGAGCATAACGACCGAATATAGTGAACACACTTCTGTCGCCAATTTGATCGATGACGATTTGCTTTTGATTTTCAATTTTGTAAAGAATGTATCGGCAAGTCTTCTTCAGCTTGAGTTCATTGTATTTTATAAGACAATCGTCTGAACACTTAACTCCAGAAGTCTACAAAAGAATAATGGACGGATCAAGCCTACCATCTTATAAGGGTATTTGAAATTGTGTACGCTGAGCGACTCGTAGGCAATTGCTAAAACAAAACGCAGGATTATTTTTAAAAAATAAATAGCAAAACACAAGAAATATATCATAAAAAATAAATTCGTTTTTAAATATTTATAAATAACGTTTAATTTCAAAATAACTGTATTATTTGATTCATTATTTGCATATTTCTAAAATTGCCCATGAAAATCATTATGTTCTTGTACATGCCGTTATTCACAATTTTTATTGCGGTCATATATTCTCACTTAGATGACGTAATATGCATTGACAGTGTATTTCAAAAGTAATTTTGTTGAGTATGGAGAAAATATCGATCAACACAGGTTCATCAAAAGTATGCCTCAGAAAGAGTTCAACAGTATATCTGGTTCAGTCTTATCGTGGAGTGAAAGTAGTCCATGAAAGTGTACTGATTAGATGTGAAAATTCTTCTCTTGCGATTGGAATTGTGTTCAGCCAGCCTGGACTATCTTCTTGCTGGTTGGCCGACATTGATTAGGAATCGCTGGTGGTGAAAGTAAAGCCACTACAGCATTCTTAAATGCGGATTTTATGAAAGGTATTATAAAATAACATTTGCTAGCAACAGTCGTAGCTCAATTTCACTACTTCTGATGGTCCGAAAAAAAACAAGTAATCTGGCGATGTGAACCTAGTGAGAGTTTTATTACATTTTTTTCCTTTTTATTGCCATTTTTGGATATTAGTAGCAACTCCCTATATTTAAATTTTGATACGTACTTTTACATAATAATTTTGTCCCCTTCGGAGCATTTTCAGGGAACTTAGTTTAGGTTTTTTTGCAGATATATTAATTTCAGCACAATCCGATAGTTGGCATTATTATTTTGTAGTTAACTACTTATTTTAAAAGAGGGATTATAGCCTTCTCAGAGGGAAGAATTTTTGCAGATTTCCTCAAAGAAACCTTTTTGGAAGTTTACAAATGCCAAACGCTATATATGAGTTTGATTATATACTTCATAACATGGATTTTAGGTATGAATTCTTCTATGGACCCTTGTCAATCATCAAAGTCAATTTATTTCCTTGTTCTAACTGCATAGTTTCAATGACTTCATAGTATCTTCTCTGATGGGTGTTGAAAGTTCCATGTATGATGCTATCTTTGGCTCTCTTGACACCTTGTCTAAAAGTGACTCAAAATGGTAATTTAAAAATCTTGTTTTTGGTTCTTTGGGGACTTTTTGACTAGTTAACTTTCGCTATTTCCCTCTACAGCAATGCATGATACATGCACCAAATCGATAATTCAATTTAATTAAATCTACTTCACACCTTCCCCCTATAATTGGAAGCAGAAATCCTTGATCATTCCTCTCCCACGCACTTTCGGACCACAAAAATTTCAACCCGAATGTCTTCTAGACAAACTGAGGAGGGAACATGAAGACACCCGCTCCTGACCAAATGCACTATCAACGTTTTACTTACAAAAATACAGTAGCACTTCAATTATATCGTCAAACGTGAAAAATGATCCGCTGAATTAGTACATAAATTTTTAATTTATGATGGCAGCGACAAGTAAATTAGGAGGCCAAAGGCCACTTTTCGGGTACCCGGGTGGACTCGTGCTCATGTGAACGGTGACCGTGTCTACAACGCGCGATAACAGATGACTCATTATTATGGATCCTGTTTAAACTACAGTCTCAAATCGATTGTTCAAAGTCTCAAAAATTCAAAAATTACGGTGGCGACATTCCAAAAAGGACAATGCTATCAGCATTGAAAATGAGACTGAACTTTCAAGCCAAGTAATCCTGTCAATCAGGGTGAGACGACACCTACCAACGGGTCATTCGTGAAAATTCTCACTAGGTTAGCGCTTGTTGTAAGAGGAGCTCCCTAATTTGTTTAAATGGTTATTTGAATGTGATTGAATTATTTCTCGCTGCGAGATCCCACTTTGGGGGGCGGGATGCAGGCTAAACGAGGAAATCGATCTATAAAAGAGGTATTGATTGGCCTGAGAGGTTGAATTTAAGGATTCCTGGGGGTGTATATATCGATTAGTTGCGGCAAATCAATATAGCCTGGATCGGCAGCCTCCAGTGGTTTGATTTTAATCGTTATGGAGAAGAATTTAATGAAGAAATACGTTTAGCTAATGTTGCCAGTTACCAAATACCTCCAATTCTGCCATGGAGGCCATGTCTCGTTTTTTGGCAAAAACATCTTAAGCTTAGAAAATAATCTAAAGAGCGCACCCTTAATCCTACTTCCGGTTTCAGCCCTTTTCTGGCCTTCCAGTGAATGACCACTGTTCCCATTTATCAAACAAGTTAGTTTGCAATTGTTGGCTCTCATCAAAGTAGAGTTGGTTAAGGCGAAGAAGACTACGATGATGATGATGAAGAAGATTGGAGGTAGGATGGTATATATATAAGCCAATATTAATTGGAAGAAAAAGAAATTGCGTTCTTAAAACCAAAACTACTTTTAAATTAAGGCAATAGGATGAGATTACAGAAGCATTTTAAAAAAAGAATTATAAGATTAACCCTCATCATAATCTCATAGGCCTAACGTCTCTTACATTCCTAACTTTCCCATTGATCTAGGTAAGGAGATAGACGTTCATTACACCGATTAATTCACCAAATCCGATGGGCATTTGAGACAAGCACAACGCGGTGCTGAGGTCTTTGTATGCACACCTCAACGGAACAATCAGGCTGAGCCTTGTGCATGTCTTCGTTTCTACCTCTGCACACACACACACACACATTCTCGTGTTGCAAATACACCCCCACCCCACAAACACACATGAACTGGTGCGTGTAAACACTTGCAACAAGTGGTGTTGATGTGGGCTACAAGCTCAATTGAACGTAGAGGATTTCATTGGTGGAAGGGTTAATGGTTTTTTGACCCTAAACCTAAAACAACTTCCTATGAAGGTCAATCGATATATCGATTCAAGCAAGAGAGACCGACCAGTCATCTGGGTTGGTAATGACGCTACTCACACAAGCAGTGAGTGCGGAGTATGAATCATCCAAGCACCATCCGCACACTGGCTTACGTTGGCCTCTCTGATTGGTCGAGAGGATAACCAATGGCTTCGGTCAGAGTGCAATTATAGTTTGTAGCTGTCTGAGCTCTATCCAACACGACTCAATAAATCCCGTTTTTTGGTTTACACTTACCAGAAGCAAAAAACTGCATGAACAGGCGGTCAGGTGCTCTGGTGACCATATATGGCTAGTCGGTGACAAGATGTGCGATTCATGCTAACGAATAAACAAGGAGCACCATGACAACGTAATCGTAGTATCAACAAATGATTCAGGGTATTCACGTTTTCGCCAAATTTGGAAGTTTGCTCTATGCCACCCAAATCACCACTCTACATAACGCAAAATTATGCAATTAATGCGACAGGAATAAAACAGATAAATCTACACCGATTTTTCGTTAATTCAGCTAAACATACATCGAGAACTGAAGAATAAATACCTTCTATTAAGCAGTAATGTGTGAATATTACAGGGCTCAACAACAGTAGCAAGTTAGAACGTGGTAACGGGGAGGAATGCCTTAATTTTTTTTATAGGTAACCACATTAATTTCAATCGATTCTTTCCAAAGAAAGGTGGTTAATTTCTAGACCCACTTGAGTGTACATAAATCGATTAATTAAATTCATGCCATCTTCCTAGAGCGAGTCAGCTTAAATGCACTTTGTTTTGCCAGTTTGAACACCGAGAAACAAGTTACCTCATTTGTAAGGAGACCTCAAAAACGCTGGTGCATTGCACTTCCAAGAAGACGGAATAAACATACGTCACTTAGCCAAAAGCGCTTTCTCTGCTTGATTTAAGCAGCGTGCACCACGCGCACCAGCCATATATGGGCATTTGGTTTGACATCAACACTTTACTCAGTGTGCACTGTTTCAAAAGTGCAATCGACCCGGAGATTGCTTAACGCTTGTCCCGGGAAAACCCAGACATAGAGTGCCGAAAGGTGGTGGTCGTTTGCAGCGCAGTGAGCACAAGTTGGATGCAAACCCAACACTCACATGGCCTATTTGCGTAGATGACCTCAGCACATAACACCACTTTCCACGCCAAAAAGACTTACTGCGCAATTAAGTCGTAAAATCTAACCAGCTCGATAGTCGATGTCTCCATGAAAAAAGCTCAACTAACGACAGGTCTTCTTTGGTGAAGTCGAGACAGTATCTAGACAATAGAGGCGCATAGCATGAGGAATACACCGATTGAAGTTTCTCATGTTAAAAGCAAACACTTTACTAGAAGAAACAACTATCAAAATGAAGGATGCCTGCGTCTAAAATAGGCGTAAAAGTAACAACCAAGATGGGGCATCCACAAGACAAGCTTTATTAAAGACAGACGCATATAAAATTACGGAATTACAGTGGAAATAAGCATATCGATTTCACAAGATGAGAGAAAGATATTGTTTGGAGTAAAAAGTTGGAATGAATTAGTCACTTGCTTAGTCCTGTCTATTTACGCAGACAAGAGCAAAAGTATTCCTCGTTGACATCACACTTATCATTGAGCTGAAGGAATGCCTTGTAACCAGTGAGTTGAGATTTCAGTGCGTCCATAGAGGAAGCGTACACCATTTTTTGGCGAATGGGTGCAGTATCAGGTATCCTGTACACAAATGACTCAGCAAGGCGAAGTAATAATTACCAGGATATTAAGATTAAATCGGAGCGACCGTCATCCGCCTCAAAATCAAGAACAGCGTAACATGGTTCTTTGGCATCCAGTTTCTCCTTGAAATCCTCAAATTTACAGGCTACAAGAATACGATAAATAGCACTCTTTTTACCTCGATCTCCTTCTTCTTCAATAATAATTTCTTTTAGATCCTTTATCTTATAAATAATGTATCGGCATGTCTTCTTGAGTTTGAGATCGTTAAATTTACTCAGACATTCGTCGGAGCATTTAACACCAGAGGCCTAAAACAATAAAATCAACGAAAGGAAGCACAAACCATCTTCTGAGTATTTCGAAAATGCGCGTTTACGACCCTGATCTCATCTGCTCAAACATATATAACTCCATAATTTTTAACATATACTAAAGAAATAAATTGGTCTTTAACTATTAGTTTGATGATTTTTTATTATGAAACCCATTGTATTTTAAATTAATGAAAATTCAAACTTTTGATTGCCTATTTATTTTGATGGATCCATTGTAGTTACATATACGCCATTACTCCATAAATACTCAGCAAGCTCCAAGCCCTATTTTTAGTTACCCATAGTGAGTCTGGGAGAGCTATTTAAATAATTTACAAAGCATGATTTAGTTGGTAGGAAGAGGGTAATTTGAACAAGGATATTGAATGTAAGCAAACTGGGGATTCTTAGACAAAAGTTACTTATCCTATACCTAAACGAATACGAGGACAAAGAGCCCAACAATTGTCAGCTGATGATGACTATGGGCAACTTGCGCAACGATGGAATACTTTTGACCCTCCTAACTAACTTTATCTGTATCGTAATTTTCAAGATTATTACCTACCTATCAATATCCTGCTCGTTTCTATAATGAGCAAGTACACTCAATCCCGCTCAAGCTGTGACTGATATCTGTCAAATAAACCGGTGCTCCCTCCTCATTGTTTAACTCCTCGGCATCACCGTCCAACCTCCAACCAGCGAGAGGAAAAGCCCAAAACAAAACAAACACCTGCAGACGGGCATGGAGGAAGAGACTGAAAAATAGGTGTGCTTTATTTATACTCATTAAAATAGACCGAATATTGTTGTGGCGCGACACTTGTGAGTGGAGGGTTGGGGAGGGAAACGACGTGTATCAGCAGTGACAATGCGCGGTTGCTCGATGGACGCTGGAGTAGCACAAATAGCACTGATGCGACATGATCCAATGGCATACACACACCATTTGGGGCAAAAACCGGGTCATTTGGGGTTGCTGGGATTTGAAAATGAGAGCAGTCTTGTAAAAGGAACATACACCGGAATCAAATATTTCGCGAGTCTCTTTATCATCGTTCCATCTGTCAATCTCTCTCGGTTTTTGGTTTCAGCTGATGAGTTGGGGAGTAGAGGGGTGGGGGGCGGAGAAAGTCAAAACACGCAGACGGTCACATCAAATCGGTGCTTCAATGACAATTTGGCGCTGTTGTGGGTGGGGAGTCCAATCAAGTAAAATAGGCGGGATAAAAATAGATGCGTGATTGGTAGAGATGTGGTGGGCGGCGTGGGGAGTATGAAAGAATTCCTGCGGTCATTGCTGGTCTTGGTAGTGCTGCTGCTGCTGCTGTCTGACACCGGTGGCGGCCGCGGCGGCGTGCGACTTCATGTGGGCGTTGCGACTCTTCACCTTGGCGAAACAGCGACCGCACTGGCGACAGGGGAAGGAGCATTCCACCGGGTTTCCCGTCTCCCCCTCGCCATCAACCTCCTCCTCCGCCGCCGCCATTTCCTCAAAGTCCTGATTCTACAAAAAACCAAGCATGATTAGCAAGTAGGTATCAGGCATACCCACAAGTTCTACCCGATCCTTGAATGTATTAAAACAAAGGACCAGTTAAAGATGAAATCATCGATGTACTCCACTTGACTATCTATGATTTCTTTTCCAGTGGCATTGCAAAAGATGGTGGTAGTAGTCTGAATGTCTAAGGTAGTCGGTGGGGTCGTGGTGCATTGTTTAGACAATTTTTCGGGTTTTCCAAGATGACAACGACGAACAGTTTTACGGTTTGAAATAAGTTTCATTGCCAATTCCAACTCAAATGATAGAGCAGAACAAGCTTCTTCAAGGTCTGCTGCTTCAAGAAGCAGCTTATCATCACCACACTCAATTGGACGACCGTTGAGGATGAAATCTCCTCCATATCTGAATTTCGCAAACCACCGTCTTTCCCACACACACATGAGTAAATGCGTCCAACCGCTTCTACGGATGCTGAATTTCCACTCTTTCCTTCCCTTAGATGTATCTAAAATCAATTTAAGTTTCGTTCAACTTAAAAAAGGTACGATTCAGATAGAACCTAAGGGATGGTAGGGGTATACTTGATCAATAAGAAGGCACTTGGGAGACAGAAGCGATGAGTGATCCTGAGGTGGGTCCTAGCAACATTTCTCTTCATAAACGGAGTAGTGAATGCTTCTATGACTTTCTTCCATCGATTAACAAGCTTCTTAATGCCATTACTTTGAAACTATTCATGCCTTTAAAAATCTTTCTTCCCACGAGTTTGTAAGGTGAAGAATGCGGAGTTTTAACCCTACTCCAAGTTCTTCTTTGATCTTTGCCCCTCCCCCCTCCCCAATGAAACAACATCACCCCAGCTTGGTTGTTCAAACGACGCCCTAGTCTCCGACAAGTGGTTTGACTAGGAAATGGGAGGCACCAACGGCAAATCGAGTAACCGGAGCTCAGCGTCTGAATGAAGGCATGAATTTGGCAAAAGGGGCGGTACAGAGGTTGGACAAAATAGTGGAAACACTTTGAGGAATCAACAAAATACGCATTTTAATGCGATGTGGGTCCACCTTTTGCGATACTGGCAGCCTCGATTCCCGCGGTATTGATTTAACGCATTCTTCAGTTTAAACACCTTCAGACTTGAATCCCTGAAATCGACGGCGACAAATGTTCCCTAATAATGAGGTTGAGGAGGCCCAGGGACTGTAGTGATGGCCAGCTGAGGTGCCAGATGGTCCATTATCGGCCCCTTGAAAGATGGCGACGTTCCCCTCCAGAAACCACAGTTCTTGAACAATCAAAGGAGGAACTTGGGCGCCCACAAAGATTCTTAAATAGTCTCGACCATTAATTCTTCCATAAAGGCACAGCGGCGGATTTCCAAGAAGTAGCACACCAGGTCATCATCACGAACCCCCGCCTGAGAGAAGCTGGCAGTCTGGAGATTAAATGCTTCTTTCGGCTCTCTCCTAGCGTAAAACACACTCGACCAGATGAAAATGACGTTGGCTGACTCACCATGAGGGCGGCGATGTCGGTGTGTTTGCGGCGCAGGTTGTAGGAGCTGGAGGCGTTGGAAGAGCCGGCGGCGGCGGCGGCGGCAGCGGCGTCGACGCCCATCTCGGATGGAGCCGGCTGGGCCACGTCAAGGTCGAGTTGGGGCAAGTCGCAGACCAGGCCGGGGTTCGCCGCGTCCTCCAGTGAGCCTCGCTCCTGCCGCGTGGCTGTCGCGGCGCCTTTGCGGTAACCACGGTAACGCGAGCTAAACGGGCAACAACGAGAGAGCTGATTGGTTGTGGCCATTCACCAATTCCCATCGCTGCTGCATTTGATTGGTTATTTTTAATCAGTAGGATACTTCATCTACCTACTCGCAAAACGCTGTTTAATATTGATAGCTGATTGGTCGTGGCCATTCACCAATCCCATCGCTGCATTACAAAGCTAGCCAATAGCAGTAGTGATGTAACCATGGTTTACAGTTTGACCATTTTTAACCAATGAGACTCATTTGTTTAAAAAATATCGCCCAATCGCTTGATTTGTCGTTTAGCTATACTCTAGTGCTCCTTCGAATGAGACTTGACTGATAGGTTATTTCCAACTGTTACCGGTAAAATCTACCACGACATTTGACAGCCAAAAACCCCGAGAATTCACGAGCTGCTTCTACAGTGATCTCCACCACTTCGGTTGCCATTGTGATTTGTTCAAATTCGGCATGAGCAGTGCCTAGCTCTGATACGGGAAACAGACTGAGGAGAAGCACGGGTCAAATATGTACGACCTACAGAACCTCATTTCCAAATTTAAGACGTCTTACTAATGTTTCTAGCGTTGGTTGTCACTTTATGACCTACAGCGACGATTCAGCTAACCCAATTGGGATTTTGGACTGGAAAAGAAGTGATTGCATGGTTGTAGAGGGAGGAATTATTGAAGAGTCTCCTTTTTGAGTTCCTGATAGGAGCTATTGAATTTCGCATCACTATTATCTGGGAGAAGACTCAGGAGAACGTAGGTCCACCGCTGTCTTTCGTCCGTTATGCTGTAGACCTGAAACCACGCTTCTGCATACGGGTTGGAGAAGATTGAAAAAAAGGTACAGGCATGCGAAATCCCAGTTTCTAGCTGAAAAAATGACCACTCACACCTCGGAGCCATTTTTTGACCAATTTAGGGCTCTCCAAGACTACTTTGGGTCTGATTAACAGACAGGAAAACCCTTCTACACAATGTATAGACAAGCAGAGACCAAATTTTGACTGCGAAATCGTAATTTCTGACTACAAAAAGAACACCCAAGACTACAAGTGCCTCACATGGGGATTTAGAAACCCTTCTTCTACAATGCACGTACATGGACTCAATTTGGACTGCGCAATTGAGATGAGAGGGGACTCACCGTTTGGAGTCGTTCATGCGCTTCCAGACGTAGTAGAACTCGACGCAGGCCTTGACAGACTTGTTCATGCCGCAGGCACGCAGGTCGGCGGCGACCTGGTGAAAGTCCTTGTAGGAGCGCCGCAGACTCACCTGGAACCGCTCAATCTCCTCCGTCGTCCAGTACTCCGTCTCTGCAACGCCAACACGGGGCACACATCTTATTTCCCCATTCGGCAACTGAAATTCCCGCCTTCTTCTTGCTCTTTCGTCCCTCCCTCTCCATCACCTTCTTTCCAAGTTTCTTTTTCTTAAATATCCTCTCTCACTCCGCTCTCAACAGAGGAGGGGGGGGGGGGTGCGACTCACCAGAGTAGACGCCGTTGAAGATGGTGAAGGATTCACGCAGAAGCGCGCGCAGGGTCATCTCAAAGTCGCCGTGGAACTTGCAGAGCAGGTGGAAGGTGTACTCCATGTTGAGGCCGCAGTTCTTCACGGCCGGTGAACGCGCCAGCTGCAGCAGGTTGGACACTGCGCGGAGGAAAGAAACACAGACATGTTTGATGCCTTCAAAAAAGGCGGAAACTGACAACATTAACAACAACAACAACAACAACTCACACGACTCCTCCGTCTTTGGATCGTTCTCGTCGAGGTTCTTCGGATGCCACAGAAGGGTCTCGTACTCCCTCGTGTCGTGTCGATAAAAGTCGCCCGGACCTGTGTACTCCGGCACAAAGGCCTGGTAGGCCTCCCCGGTATTGATTTTTCTACAAACAACAACAACACCAACACCAACCAGATTACATATTCCGTACCACAACTCAGGAGGCTATAAGTGTACGGTTTGGACAACATTTTGTTATTCGATGTGTTTATTTAAAACTACTGTTTTTTTAAAAAAATGGCCATAACCTATCTCGGACTTTCAAAGATACCACTTTTTTTGGTGCTTCTCGTATGCTCGGCAATTCAAGAGGTGCTGTCCGAAGAGAAATGACTACCGCCTCTAAAAGAGAACGGAAAACGTCATCCTCAGCAAAGCACAGACAGGTTTGGCCGGGAGTTGTTGGCTGAAAGAGACCGTCGGTGAGACTCTAAATCGATTTGTTTGAGAGGATTGCAAGTCCACGCCCCCAAAATCACTGCAGAGCTCCTCAATCAACACCCAAAATATAACCCAGTTTCCACAAAAACTCTTCCTCGTTGGGAGCTGCACACGGGAGAGCTGCTGCAATCAGAAAACCTCCCCTCTCAAACACCACAAATGTTTCAAAGCGTTTAGAGTGGAGAGCAGTGGAATCATCGGCGCCTACCACCTCATTTGGAGACAGCCTAAAGAAGATTTAACCCAGACTGCTAGCTTCTCCCAGCTAGGGTGCCATTTCTCGGAAATCCTCCGGCGGGTCAACGATATCTTTTCATGGAAGAAGAATTAAACAGACGAGACTGTTCAAGAATTTTGGGCGACCAAGTTCCTCATCTTGTGGTTGTTCAGGAACTGTTTCCGGCGGGAAACGTCATCATTTTTCAAGATGATAATGCAGCACCAATCCAGAAGCTGGAATTGTCCAGAAACAACATTCTAATGCAGTTGGGCATCTCATCTGGCCACCACCAGATGAGGAGAATTTAAGGTCGTCGATTTTAGAGATGTCAGTAAGAAGTTCATTTACGCCGCTACCGCCATCGTGAGGGTGTATTAACTGAACAAGAATGAATGGCTAGGATTTCTTTAGAACCAACGATTCACAATTTGT
Source organism: Anomotaenia brevis (assembly GCA_030710315.1). NCBI lineage: Eukaryota > Metazoa > Platyhelminthes > Cestoda > Cyclophyllidea > Dilepididae > Anomotaenia > Anomotaenia brevis. The sequence continues at coordinate 163,936 of JAUOZQ010000120.1, forward strand.
ATGAATTAACACCCAGAGAATTGCTGGGGCTGTAGGTGGACCTACACCGTATTAAAAAAATTTTTTTCGGTGTTTCTACTACTTTGCCCAACCTCTGTAGTTGGTGTGTGTGTGTGTGTGTGTGTGTGAAATCGACTCACGGCTCCACATTGCTGGGCACCCCGACATCCTCAAAGTCCTCGTCCTCCTCCTCCTCCTCCTCCAGGTCCTCCTCCTCCTCGTCCATTTCCACCTCCATCTCCTCCTTCTCCGTCTCCTCATCTGAAGCCTCTTCGCCTTCCAGACAGCAGGCGCACGACGAAGCGGTTGTGGAAGCACTCACAGAACCCCTTCGCCGCCGATGTTGGTGCTGGTGGGGCGTTTTAGCGGCGGGCGTCGCCACTACCGGGTCACTCACGAGCCCATCGTGGTGGTCGTCGGGGTTAAGCATGAGTGAGGACAGCGGGTCGCCGTCGTCATCGTCGGGGAAGAAGAGGGCTTTGGATTCTGCGACAGGCTCCTCATTGGCCATGGGAAGCGTCGGCGGGGCAAGTGGATCAAAGGCGGCCCCAGTGGGGAAGAAGGTGGAGGGGTTCTTCATGAACGCCGGCGCCGACTTCGGAGGCCCGGGGGAGGAGAGAAGCCCGCTTCCCATTCCACCACCACCGCCGGCACCGACACCACAGTTACCGCCGCCACCGCCGCCGTTATAGGCAGCAGCAGCAGCAGCAGCACCGCCACACCTCCGACCGGCCACGGGGATAACACCGGTGGTTGCGTACACCGCACCACCGCCCGTGGAGTGTCGCTGATCGACGTGGTAGAGCAGGTGGCTCGGCACGGCGGTCATGGGACCGCCGAGGGCGGAAGGGTGGCGGAGGGTGCCGCTGCGGGGTCCGCCGAGGCCCCTGCGCGCGCGTTTAAGGGATGAGAAGAGACCAGAGCCCCGGCGATTTGGCGAGAGCATGGGCGGCGGGGTGTAGGGTAGGGAGTCCATAAGGTTAGCGAAGGCGGTGTCGGACCCGGAGGAGGTGGCTGTCGGGGCATGGGCGGAGGCTCCGATACCACCGCCACCGCTGCCGCCTTGAATCGAACCGCTGTCGGAGCCGGTCAGACTCGCAGTCGAGGCGAAGAGACGTGGTGAACGCAAGCGCGAAGGGTTGATACGGTGGGTGAACTAAAAATACGAGAAAATACTTACTTTATTTATTATATTTTTGCATTTAAACTGACAGATGGATTTATGACTACGGGTTTCTCGACTCCGAGCCTGGTAAGATCTCGACGTAACACTAATTTCAGCCACCTCAAATGGAAAATGATAACAATATCCCCCATTTTATGGGAACATATATCTGAAATAAGATAATTGCTGGACTGATCTATGACTATGACTCCAGCAAATCTCAAAGCATAGAGACAGGAAACAATGCATAAAAAACGAATAGCTGGGGTTTTTTAGGTGTGAAAGAGAAACAATTGTGTTTCTTCAAAGAAAACTTTTATTATATTAGAAAATCCCCCTTTTAACTAAAAGACGACCAAATAAAGTCCATAGGACGCACTTAGTGCCGCAGCAATGACAAAACACATTTTGGTACCGATAAATACTAGATTACTTCAATTTATAATAAATCCAATTTTATGAGAAAATACGTTTTAGCCACGACAACTACTGGATTTTATGGCATTAAGCAGACTTAAAAGAATGACTGACTATCTATAAAATCAATAAAAATTAGGTATGCTAGTTTATGACACTTTTTTCCGTTTTGAATGAGAAATGTATTTGTCTTCCTTATGTTTGAAATTTTTCCTTGATTAAAAACAGTCTGATTTCAACAGAAATGCGAAGCTTATAGAGAGAACAGGACGCACCTAATGCCGCAGCAATGAATCTTACGAAATCACCACACCAGAAGAAATAAAAAAATAAAACAAACATTACTGAACCTAGTCTTCACTTATATTTGCATCTCCATTGCTAGAAACAGTTTGTAGTTAAAAGATGTTGGACCAAATAAAGATTATGCTACAATAACAACACTCGCAGATTTAGAAGGAAAATTCGCCCACCATTTAATCAGCTAGATATTTCTGCAGCTTTCTGAGGCGAAAAAGCACTTTAACAGCCACAAATATGTGCCGATCTCAGAAGAGTTTAGCCTAGCGATTAAGCCCTCTCAAAGCAGCTGGATTCTTGTGGATCTCAGAGGAAATGACACAATTTGGCACTCAAAACACCCTGGTTTCAAGATGATTACCCCAACAAATTCATATCACTTAAGTTAGCTAAATTCTTCTAAACTTTCTGGACCAATAACGTATTTTAGCAACCAAAAAACGTGGAAATTCCGAGAAAAATTCTCCTTCCCCTTCAAACTCACCTAGATTCCCATGGAAGTCACCGAAGTAATGACGCATTTTAACAGAGACAAAGCTTGACGATTTCAAGATGAATCCCCCCTACAAAGTCAACTAGATTCGCCTTTAAATTGTAGAGACAATGACAGTCTAGCAACCACAACAATAACAGTTTTCTAGAAAAATTGTCCTGCATTCTCCAGACACAACACTTGTGTAGGTCAAGAAAAATTCTCCAAAGAAGTCCAGCTAAAATGCCTGTATACTTCGAGAAAAATCACTTCACCGTCTAGTCGACTGGAACTCGAAGTAGGAAGAAGCAAGTTTAATGACCACAACAATTGCAGACTATACAAGACAAGCTTTTCAGCCGATTTAATCCTGTCAACTCAGCTAGATTATGAGGCAATCACAAAAAACAGCAGATTTTAAGCAAAATGATCCAAAATTCTCAAGCCATAACACTTGGAGATTTCAAGCAAAGAATTTCCGTGGATCTATCCTTCAAGCGTCCGCTAGATTCCTGCCAAAATCACGGAGAAAAATAAATTTTAACAACCACAACGCAGGCGGATTTCAAGAAATATTCATATCTCCTTAATTCCGCACGAGTTTCAAGGAATTCCACGAAGGATTGAACCAGCTAGACAGCCAGATTTTCATGGAACTCATGACCCGACCTCTTGAAAAGCCTCTCTTGACGAAAAATCAGGCGAATTGCCATGCTACTCACCGAGGGAATGACAATGGGCGCGGGTTTCCTTTTGTCCTTCCTGCCGGGCACCACCGGCGACGTCTGCATCTGCTGATGCGACGACGGCGGCGCCATTTGGATCGGCGGCGGCGGCGGCGGTGGCGGTGGTGGTGGCAGTGGTGGCTGCAGCGGCTGCATCTGCGGGCTTCCAAAGACCCCCTCCTGTTGGTGGTGGGCAAACTTGTGGATGGGCACGCGGCTCAATTCGATGCCCTGCTGTGGCTGCGACTGAGGCGGATGTTGGCTCATCGACTGCTGGGAGTCCTCCTCACCCAGACCAAGGTCCATCATGCTCAGCTCGTCGGGGAAGAAGACCCGCTCGTTGCTCGGCATCAGCGGCACCGAGTGGGCCGCCTGAGTCGAGGTGGCGCTGTAGGAGTAGGCTCTCGGCTGTGCGTAGCCGTAGGGACCGTGCTGCGGTGTCATTGGCTGACGCAGCACAGCTGGCCTAAAAAAAAGAACGGCGAAAAAGTTAAGGTTCTAGCTGGACACATGGAGCAGGTCTTTTTGCAACCCATAAGCTTGCTTCGAGAGTCGCCTAATTGCAGAGAGTAGGTTTGACCACTAATTGATGCTGTATTAGGTGGTATCAATTCAAAGCGGATTATTTTTTTGACGACTCCCATAAAGTTCCCTTCTCGGCTGCTAGTGTAACAGAGACTGTTTCAAAAGGTACTGTCTCAATGGTAATGACCATCGCCTTTGAAAGAGAAGGAAAAACGTCGTCCTCAGCAAAGCATATGTCTGGCAGAAATTCCAAGTCTATGGGTTATAGAGAGGCCATCGGACTCCCTCAAATCGAACTGTTGAAGAGGTTAGCAAGACCACGGCTCCTAAAATCACCGTGGAGCTCCTCAGTGAACACCCGCAGAACTGGAACTAAGTTCCACCACGGAAGAGCTGTTGCAATTAGAAAACCTCTGCTCTCAAAGGCCACAAATGTTTCAAAGCGTTTAGAGTGGTGGAGTGGAAACCTCCAGCAGAGTTGGACCCTCGACGAGTAGTGGAAAATATGATTTTCTCTGACGAATCATCAGAATTCAGAAGCATTTAATCCAGACTGCTGCCTTCTCCCCCCTCCCCCCTATCGACATCAAAACATGGTGGGAGTTCTGTGCTGACGATCTGGGTTGCCAGGCCAATGATTTCCCTAACAGCCTAGACTATTTAGGAATTTTAGCGGGCGAACAGGTTCCTCATCCTATGGTTGTTCAAGAACTAATTCCGGAGGAGAACGCCGCTGCCTTTCAGCAGCTAGAATTGCTATAGAATGGCCGCACAACGAACATTCTAATGAAGTTGAGCATCTCACCATCTGGCAACTAAAGACCTCATCACCCAGACCATCTCAACTGCATTATTGAGGAGGATTTCAGAGATTCAGCCGCAGCCATCGTTGATAAACTAGCTGGAGGAATGGACTAAAATTACTTTGGAACCAACAATGCACACTTTGGATTAATCAAAGCCTAGGAGAATTGCTGAGGCTTTAGGGTGGACCTATATCACATTAAAATACATATTTGTTGATATTTCAAGGTGTTTTCACTATTTTGTGCAATCCCTGTATAGCTGTCACACCTGAGGCTGGGTTCGAGAAGACCGACAATCACTGGTAGGACAGGAAGTGATTTCCACCTCTTGCCCTCTTCCTTACCCGTCATAGCACGAGACGGAGTACATGGCCCTGTTGTTGGTGGAAGTCGTTCGCGCGCTGCTGCTGCTGCTGCTGCTCGTACAGTCCAGAGGAAGCGGCAGTCGACGAAGGGATCCGCAGGAAGTGGGAGGTCCGATGCGATTGGTGGGGATGCTGTGGCTGCTGTTGGGGATGGTGCTGCTGGTGGTACATTGAGTCGCCCTCCTCCACGAACATGTGCCCACTGCTGCTGCCCACAGAGTCCTGGTAGACAGACGTTGTCGTGGTCGCCGTCGCTGCTGAAGACGACGACTGCTGCTGTTGCTGCTGCTGGGGCTGCGGCTGTGCTGGCGGCGAAAAGTGGTCCAAGGGCCCCAACCACTTGTCTAGCAACGAAAATAGGTAACCAAAATGTAACTAGGGAGTGATGGCTACGTGGAAGAGACACGAAAAAACGGTACTACGATGACCCAAGTGAGGAGATTGTGGTCGACAATTAGAGCTCAGAGGAGAAACTCCGAAGGCATGAATTTGTTGTAAGATCACGACATCAAAAATTGGGGTTTTGTCGCCGCATAAATGGAGTGTTTCAGGTTCCCACAATGAAGTTTGCAGGACTCACTGAAAACACTCCCTACAGAGGTCAAAGTCCAAGAATTCATAGTCGAGAAAGACACAAGTCAAATTAACGGCAGTATTTCCGAGGAGATCCCTTCAATCCTCAAGAAAAGTGCAAAATCATCCTACTCCAGCCTCGTTCCGAGTTGAGTAGTATTGAGGAGGCTGTAATAGACGGTGATCACCTTTAATCAAACCCATTGAATATAAGCTTGGACCTAGTTAAAAAGCAGGACAGGGTGATGTTGCAAAGAGTAAATTTCTTCAAATTATCATTGCTTCTTCGATGTGCGTCCCTCAAGATTGATGGTGCTTTTCTGCACCTTTGAGAGAGGTGATTCGGCTGAATTTTAGACGCTTCCGACGTGGAATTGCTGACTACAGTAAACCCCCGATGTTACTTCAGGAATAGCCAACCCGACAATTTTAACGACAACTAGATCACCTTAACCTAGATGTGTGGTATGGCGCTTTCGTCGAGAAAAAAACCACTAACACCGAGTTAATCAAAGCATTCTCACTCCGGGTTGCGCCGGATTGAAGAGGCCGTAATAGTCCCTTCCAACTCCGATGTAGTAACCAAGGTCACCCCAAAAAACACAGGTAGTACCCCGACACCTAACTCCAATCTCACTGGCCTAGGAAAGTGTTCACCGTTAAATCAGGTTAAGCAAACCCATTGTCGGAACTGCCTCGTCTTATCATGGGTAGTGGATACGTCTAGAACACTTCTACAGCCATGGCGTGTGGCGATTTTGAAAAAGAGCCCAGCTCAGTCACTTCAACAAGCCACTAAGCATGCCAGTGCCTAGTTACCGGACTCTCCCAGTTGCCAATCAACTTCTACCTTCTGGGTCCTGGACCACCCAGTTTCCTAGCACACAAGCCCTTAATAAATACTCTAGTCCGGTCGTCTCCTCTTCCTGCACGTTTGGATCCGCCTAGTAAAAGCGTCTAAGGGTAGCAAATGCGCAACAGCGAGCAATTTCCCAGTCGAAGCACCACCCACCTTCAAAGTTCCTCGGTCTTCCCTGCGTTGGCGGTGGCATAGGGGGGCAGGGACAGAGGAACTGCTGCTGTGCCTGACCCTGCCCCTGTTGCTGACCGCCCTGCAGGCTCGGAGGAGAGTGATTTCCACCACCGCCGCCGCCTCCGCTTCCAGCTGTTGAAGACGTTAGGGCCAAGAGGGCATCGGTGGGCGGGAAAGTGAAGGCGGCACTGGCCGACGACCCAAACCCGCTGGACGCCGGCGTAATGGGTGAGTAGTGCGGCTGAGCAGCTGCCGGTACCGAGGCGGAGTTGTCATGGTACGCGAAGCCATCCCCCACCACCACCACCGGCGCCACTCCCAAAGAGGTTGTAGGGCCCCTCCCCTGAGTGCGAAAGGTGGCGCTGCTGTTGCTGGTAGCGACACTGATCCCTTCCACCGAAAAAGTTTTGAGGAGGAGGCGGTGGTGGTGGTGGTGGTGGTGGAGGGTTATCCAGGAAGCGGAGGTTATTGAATATTGGACCCGTTTCAGGACGCCCGCGGTTCTGGAGGAGAGACGAAGCCGACGACGAAGGCTGGTTCCAGTTGAAAGCGCCGCGGAACTGATGCGCTGGAGTGGGACCCCCGGCCCCAAAGCCCGTGGAGGGGGAGTTCGAGGCCGGCCGTTTCCTGAAGCCTAGCCCCCCGCCGCCGCCGCCACCACCGAAGAACTGGACGTCCGAGTGGGTGCGCGGCAGACCACTTCCACCGAGTCCGCCGCCGCCGCTCGATCTACCTGAGGCGTACTGCTAAAAGAAGACACGTCATCATCTTAGAGTTGTCGAAGGGGGCGGGAGGCGGTGGAAAGGGTGTGTGCGCCTACCGAGGCGTGGGGGGCAGAAGGTTGCTGGTTCGAGACCGGCAGAGGCAGCCAATGGCGACCGGTCCTGGCGCTGGTGCCCGACGTTGTGGTAGCGGTGTGTGGTGTGGGCCAATCGAATAGGCAGGAGGAGGAGGCGTTGGAGGAGCCCTCCGACTTGGTGTCAGGCAGATCGCGCAGCGGATTGAAAGTGACGTCGTTCAACTAGGGGCGTGTAGAGAAGAGACAAACTCATCACCCAGGCTAATTATCAAGGCCCCGAGGTGATTATTTGCAGAGAGGCAAATTAGGAGGCAGGTCCCTTGGGAGAGGTCCCCTCCTCGATGCTCATTTCCTCCGTCATAACTCCCCTCCCCTGGAAGAAGAAGACAAAGTGTCTCCCCAGGGAGCTCATGAACGGCGAAATTGGCAGGGAATTAGCGAGGGGACTTCGTGAGGGTGAAAATTGCCTGTCAATTCCACATCGGAAAAGGCACGTAGAGCCTTGCCAAAACGGACCTAACCAGGCGAAACAAGTCGACGAGAATGGAGATTAGGGCAGATGTCGTCAACGCGAGACTTGAGCTGATTGCTTGCACACACACACACTTTGACATGTTATAAACAACCAAAACACGACATGTTTTAATAATTTATTTAATTAATTAATTAAAGCAGCCCTTTTTTACTACTGACCTCTCGGACTCTCAAAGAGGCCAAATTGTTGGTGCTCCTGTTACCCCCAGAATGCTTAGCGTTTCAAAGCAAGGCAGATCTGGCCGGAAGTTGTCGAAGTTGTTGACTGAGAGAGATCGGCGGTCGGACTCTGAATCGAATGGTGAGAGAGGATCGCAAGACCAAGGCTCCTAGAATCACTACAGAGCCTCCCTCAGTGAACGCCCATAAATCCCAGTCTCCACACAAACTGGAGCTGCACGGAAGACGACGACAAATGCTTCAAACCGTTTAGGAGAGTAGAGCAGAGACCTTCAGCAGAATTGGTGCCTCCACGCCGCCATCACTCAATATGATAAAGCACCAAGCCATACAGCTAGAATTGTGGCCCCTTCAAAAATCCAACCTACCATCATCATCATCTTTGAGAAAGTTCACTCACCGAGCCACTGTTTCCCTGGTGACGCTGCTGCTGCTGCTGCATCTCCGACTGTTTCTTCAGATTCGACGGCACCGTCGCCGACGAGGACGACGACGAGAGGGTCGTAGACACCGGTCTCCCTCCCCCTGCTCCCCCAGCTCCGATTAACGGCGCTTTCCCCGTCGTCGCCTTGCCCACCGACCCCGTCTGTCCCTGAGTCGCGACAGTGTGGTTCAGCCCATAGCCGCCATGGAGGCGCATGTGACCGTTGAGGCCCGACTGGTTTTTGAAACGGCGCGAACAGAAGGCACAGGGCACCACCCGCGGCTCCTCCAGCTGGATCGGCGCCAGCATCGCCTTCAGGTGCTCCGAGAGCACCGGGGAGACCCGCCCAGCCACCGATGCGGCTGTCATGGGCGGTGGTGGTGCCAGCCACGGTGAGGAGCGCCCGTTGTTGCCGACGCCGCCGCTGTTTGTCGTGGTGGTGGCAGTGGCGGCGGCGGCGGAGGAACTGGTGTTGGTCTCTGTTCGTGGGGATGGATAGGCAGAGGAGGCGTTTTAGTGGAGAAATCGCACCTCCCTTGAGTCTAGACGCCCTTCCCGACGGAGGAATCAAACTCGTCCCACACAAATACGCAGCTCGGAAAGGCTCTCTATGTTCCCCAATTGAAGCCTTCCTACTTTGGATAATGGAGATTTACAACCCCCCCCCCCGCCTTTAGAGTTCCTTGAGTAAACAGCAGCCGTTTCTAAGTAGACCCTAAGTTAACCTCAAGATAGGGTCAGCGAACACCAATTAAATATGAAAAACTGCTCTTTTGAGAATGAATAAATCCTGTAACCTCAAGGCTGTTGAAGGGGAGTCTTCCGGTTGTTGTCCTAATTTCCACTGGCACATGTCACTACTAATTTGTCTTTGGCCCAACACAAAACGAGCGAAAGCTCAGAACGTCTAGAGAACAAACTGAATCTGTCGTCAACGACTAAGCAGGAAACTTAGAGAAATCACGCATGTTGATGTTGCTGCCGCTACAGCGGAGGTCCAAAGCTGAATCGCGATCGAGAATGGATAAATTCCAAGTTTGGGTCACTTAGAGATGACTGATTGAAAATTTCCACAGTACCTTCTCATACATCTACGTGGGCCCCCAGAGACGCTCCGCCCACATAGCCTTAAAGAAACGCATCGTCGGTACTGTGAAGATTGCCACCTTTTATAAAGACCGGATGACACCGACACTGACCTAAGTCTACTTTGAGAAGCTTTCCTGGATAAGATTCTTGCTAACGGCCAGGAGGAACTAGCCCTTTTAGAGCTCTAGAAGGTCCTTCTAGACAACCTTGAATATCGTTTCCCTTAATTATTGATTTGGGTAGCGTAACCGTACTTAACAAGGCGATGAAATCTACCGAAGAAATCGCTTCAACTATCGTAAACTGATTTAAAGTCTCCGCGAAGGATCGAGAATATCTTATCGAAAACCCACTATTTGAGCCATTTTCAGAAAGAGGCTTTACCCGATGATTCCAACGTTGGGCAGATGCATCTAACAGCAAAGCGACCGACCTTCCAGATGAAATGGAAATTCGCCTCCTCCGAGAACAAATCCCGCAAAACGTGTCCAGCTGCGCTTGCCGGATGCAAAGACTCTTCCGTTCGAGAGCTCTGCCGTCATTAGTAACCAAGTACTGCGGCCCAACTACCCCATTCAACGCAACTGATTGATTCACGGCTGTGAATCCAGACTGAGAGAATAAGTTAGAAATTAAATGGCCTCCGGTGGTCGTGATGAAACTGCCTACGAATCGATTATCAAAACCTCAGAACCCATAAAAACCATTTTCTGGTGCTTGTTATTATTTTCTTTTTCCTATAAATGGCTGATCACACGACGAGGACTGATGCAACGGAAGCGGCGGAGGTTTGTAAGCCGATCACACGGCCCCTAGGACACATGCCTATTCCCTCTCCATTAAAAGAACACTAAGAACCCCTCTTCTGAGCTGAAGAGCCATCGTCTCCTTCCAAACTGAATACATCTATGGCGACTATCCACTTGGCAGGCGTTTCAGACCTCCAACAGGGGGTGATTTTCCCAGCAAACTTGACCCCAAATATTTGAGAGCAACGAGGCGTGAATTTGTGGCTCTCCAGTAGCCAGGCTCAGTAATCCAGGCGTTGCTGCCCCGTCTCTCTTGCTCTCTATTTCTCATTTACCCCCAAATAGGCATACTGTGTGCACATTTCAAGCAATTTGAGATGACACGATAAGATCAAGGCATTCGAGATGGCAACGGAACTGCCACTGCTTGTTTGAGAAAGAAGCACTCAGGTATAACGGGGGAAACTCACTCGAAGCCACTTTGAGAGCACCACGAGCGGTTGAGATCCTTCAATAAAACCCCAATTGAAAGAGAGCTGGAGAACCCCCTCAACACACATACACACACAGAGCACTGTGACAACAATCAACCGTCGCTTCGCAAACACTTTGCGTTTGATGTGCTGACAGTGTGTGTGTGCATGTGTGTGTGTGTGTGTGTGTGGCTGTTTGCAGATCAATATTGCCAGCACCACTTCAACACCGAAATTGTGTTTGGAATTACTTTTACGAGGTGTGTTGTCTGATCTTTTTCCCTTATTAAAACCTCGAACACGAGGAGAACGGATGACACCCGAGCTGATTATGCCCTTTCAAGAAGATCTGCAGAAAGTGCTAGAAGACATTGGCACGGACCTTAGTAGGCGCTAGCCAACACTTAATGAGGACCGCCTTTGCCACTACCCATACAAGCGTCGTGTATCGATCGAGAGGCGGTAACCTCAGACAAAAGAAGATAGATGTCCAACTCCCCAACCACCTCTTCCATATTTTGCATAAAATTGGCTTCTAAACCCTACTCAACGATTCCCCACCAGCTTGCAGGCATCAGGACGGCGTCTGGTTTGAGAAAAGCAGCTGGTGAATCACCTAGACTGACTACTCTAGATGGTAAATATTTCGAGTTACTCGGGACAAACAAAGGCAGTCGGGGCTCCGATTCAGAGTTGCTACTAGCACTAAGTTCTGGCAGCCTCCTAATTGATGCACAAAGATGAATGCCCATTCCACCGCTAGACTGCGTGTATCAATCACTGCTGACATTCCTCAAGAACCTGCACACACACACAGAGCAAAGATCTTTTTCTTCCCTACTCTCAAAACCAATAGTAGATGGGTTCCAAAACCCCAAAGAAGAAGGAGCACTGTTTTGCACGGCATCTCTTTAATGTGCGTGTGTGTACTTGAATATTTGAAACACTCCCTGCGGTACAATTAATAACCCACACACCGCCCCTTTCAGCACTCTTGGCTATTCCTGAAACCTCAGGGACAATTGTTGGGAAATGTCATCGGAAGCGAAGTCGTGAATCTGTAATTAGTCAAACCCGGATTTAAAGAATAAAAACGCTCCTCTTCCGACTTGTTCAAGCAAATTTGAGCAACCCGGAACACCCACGCATAGCTGAAACCGATAAACCACTGCGGAGGCACAAACCACGTTGACAAGCTCGTAGACAGAAGCAAGCATCGAGGAGCTAAAAGGAGGGAACCGAGAATCGTCACGGTTTCCTGAAGTGAGGACTAAAATAGATCCAGGCTTCTACGAAGACGCCATTGTTCTAGGAGCCAAACAAGTGTAGCGAAGGCTGACAATGGGGAGCATGATTCACACTCGTCACACATTCAGCGATAACAACGAAGTGGGTAGTTACTTGAAAGATTATTTTGAATCAGGTACAGGAAGGTGCTGCGCATGGAAGCACGACTACTATAACCACTGCAGAGCTCCTCAATGAGCACCAAACTTTCACAAAAACTGGTCCTCTTTGGGAGCTGGGTTCCATCAGGGAAGAGATGCTGGAATTAGAAAACCTCTGTTCTCAAAGAAGAACAGAATCAGTCGGTCCCTCGAGCAGTGTAACAATGTGATTTCCTCTGACGAATCATCGTCGTTCACCACCTCATTTACCACCTCCGGCCGAGTGTACTGAGTTCGGAAACAGTCGAAAGAAGCATTTAATCCAGACTGCTGCCTTCTCCTAAATGCAAATCATGACGGGAGTGGGTTCTGTGAGGATGATCGACAGGCCACTGAATGACTTCCCTTCACTGAAGGAGATTAAACAGCCGAGACTGTTTAGGGATTTCAGAGGACGACCAAGTTCATTCCCCTATGGTTGTTCAAGAACCGTATTTCCGCAATCTTTCAAGATGATAATGCAGCACCAATGCATACAGAGCAGCGAGAATCGTTAGAGAATGGCGGCACGATGGACATTCTAATGAAGTTGAGCATTTGAACAGGCCAGATCTACTCAATCGCATTACTGAGGAGCACTTATTGTCGGTTTTTGAGGTTCAAATAAGAAATCCATTTGCGCCTCCACTGCCATCGTCTCTAAGATAACTGGATAGAGTGTTTCAACAGAGGAGAATGGGCTAAGATTCCCTTGGAACCAACAGTCCGCAACTTTCATGAATCAACATCTCAAAGAATTGAGGGTGCACTTGCCACAAAAGGTAGATCTACACAGCATTGAGATCAATTTCGAGGAAACTGTGGGATCGGCTTGCTCCAGAGTGCATTTTAACCCCCCCCCCTCCCCTCCAAAAAAAGTGATCCCATTTACCCGAAAGCACGGTGTCTTTTTCTTGGGCTTTCATTTCAATATGGTGCAAATAACACCGTAACCACAGGTGCTAGTTTCGGCGTAAACAGAGCATAACGTCAACAACAATGACATCACTTAGTGGCGTCACAAAAGGGGGAGAATTTCTATTATTAAAAACCCCCACAGATCTGGTGTGTACAACTAATGAGCTGCCCATCTGCTTGCTTACTCGCTGCTGATAACACCACCGCCACCATCAATAGAAGTGGTCGTACCAACATCAGTAGTCGCGGCGGCGGCAGCAGCAGCAGAGGAGACTAATTTTACCTTCGCGGACACACGCACCCCCGCTCGCCCCAAGGGGAGGCGCGCAGGCCTCTGATTGGCCGGCGCCTCTGCACATGACGTCAAGCGCCCAAGTGGCGGTGGCAAGTTGGGAACAAGGAGAGAGATAGAGGCAGCAAAAGCAGCAGCAGCAGCAGCAGTATCCCCAGTATCAGTAGTAGTCGCAGAGTCAAACGGCCCGGCCTTAGTACCAAATCCAGATTTTTTAAAGGGGCGGGGGTTGACCCCATGACCAGTTGAGGCAACTGGTCAACAGTTCCCCCCGCGATCTTCCCAATTAGGACACGTAACGACACCTTTCAAACAACTTTCATATAACCGCCTAGCATTTCCTGGGTCACCTAAGAGGATTGTGAGAGAAAAGAGACCTCTTTATGAGTAGGAGAATCACATGGCCATTTAGAGAGGCTATTTTTCCTTCTATTTTATCCGACCTAGAGCAGCTGAGGCAACTGAAGTCTCTGGTCTCCCTTCTTTTGAATCGATTTCTTGACAATTTCCCATTCCTTCACTTATAGATACCCTTCCCTGCCCCGAAAGAGCTCATCTGGCGGACTCTCTCAAATCGAATTGATAGAAGGAATCGCTAGACCACGTCTCCTAAAATTACGACACAGCACAAAGACTCTTCCACGTCGGAGCTGCGCACCTGGAGCTGGATTTCACCACGAAAGAGCTGCTGCAATCAGGAGACCTCTGCTCTCAAAGACGAGGGATGTTTAGAGTGGTGGAGTAGAAAACACCAGTAGGACTAGTCTGTGCCTCGAACAATGGAAAAAAGTGATTTTCTCTGCCAAGTAATCGTTTACCACCAAATCCCCATGAAGGCCAAAGAGACTCACCACCCTTGAGGAGAGAGTCCGCGCCAGTGACAGCGGCCGCAGCGGAGCCCGAACCGGACGAAGATGAGACGATGGCGGCGAGAGCGACGGCGGCGGCGGCAGTGGCGGCGGTGGTGGGCGAGACACCCTCGGAGCCCCCACCGCTAGAGGCGGTGGCCTGCTCGGCGACGCGCGAGAAGAGCACCCACTTCTCGTACTCCTCGGGGTGCGCGTTCTCGTAGTGCCGTCGTAGCGAGCGCGCGTCGCTGTAGGACTTCTCGCAGATGCGGCAGCCGTGTGGCTTCTGCGACGCGTGCGTCAGCTTGTGCCCGTTCCTAGGCACAAAATTGGATGGAATCTTATAATAAAAGCGTGCCTCTCGGCCTTTCACAGGGCCGCCTTTGAAAAATAGGGGAAAAATATCGTTCTCAGCAAAGCACAGACCTGTCTGGCCGAAAGAGACCGTCTGTCGGACTCTCTCAAATCGAATTGTTAGAGAGGATCGCAAGAGCTCCTCAATGAACACACCACAAAAACTGCTCCTCGTTGAAGAGCTGTTGCAATTAGAAAGCATGTGCTCTCAAAGATGGCAAATGTTTGAAGGTGTTTAGAGCGGTGGAGTAGAAACCTCCAGCGGAATTGGCAAGTCTCTCGAGCAGTGGATAAAAGGGGTGATTTTCTCTGAGGAATCAACGTTTACCACCTCATTTCCTACCTCCGGCCGAGTGCAGTACGTTTGGAGACAGCCAAAAGAAGCACTTTATATCGGACTACCGCCTTCCCTCAGAGAGAGTAAAACATGGTGGGGTTTCTCTGTTGAAATCCGCCGCCAAAACTATTTAGGAGTTTTAGTGGGCGACCAAGTGCATCCTCCCATGTTTCAAAAAAACTGTTTTAGAAGCGGAACACCACCATCTTTCCAGATAATGGTAACGCAGCACCAACCCATACAGCAGCACGGGGAACAAAATTCTAATAGAATTGAGCATCTCACCATCTGGCCACCACAATCCCAAGATCTCCACGACAGTACTGACGAGTACCTATGGTGGTCGATTTTGGAGACTCAGGTAGGAAGTCAATTACCGCCTCAGTCAAAGAACGGGCAAGCATTCCTTTAAAACCGACAAATCACAATTTGTTTGAATTAATACCTCGGGGTGAGGCTGTAAATGCGTTTTTCAGGGTGTTTCCATTATTTTGTCCAGCAGCTTTTTAGCAGCACAAGATGTGACTGAGCAAGGGGATTTGCCCCACTCAGTGCTACTACTGATGGCGAATTTAAGTAGAGCAGGGCCCCAATTTATCCTCCGTTCGAGCCCAACACATGGCTCGGCTGGAGATAAAAAACCAAACACAGCTGTCCAGGAGTTGGCCAATGCCTTCGTACCACATACTTTCATATGCTAAATTAGCGCTCAAAGCAGAAGGCTCGTCGTTTCAAGAAAGAAGGGCTCAGAACCAGGTCTTATCGGAAACTTCAATTCGAAATTTCGCTTATCGAACAGGTTTGCGAGGAGAATTTTTGCGATCAAAGCGAGAAAGTAACCTACGCTGCAATACCCAATAAAGACTGCCCTCGGAAGGGTTACATGCTTCGTTTCAGACAAAGACGACTGAATGAGAAGTGATGTCTGAAAGACTCCGCGATATCAAACAACTGTCCGCGAAGTTTCCATCAGTAGGGCTGCTAAACCCCCACGTCGGGACTGGATTGACGAATTCGGCCCGAGCAGCCGATGTAAGGCAATGGTTGATTTCTTGAGCCATCAAAATATACTTTACAGAACGGCATTAGGTTTGTCGAAGGTAAGCCTTCCATTGTGCGACCCCTCCTTCTCAGGATAAAGAATGCATCAAACCGAGGTCGACGTTGTTAACGTTCCAATGCTGGTGGCCTTCTGAGTCAATGCCTGTTCGATATGTTGAACTAACCAACCTCGGCAAAGGTAGACATTTGAAATAACTCCGCAGGGAAAACGAAGGGCTTTGGGCTACTGTTCTCGCCGGGCGCAACTCTAATATACCCGTTCATCTCCTACGTTGCTACAAATTCACACCAATACTCAGGCAACATACCAACTTCATTCACTGTAGAAGAGAGTTCAGCTTCATCACACTATGGAAACACTCCCTCGGCATGAATGGGTGCAGTGAAATAGAGACTGCGAGGCGGCTGGAAGAGGTTACCAACAGGAAAAAAGCGTTGTAGGCGCCTGGGTTGGAGAATTCGGATGCATACTGTGTGGAGGGTTATGTCTAAGGAAATAATTGCAATCGTTGCCTGCTGGCAATTCACAACAGCATTAAGAAAGCTGCCCAATTAATCGAGGAGAGTATTCTCCAAGACCCAGTATAGGCTCCTCCAACTGCTGACTGCTGACTGTGTGTGTTTGCATAGCCGATCCGACTAGACAAAGACCCCACTATCCTGTTCACACACGTCAGGCAGACAGAGAACCAGCTAGTTGAGCTGACGACAGCAGGAACTTCAAGTGCCAACAAGTTAGCCACGGCACTCATTATCTAGGGCGAGAGAGAAAAGAGGTTATAGGGTGCAAAAACGAGACCGCGCGTGCGTGTGCGTGTGTGTGCGCCTGGTAAACAAACACCCACCACACGCGACTTGATGGCATAAGCAGGGCGCCATGTGATTTGGGTTTTGCGCAGCAAGCTCGACTATCAGAAGTGCGAGGTGCAAAGTTTCTCTTATTATTATTATCATCATTATTCCACAAGTCAATCATTTGTGGAGGTGGTGGTGTTGCTCCCAACCTGCTCGGGGGGGTCACGTGACCGTGGGAGAAACGGTTTCAGTGTTTGTGCTTGGAGGATGATGCATTTTATTATACATTGCAAACCCTGCTTTAATTGCTTACAAGAGGGAGAGGAAGTAAGGGGGACAGCTGAGCCGATAAACCGTTGAAGCAATTAGAAAAACCCTAAAAACGGGGAGCCATGCTCTTGCACTTGCTCCTAGACCTCTGTCTGCCCAAAGACTACGCCTTCAAGTGGTGTTTCGTGTGAATGACACTTTTATCTACAGGTAGCAATGGAGATGTTTGAAAACAAATAAAAAGGACCTCTTCCTCGACACTAGACGCCTAAATGGTGCAAGAAAAGGGCAACACTCCCTTTCCAAACGCCTACTCAATTGATGCGACGTTTAAGTAAATACATCTAGAAAGTTCCAACCACCTACGAGTTTGTCTGACCTTAAGATAACGGATTTCCCCCTGTATTAATGCTCCAATCACTCAATCGACTCAGTGACCCCCACTGGAGCACTCCCGATGGAAGCTGGAGAAGAAAACGGTGGAGTCAGGAGCACTTAAAACCCACCAGACAGCAGTTGGGTGATTTTTTTTCTCGGACAGAGAGAGAGAACTGTGAAAACACGCAGACAGACAGAGGCAATCAATCATGAACACATGCACATACACGCGCACATGCACAGACAATGCGACAAACGCAGTAGACGAGGGTTCAATTGGTGAGAGCCTTCCAGAAATTCTCGGCTAGATCGCGTGACACTGGCTCTTGGCGTTGAGCCCTGAGATCAAGGGGTTAGTGGGATGCTTATACCTCCCTAGAATTTGAGAGATTCCAAAAAAGGGTAATCTGGCCACCACGATTGAGAATGCTGTCTTGACAAACGAAGACACAGTAGAAACTAGGAACATGGGCTTCCCACTTAAGCAACCCTTTCAGACTGGGTTATTTCCCATCACAAACAACTCAACTAGGGATTGAGCAGAACCGTGTTTCATTTGGAGAGACATACCCATCCAGTTCAATCGATACCGGACACCCAGACGATTAATAGGGTGATATTAAGAGTCTAATTGGCCTTATTTTGGAGAGGTGGGATGGGGAAAGAGAAGTGACAATTAAAGTGGATCACCTCTGTAATTACCACGACCTTGAGCCAACTGGGTGTAGGCGTTGTGTCCCTTGGCTGGTCCGTGACACGACCCCACATCGACTAGTGGACATAACTCTATGCGTCTGCGGAGCCAACACCTAGAGGATCAAGCCAGCTTCTAGAAACTCCAAGCATGACGATTATGCCGGTAAGTATTGCATCCAGTGAGTCTCTGGTTGACTTTTGTCGCCAACAACTTATCAGGCAGGCGTTATCTCGCATACCAAGATGCCAATTGACACAAAATCCGTCGTCCTCATTCCAAGGCTGTTTCGGGAGTATTTTTACAGCCGACACATCCATCCAAGTTCCACCGCACCAGATTGAGTAGAGCGCATCGATCCCAGCAGTCTCGAGATTTCAATAAGGTGCCTGACTCGGGTACCTGGATGGGACTTCTTCCTCCCAGACGAAGATGAAGCACAGGCGCTCAGTACAGTCGAACAATTTCATGCACATGTGCATCACGTAGCTATGGTTCACTATGGCTGGCAATTTCCTCGCTGCTTTTCAAACCGGGAATCTCGATGCCTGCCGACCTTCAACCTTATCTTCGACCAAGCACGCTTCAGACGCTAACACGAACCTGAGTAACACTCTTCGATAGGTCGAACTAACGGTAAAACATGACTCCGCTAGGAAACCAAAGGGCTTTAGCTCCAACTTTGGGGGGTTACAGGCGCAACTCGCATATGCCTGTTCACCACAGACAGACAACGGAGCACACGCGTGAACCCAACACATTAGTTGGTATCTGCGGACTGGAGATACACACACCTCCGCAACACGCTCCGAGCCATATTGCCTCCGCTGCTGCATCCAGTCTCTACAACGTACTGGACGACCGTTGACACATTCTCTTGATGTAACCCCAGAATTCTTGCTCATCGACACCCAAAGAGAACGGCTGTGACCGAGGCCTCGTCCAATAAAAACACCTGTAGGCGTGTTTCCTTGTTAGTCCCACCCTTTTGGCCGACTCCTTTTGATAGACCAGACCCAGCTCATTTATTAATTTGTTCACTTGTAATGGGGTGCCTGTCTAAGCCTAGGAAGATCAGTTCTCAGTTCAGCAATGTCCCTGCTTCGCGGTCTCGGAGTCTACTCGCGGCAGCACTGAAAGCAGTTTCGTCATTGAAAACAATGACACAGGAGACCCTTCCACTCGAGACAGAGATTCCAAGGGTTTATTTATGTACGAGGGGAGGGGAAGCGAGGAGATGATTTATGACACCGCCGCCAGGAACGGCTGTAAATCCACTGCAGGGAGCACTCGGAATAAATTATATGGATTATTAAATGGTCGTTTTGTATTTAGATGTACTGATTCGGCCCCCTATCATCGAAACTGGCTGTAGGCAATTTTTCACCACAGGTACACGGTCCAACAGGCCATCTTAGCCTAACCGAAGAGAGAAACTTATTGCTTTTGCTGCTGGGCATTCCAGACTGGCTTTGCTTTCCCCAACCTTCGCAAAGGGAACCACATTACTTCCTGGGTCGTTCAACGGTAGGGCAGGGGCACAATCCCATTTAGACTGTCTCTCAACAGCCAAATGCCCAACCACAACCGCATTTCAATCGAATCAAAGGCAACAAGCATCTTCAGATCCTCGGTGCCCACACTCAACAGCATCTCAATAGGACCAATCCAGAAGATTCTCCATTCCAACCAGTCTTCAGAAAGCAGTCTACCTCCAGCACCACCTTAGGAGGAGAAACATCAAGAAACGACCCTATTATAGTGGCCACAACTGCGAACGCAGACACTACAGCCGCCTGCTCCCCAGAAAACTAACCGCTGCCGTGTGATACAGAATTCCAATTAACAAACAAGAAAACTGAAGCTACGCTCTTAACAATGGCGAGTAAAACGCTGAGACCCGGTAATGCGTTCTCGCGGCACAAAGACAAAGAGGGGTGTTAAAAGGCGGTAGAAGAAGTGTTAATGCACCCTTTGAAAAGGCCAATTTCCTCCATCTTTAACGCCTTCTTCTGACTATAACATTCTCAAAAACTAAAGACAACTGTTGTGACCAAACCTATCTGCCGAAATTGCACAAACACGTGGAAAATCTACTCCCTGAAACCAACACTAGGGAATCCCACCCTCCCCCTTAATGCGAAACAACGAAAAAATCAAAGCAGAATCCCCCCACTCCCGGAGTATGGACACACAAGAAAACACTGCATCGCCGTTTGGTACCGCTTACGCCTATCAGATGTTCGCGGATAACCACAGATGTGATGCAACACACACCTGCAAACTTGTACAGTGTGCGTGAGAAAGTTATTCGAATACAAAGACGATGGAGATTAGAATAATAGTAAGGTAAAACGCGCCTAGCAAGGAGTAAACGCCTTTTAAATAAGGTGCGCTTGTGCCTGCACGCACAAGGAGAAATGACCTTTCACAGATGTAAAAATACGCCCACGCAGCGACAATACATGCACACACACACACAGGCCTGATCTATACCTGGCCTCCGAAAAATCGATGGATAATTCTGCCTGAGGACTTATTGATCGATGGGTAACCACCACCGGCATACATTCAACAAACCAGGGAAATGCACATAGGTGGCCGATCGATAAACCGAAGTGCAGGGGGAGATATCGCTAATGCGTATTTTAAGCGTGCGATCGATTAACTCGGAGCACGAAGACCCTTTCGACCACATAAGCAAACCCAATCAATCGATTCTCAAAGTTATACGGAATTCAAAAGCGACAATTATTGCGAATGCCTCAATCTGTCATTGTTTTGAAATCAGTAATGGTATTAGCGATTCCTTTAGATGACAAATCACCCACAGTTTTCATTTGCTTAACCAATGGAGAGAGCAAAGGTGAAAGAAAGGAACAAAGAGCAGGGACACTCACTCATGGTTTCTTGGTGAATTTTCTACCTAACGCAAATCGATATAGACATAGAGCATCAATTCAATCAATAGATGGAACAAATTACCACTACAGGCTACACATGAGAGACGAAGGCGTGGATCGATAGCTCCACGGGAAGGAGTGCAACCAAGGAAGCAACGATTTATGGGACACTCTGGCAATAAGGTGCCTGTGAAGTGATTTTGGCGACAAATTTGTCACTTTCTGAAGTGCCAACAACAGCACTTCGAAATCGAAATCATAGCGGGGTTTGTGTGTATGTTTACCAGCGCCATAACAGGGGAGGTTGAAAACGTCCCACAGGGGCGCGCACGCACGAGAGAGAGATATATAGAGCCACAGCCTTATTTACAAAGACGGAGGAGGGGTGGTGGTGAAGGTTGTCAAACGCCCGAGCCTCCATTGGCGCGTTTCAAGGCCATGGCAGGAGTGAAGTGACTAAACTTAACCGCCTGTGCTACACCACCACTACTCTCGCATTCAACGGGAGCGTGATAACTACCTAATATGCGGAACCCTCGTCTGATTGTGTGGGCGTGTAAGGCGGACTTAGCCTGTCCAACCAGATTCTCCTTTACAAACCGCGAGTTGGTTTGAGACATGTATAAGGCGATGCAACACTCCAGATGGATTTGAGCTTAATTAACGAGCCTGCAAAACGGTAAAAAGGAGATGAAATGACTCTTCAGGCTAGCTGAAGCGAGACAAGGCTAATTGCCGCGTGTCCGTCAGCGCCCCTGACAAGCGAGCCTAGGGGAGGATAGACAAGTCTCACGCAGAATACGACTGCTGCCCTGGAGCACTGAAATGACAGCAAGTGGAGACTGTCGAGAGGACAGGCCACCAGGTACTCAGTGTTGCCCCGACAACGCACTCAACAGTCACCTCTCTTTTTGGAAATCTGTGATAACAACTCAACACGTACATACAGAATCGGACACCAGAGAGCGGGTTGACTTGAAGCCTGTATTTGCCGCTGGGGAGAGACAAAGACCTAATTAGCCGCCTGGTTGGAATTTCAGTGTTAAAACCCTAGAGCACGCCAACCTCCCACCTCCTTTCCCATGGAAAATGAGCCGATGGCGACTTCAAAGGCCCAGAGGTCAACTGAGGAGAGGAGGTTGGTGGCACTTACAGGTGGTCCTGGCGCTTGAAGGCCTTCTTGCAGACATTGCAGACGTGTTTGCGCTCGTCGCTGTGGGTCAACTTGTGCTTGGCGATTGCGCTCGAGTTGCTGAACACCTGGGCAGAAAGAAGTAGTGTTAACGGGGGAACCCACAAGAATGCTAAATTTGGAATACACTCTTTAACCGACAAAGAAGCCACAGGAACTGCAAAATCCCCCCTTTCCCCCAAGAGTTGACTATGAAATGCACTTAAATGGAGAGCTCGGAATAATGAAATCGGGTCTTGGACTTGACACCAAGTTGGTCAACGAAAGTAGCGTCGTAACAAACGTGCGCCACGGGGAGCACAAACTCTTCAACTGCAATTTCAGGAAAATAAGATGAGAATCCTACGCATGGCTTTCGAGAGTAGGAAACTGATTAGAAGCGCGTATCCGCGGCATTTTCTGTAAATAACAAAAAGCTTTGCTAATGCAACCTGGATGCTTGCAAAGTAACTATGCATACGAACGATTTAAAGGGAGTCGATGAAGAGGGTTAAACTAACCTTAGAACAGACAGGACATCTGAGACCACTTCTTAGGCGTCTGTTGAAAGCGACAGGGTCATTTGGACCGTTCAGTTGTCTGGAGGACGAGGAAGTGGAAGATGGAGGGGAAGAAAGTCGATTTTGTGGATGACTAGAGGGACTACAAATGCCGGCTGTGAATGAATCGTCATCAGCTTGTGAGGTCATATTTAGTTCTGAGAATTGCTATTAAATCCCACAAGAATCAGGCAGCATAATTCAAGCAGGAAAGGGGGCACGATTAATTGACCATCTAAAATGTCATAAAGGTATACGGATGAATGTTGCGAAGAAAAAATCGTTCACAAAATACCAAAAACAGTAAAAATCAAATTAGATAAAAAAATCAAATTCAAAAAGGCCTTGGAATGAGAAGGAAAAACAACAAAATGCAAAGGGAATATAGCGTATAGAGTAGGTATTCAATATCTTATTAACGGGTGTTGTACTTTAGAACGAGACAGTCAGTGTCCTACGAAGGGAACCGAGTGAGACTTGCAAGACAAGTCGCATAATATTGACCTAGACCTGCTGGAAAGCGATTGGTTTATTAAGAGTCTATTTTGGATGAGGTCATACAACCGATTTTCAATAAAACATTCTAGTTACAAATACATAAAACAAAAAATTGCAATCAAAATCTTTCTTCGATTTAAATAATAATAACAAATAACTTGCAGACCAATAGTCAAGTTATTTATCGCTAAAACCTAACTTAACTAGTTTCTTAGTAACCAGTTGAAATATTATACGATTTGGAACTTCTGCTCAGTCAGATATACCTTATCTGGCTTTCTGTCAATTAAGTAATATATATATAGTTTAACTGGGCACTTACAGGCCTGAGTTAACTCTATTTGTCAATACTTTTTATCGGGCTCAATATCAAACAATTCGACTCTCCACAAAGTACAAAGAGTTTCTAAAATTTTTTATTTAATTTAAGCGTTGAAATTTAAAGCAATGTACGAGTTAACAAATTCAGACAACACTTTTACAAAACCTGAAATAAGTAATTATTCCACTGGTGATTTTCGTGAATTTTTCCGTGAGACGCACTTTGCCTCAGTAGTTTTAGCAAACAATCATTCTGCTAAAGGCAACTTGTCTAATTAGTTAGATCAGAAGAAGTTTTTTTGTTTCCAAAGAACACCGCTTAATCCAAATTAACCACAATCTGTTATGGAATCACCTAGGTTGGATGTGGAGGAGATATTAGGGAAAAATAGTAATTTCCCATCATCCAGCAGGAGGACCAATCGTTTTAAAATGGGTTAAAATGTTGAAGAAATAGCGTTGTATCTGCATCAAATACCATCTAGGTTTCAAAAGTTTCTACACTTTTACTGGCTTGCATTATAGTGGAGTAATAATTTTTTGGGTAAAGGCTTTTTAAAAGGTCTTGGGATATATACATATATATCGGTTATTCGTGCATTGTCCATATACTAGTATATCAGCTCCCGTTTACTAGCCCTCACTTATTCAACATTATTTCCCTTTTAACAAGCAAGCTAACACTGTTTTTAATAGGATGACTACATTGAAAATAAGACCTCAAGATCACATGTAACATAACGACGAGTATTGCTAATTGCATTGATAAAGAAACCACCTTCAAAAATTGTTGCAATTGTTTAAAAAAATATTTTAGCAAATGCGAAATACACTATTTTTTGTTTGCTATAAGCAGACACTGTTAATAAAAAATCACATAACAGAATTCAGCAAATAGCTGGATTTTAGTTTCATCATGACCTCAATGCAACCTTATTTTATAAAAAAATTAATTATTTTTCATAAATTTTATACCTTTTGCTGCATTTTTTGTTTTATTCTAAGTTTTACTTTTTCAAAACACAATACTCTTTGTTTATATGACCTAAATGTGGATTATACCCTGCCGTTTTCGATAGTTCTCCTGGCAGTCTTGTAGACATGTCTGCTGAAGTTGTTAAAGATTCCCTTAAATTTGATGAAAGTGCTACTGGTCGAAGACGCCGAAGACGGTCTTCTTCTTCCCGTTCCGTTTCCCCAGTGGTACCGGAAATCAGGGGCAGCCGTGATCGAGGAAGTGATGGGGATAAACCCAAAAGGCGACGTCGACAATCTTCGTCTTCCCGGTCAGTGTCTCCAAAACCACAGGGTAATAAAGATGCTAAATCACCAGATGGTAAGCCCGCGGACCATCCCAACAACGCAGCTCAGGCACTTGGCCTTCTTGGTAGGACTGGAGGTGCCTATATTCCTCCTGCACGTTTGCGTCAAATGCAGGCAAAAATTACCGACAAGTCTTCTGATGCATATCAAAGAATTGCTTGGGAAGCTCTCAAAAAATCGATTCATGGTCTAATCAACAAAGTTAACGTTGCCAACATAGCTCAGGTAGTACGTCAGCTTCTGACCGAGAACATTGTTCGTGGACGTGGTTTACTGGTCAAGTCCCTCATAACGTGTCAAATGGCTTCCCCTACCTTCACTCATATTTTCGCTGCCCTGATTGCCATCGTCAACACCAAGTTCCCTCATATAGGTGAGTTACTGCTGAAACGCTTGGTCAATGAGTTCCGGAAGGCCTTTCGTCGCAATCAGAAGGATCGTTGTTTGACAACCGCCAAATTCCTAGCTCATCTTGTTAACCAAAAAGTGGCTCACGAACTGGTGGTCCTCGAATTGCTCACCCTTCTGCTGGAACAAACTACGGATGACAGTGTCGAGGTCTCTGTTGCTCTGCTCAAGGAATGCGGGATGTTCCTAGCCCGTATAGTTCCAAAGGGTCTCGCAGGAATCTTTGATCATCTTCGAAAGATCCTCAACGAAAGCCAATGTGACAAGCGCATCGCTTACATGATCGAAGTTTTGTTTCAGGTTAGTTTAAATCTATTTTGTAGTGGAACTTACCGTATTTTTCCTGTTCTAACTTTGCACTCTTTCGTAGATTCGCCGTGATGGCTGGAAGGATCATCCAACCGTCCTGCCAGAACTAGACTTGGTTGAAGAAGATGATCAGATCACGCACACCCTCTCTCTTACTGATGCCATTGATACAGAGGATGCCCTAAACATCTACCACTTCGACCCTGACTTTGAGCAGAACGAACGCAACTACGCCCAAATTCGAGAGTCTATCTTTGAGAATGACGACGATGACGGCGACAGCGGCAGTGGTACCGAGAGTGAGGGATCTGGATCCTCCGATTCGGAAGATGGCGTTAAGGGCCCCAACGACGAACAGCAAGAGCAGGATGGAGTCATTATTGACCAGACAGAAACGAATCTGGTGCATCTTCGTCGAACCATCTACCTCATGTTACAATCTTCCATTTCTGCCGATGAAAGCGCTCATCGACTCCTGCAACTCAAAATCAAACCTGGGGAGGAGTACGAGGTCGCCTCGATGGTCCTGGACTGCTGTGCTCAGACCCGGTCGTACGAATCGCGCTACGGAGCCCTTGGTCAGCGCCTGTGCCGTGTGATGCTCTTTTCCGGCGACAAGCCCAAGCCCGGGGACAAGAAGGACGCCAAGCCTAAGCCCACAGAGGTCACGGAACCGCCCCGAACCTACGTGTCCCAGTTTGAGAAGATATTCGGAGAGCAGTACCTCACAATCCACCGGTTGGAGACGGTCAAACTGAAGAATGTGGCCATGTTTTTTGCTCACCTGCTCTACACTGACTCGATCTCCTGGGGGGTGCTCGAGTGTGTCAAGTTGAATGAGCGGGACACTTCGTCTTCGGGTCGCATCTTCCTCAAGTACCTCTTCCAGGAGCTCTGCTCCTACATGGGCCTGACGAAGCTGCAGGAGCGCTTGCGGGACGAGACCTTGGCCCCCTTCTTTGTCCACCTCCTGCCCAGGGACAATCCCAAGGACACGCGGTTCGCCATCAACTTCCTCACGACCATTGGCCTGGGAGGCCTGACCATCGACCTGCGAGAGCACCTGCAGGCGACGAAGGAGAAGGCGAAGGAGTTGGAGGCGGCGGGGGGAAGCTCCTCCAGTTCCAGCTCATCTGGTTCGTCGTCGGACTCTGATTCAGACTCGCAGTCGTCTGGTCGTTCGTCATCCTCCTCGTCGTCTTCTCGATCGTCTTCATCGTCCTCCGCTTCCTCCTCAGGTTCCTCGTCTTCAAGCGAGAGCGAGGATGAGGAAGAAAAGCAGTCGAGAAACAAGGAATCCAAAAGGGGACATTCAAGGGATGTGAAGGGCAAACGCAATGGCAAAGGTAAGTAAAGTGTTCTTGAATGGCTGCAGTCGTTTGGTATCAGAGCATTACAGTATAATTTAGCCATTTTAAAGCGTGATATGGTAGAAGCAGAATGGGTGGGATTGTTCTTGGAAGGTTATGGTGGGAATAGTGTATTTGGTCAGGGTTTCTTATTTTATCTTGCGGTTTGGACTACAAATTGCACCCTTAGTTTCGAAAATTTAGTAGTCTCACTCGACGATGACCGTCGTATACAAACCCCAATATTTAAGCGCACCAATTTTGCATTCATTTCCTTTGTGTAGGCCTAAAGTTATGGTAGTGGGGTGGAGTTTATCCATCGAGATTAGGCAAGATGTCTCTTACGGTAGTGAATTTCCATTGTGACTTAGTTTGGCGTGTGCCGATTTGTTATACAGTCCTAACTGTAAGGGGACCGTGCTGAGCGGTTTATGCCAGCTACATAGGCTTGCATCGACTAGGTATATATTTTTGTGGTTAGAATTGGATGCTTCGCCTGAGCATCGTCGCAGACGTTCCCCTTCGGCCGATTCAGATGGTAAACGCAGGATCAAGAAGCCTCGTGAGGCCTCACCCATTCAGCATCAGGCTGTTGATGACGCCGATGAGATTCGAAGAAACGTCAACCCATCACCGCCTCCACGCTGGTCTGCCCCTGTTCCACCCCCCCCTGCCCGCTCCTCAGGGCGTGGACGGCGTTCACCCAGCCCACCCAGACAAGGCAACCAGTCGCGTTATGACTCGCCACCACCTTCAAAATTTGCTCGCGGAGGTGCTTCACCGACTCCTGTGGACGCTTCGAGGCGTCGAAGGGCCAGTCCGTCACCTCCCAAAAGGAGTAATCGGCTCAACGACTCCCCGCCGTCCAAACCAGCCCCATCGGAAGAGGAGGCTCCGCAAAAGTCTCGCCGTCGGAACACCCCGTCACCACCGAGGAGAAGCAACCGACGTTACGACTCACCTCCGTCGAAATTAGCTCCATCCGAAGAGGCTCCGCAAAGACCTCGCCGTCGGAACACCCCGACACCACCGAGAAACAACCGACGCTACGACTCACCTCCGTCAAAATTGGCCCCATCGAAAGAGGTGGCCCCTCAGAAGTCTCGCCGTCGGAACACCCCGACACCACCGAGGAGAAATAACCGACGCTACGATTCGCCGCCCTCACGAATGGAGCCTGTGGAGGACGCCAAGACCAAGTCCCCAGACGTTCCTAGGCGTGGAAGAGGTAGTCCCTCACCGAAAGCTAGCCATCGGAGGGCCACACCAACACCTCCAAGACGCAGCAACCGTCGTTATGACTCCCCGCCGTCCAGAATGCAGCCGGAAGTGGGGAAGCCGCCAGTGTCTCCCAAACGTCGAAGGGTCAGTCCATCTCCACCCCCCGCGGGCAGGAGTCGACGACATGACTCACCACCACAGGCGTCGAGACCTCCCAGGTCTCCAGACGCTTCGAGGCGTCGTAACGTCAGCCCGCCCCCCGCACCCGCCAGAAATGGAGGTCGTCGCTACAACTCGCCGCCTTCCAGGCTGGAGCGTCGTGAAGCCAGTCCTTCGTCGTCGCCGCCCAAGCGTGCAAATCACCGGCACGACTTGCCGCTTTCAAGAGGAAGGGAGGTCGTGGACAAGTCTCCTGTTGCTTCCAAGCGCCAGGAAATCTCGAGAATGGAGTCCAGGCGCCGAGACTTCAGTCCGTCTCCGAAGGGCAGTCGCAGAGACGACTCGAGAGGGAAGGAGCGTCGCAGGAGACGCGATCGAAAGTCTGTCTCGCGTGATCGGTCGCCCTTTGTGGAACGTCACCTGTGAACTCCCAGTTTTTGTGTAGCCTTCAGTTCTCCCTCTGCGCTTGTGTGTATGGGCGTGGTTATGGCTAGCAGATATTTCGACTGAAGAGGGTAAAATGGAGCAAGAACTGTCCCAATTTCCCTCCCTCTCTGTGTATATACTCATAGCTACCAGTCCTTATACATTGTATTATCTTTTGTTTACATGGATTCAATAAACTTCTACAGTCCTTTTCGTGGTTTGTCGTGGTTTTGGCATGTGAGAAGTCATGGTATTGTTGGGCATGTGGATACTACTCACGTAGATTAAGCAGTAATGCAAAATGCGGATTCAATGGATAATAAATTGCAGAATTCGGCTCCATGTCTATCTTTGAGCGCAAATATTAACGTTCGTACCCACAAAGTATCACCACGTAAAATTAAATATAAAACATGGGCTTTTTACTCTAATCACAGGAAGCTACAATCGCAATCAATGTCTAGTCGACATATCTGCACTATTTATAATTTATCTTGACACTTGAAGAACCAGGACAGGCTAGAGTCCATGATGATAATTCTTTATTTTTATGTCAATGATTTACACAAAAGCCAAAGAGGATTATTTTGACTACTGATACCAGTCGATGATTATATTATATTGTAGCCAACTAAAATTAAATTACGAATGGCTGCAATGCTGCTTGCATTTCTCCAAGCCTATATATCAACAAAAAAGCCAAAAGTGTTTGGTGCTTCTTACATTTGTGAGACTCCAACTATTTAGAGGTCAAATGACAGTGGAATTTCACATTGGTGCGAAGCGATAATGCCTTAAAATGTCCTCAAACAATTTTCATTGCCTCTTTTATGTTAACCAGTTCTGTTCTGATAGCTATAGAATGAAAGATAATGAGTTCAAGTATTTAGTCATCACATACATAACGACGGATAACGACTCGAGACAACTATGCATGTTTAATCATCGTAATGGAGACTCATAGAAATAATCGAACTGAATTTAAAATTGCTTGATGACAAAAAGTTGATGATTAAACACTGTTAGTTTAAAATTTCTGTTCTGGTCAAGTGATATTGTGCTTTGTAAGTTCTTAGCATGGTTTGATACTTTGACCAGTAAGTTGTTTTAAACAACAGAATATTTACCGTTTTATCTAAGCTGCATTGCGTTGATATACGTAGGTTAATTGACGTATGTGAAAGTCCGAGTTCGTGTTAATATCAGCATTTTGCTCTATTTGCCACGTGATATCTGTAATTACCTGACAATTTAGGGAATCTGGTGATTTTAGTTGAAAATGGCATCAATGAGCGAGTATATTCAACAGACCGAGGCTAATGATGGCATTCGATTTTCGTGGAACACATGGCCGACGTCGCGCTTGGACGCCGCAAATCTTGTGGTTCCCATTGCGTGCCTTTATACGCCGATGAAAGAACGTGAAAATATGCCACCTATAAACTATGACCCTGTAGTTTGCACTCGTTGCCGTGGCATTCTCAATCCCTTCTGTCAGGTCTGGTCCCATTTCGAGACAAAAAACCACACACGATTTGCAGCATCGCTTAATCGGGTATTTCATGTATAGGTTGATATTCGTTCGAAATCATGGAACTGTTGTCTTTGCTCATCGAGAAACACCTTCCCACCACAATATGCTGGAATGACTGAACAGTGCTTACCGGCAGAACTGATGCCTCAGTGTACTACAATTGAGTACACCATTACCGTACGCTGTAACTCAAACTCGTTTTCAACTTTCGCCTTAGTCATGACTGTGGCATTTTGCATTACAGAAGGCGCCTGCTCCGCCGCCAGTCTTTCTGGTTGTCATGGACACCTGCCTCGAGGAAACTGAGTTCGTTGCTCTCAAAAATGCTGTCTTGCAGCTAATCAAAACCCTGCCACCGAACTGCATGATTGGTTTGATCACCTTCGGTCGCATGGTGCACATTCACGAGTTGAACAGCGGTCCCATAGCCAAGTCCTGGGTGTTCAAAGGCACCAAGGACTACACTGGGGAGCAAATCCAAGTGAGTGCTCCCTCCTCACCTTTTTCAACCTACTGTTGCCTTTCTCATCCGCCTACTTTACCTTGTTGTTGTTCAGAATGTCATCGTAAGTTTGTAGTTTTTCCTCCTCCTCCTCCTAATCCTAATCCCCTTTGTGTGCGCGCGCGGGATATTTCACCGCTATAACCAGTCATCGAGATAATTAACCTTGCTAAAGTCCATTGTCACTGGTTCAGTGCCAGACCCTCTTTGATTGCCCCCTCCCATCCCCTCTCCTCGGTTTGAAGTGAAGGCCAGAGTTTGGGCGCGCGCTAGAGCGCGTGTCTTTGCTGCCGCTTGTTTTAACACACCTGTTTTATTTTCTTCAACACGGTAGAATATGCTCGGTCTGAGTCGAAGCAGCGGTCCGGCTAGGAGTCCCGTTTCACCGCCTTCAGCCACTGTCCCCGGAGGTCTGCCTCAAAACAGGTGAGCGCTTCAATTTTTCCGACTCTATTGTGCTCTAGAGTCATAGAAAAAAGGGGGGGGGGCATGTCTCTCAAAACGCCTGTGGTTGCTGCTTGACCGCTTATCATACGCACTCTGCATGAGTAAGCACGTCATCTGACTGAACTAGTAGGCTAGCAACTTGAGTATATTCCTCCTTTGTGAGTGAAATCACTTCGTCGGCCCCCGAGTGGAAACAAAAACAAATCATCTGTCGTCCACTCTAGACACTCCCTAATCTATTAGTAGGGAGGCTTGGTTGCCTTTCGGTGCACCTTGTGTACACCAACGCTTAGTTGGGCTAGGAGGGGAAAAAACTTTGGGTTGAAGAAACTAAGACAACACCCCGGTAGCCTTGTAGATCCCACGTAAAGGGTTGCCCATGCTCTAAACCACCTCCTTGTTCTTGTCCAGTGCCGATTGGTGCATTGTACTCCCAAAATCCTGCTGGGCAGATGCGAAGGAGGAATCGCTTGGTCCGACGATGGTAGATCCTAGTGTAGCTGGAATAGGAGAACGGCCGAGGGAAAAGGTCCCTCTGTTGTGGAACCGGGGGGAAGGGGGGCAAACAGCGGTCTCGTTGAGGCCTTTTTTTCGCTGGCGTGGTGAGATCAGTTAGTTGGATTTGGAGTCAGTTGGTAGGGGTGAAACTAAAGTGCTCTTTTCTAGCAATGCGAGCGCTTCAAAAGTACAGCAACAGTAGACGGTGAGGAGGATGCGCTGGAATTTCCACCGAAGTCCAAAAGTCGGTGTAGGGTAGGATGTTGTCCGATTTGAGGGGAAATTGGGCTTCTCGCGAGAGTATCCCTTTAGAGTTTCATCGAAAGTGGTGAAGGTGTTGGCGAAGTGTCTTACCATTATTCTCTCTTGCCCGTTCTTTTCTCATGGAATGGAGACATTTGCGGAAGTAGTACCAATCGCTCCTTGACTCGGACCTGAGACATCATCTGCCACCATGAAGTGTCAGACAATCCATACTTTTCCTCAGTGGATGTTGTTGAGGCCGGTGATTTCCGTAGTATTTCTAGTCGGTGTAAAGTCAGCAGGACTAAGTGCAGAAAGTAGAAAAT
The DNA here is from genome assembly GCA_030710315.1 of Anomotaenia brevis. Lineage (NCBI taxonomy): Eukaryota > Metazoa > Platyhelminthes > Cestoda > Cyclophyllidea > Dilepididae > Anomotaenia > Anomotaenia brevis. Next base: position 196,138 of record JAUOZQ010000120.1, read on the forward strand.
TTCATGGATAGTGTTTCTCGGTTCTTTGTCGAGGAGAGCCCGCAGTTGGACAGGGAATGTGGTCAGCTTCGATCTCGGGAGTCAATGCTGGAAACATTGATTCGCCTGTGAGAGAGCTGAAATGGAAGCAGGTGGAGAGTTTGTTGGCTGTTGGGTTCGCCCTGCTTCATCGAGACTTGGAGGCACTGAAAACGGCATTTAAGTAGATGCGTGTTTTGGGAGTCGCTTAACAAAAACCGGATTTCCTGGCCCATTGAAGACCTCAACCACAGCCGCTGAGGTTCTTCACTCTGGTGGGATCGCTATACATAGGGCTGCTTATTTTGTTGCAGGTTGGTCGTGCAGCTGGTTTAGGGGCGATATATTTTAGTCTTATCGCCGTGGAAGAGGCAGGCGTTGGAGGGCTGAGGCCTGAGGGCTCAGTTTGTTGTTGCTGGGTGTTTCAGATTCGTGCAGTCGGTGGAGACGTGCGGCGCGTCGCTGGCGGCGGTGCTGGAGGAGCTGGCAGCGGACCCCTGGCCGGTGCTGCAGGGGCGGCGGGCACTGCGGAGCTGCGGAGCGGCGCTGTCGTTGGCCGTGGGCCTTCTCGAGGCTTCCCTGCCCAACACCGGCGCGCGCATCCTTGCCTTCCTCGGCGGCCCCGCCACCCAGGGACCCGGTCTCATTGTCGACGACGACCTCAAACACGTCATCCGCTCCCATCACGACGTCGAGCGCGACAACTGTCCCCACATGCGCAAGGCCATCAAGGTACCCCCCCCCCACCTCTCTCCCTCCCAATAGTTCTGTCCTAACCTTACCTCGGAGTGGTTGTCGGTTTTCTCGAAGAAGTATAGGTTTATTTAACCAGCCCCAGGTGTAACAACCATACAGGCATTGGACAAAATAGTGGAAACAGCTTGGAAAATCAACAAAGTGCATTTTTATATGGTGTAGGTCCACCTTTTGCGGCAATTTCGGCCTCAACAATTCGTACAAATTGGAATTTGTTGGGTTCTAAAGGAATTCTAGCCCTCCATTCTTCTGTAGTTAAAACACCCCCCCCCCAATCCAGTTTAGAAACGAAGGCGGCGGCAAAAAGGGAATTCTTAATTGAATCTCTAAAGTCGATGACCAAGAATTCGGCTCAATAATGAGGTTAAGGAGGTCTGGGAGCTGTGGTGAGGGCCAGATGAGATGTTCAACTGCTCATTAGAATCCTCCTCATGCCGCTAGTCTTTAACAATTCTAACTATATGGATCGGTCATGCATTATCAAATCGAAAGATGATGGCGTTCCCATCCGGAAACCACAGTTCTTCAACAACCATAGGGTGAGGAATTTGGTCGCCTTCTACAATTCCTAAACACTCTCCGCTCTGCATTCCTCCTATATGAAGGGATTTCAAAGAAATTGCACCCCAGGTCATCAGCACAGAAACCCCGCCGCCATAATTTACATTTAGGAGAAGGCAGCAGTCTGGATTAAATGCTTCTTTCGGCTGTTTCCGAACTCAGTACACTCGGCCGGAGGTCGAAAACGAGGTGGTAAACGATGATTCAGCGGAGAAAATTATATTTTTCACTGTTTAAGGGACAGACCGATTTTGGAGGTTTCTACTTCACCACTTCCATGGTGGTATCTCTAGCTCCATGTGCGCAACAGTTTTTGTGGAAACTAGGTCCTGCAGGTGTTCATTGAGGAGCTCTGCAGTGAATTTTAGGGCCGTGGTCTTGTGATTCTCTCTAAAACGATCCGATTTGAGAAGTCCATGGCTTCGACAACCTCCGGCCAGACCTGTGCTTTGCTGATGGCAGCGACGTTTCCCTTCTCCCTAAAAGTCAGCCGTCATTACGTTTGACAGTACCCGTTGGGGGGTACCAGTGATTTAGCCCCTTCAAAAGTCCGAGAGGTCTGCAATTTTTATAGGCCTTAACCTATTTTTCTTAAATATCTGTAAAAAAACTTCAGTTTAAGTAAACAAATCGATTAACAAAAAATAATAAACAAAAAACCTCAAGATATATCTAGTTTTGGTTGTGTATAATGTGTTAAAAGATTGTAATGCCTATAATGTATGCAATGCTCGGAAAGAACTTATGAGATGATCTGGTAGACCCGCTCCTCATCTAGGTGTGTGTGTGCGTGTGTGGACTGAAATCCAAGTGTTTACGCTTGCTTGCTTGTTTGTTCAGCACTACGAGGGCCTGGCGAATCGTGCGGCGCAGAACGGGCACGTGGTGGACCTCTTCAGCTGCCACCTGGACCAGACGGGCCTTCACGAGATGCGCTACCTGGCCAACTACACTGGCGGCTGCATGACAATGTGCGACTCCTTCGCCTCCAACCTCTTCAACCAGTCCTTCCAGATCTTCCTACGCAAGGACCCTCACACCGCCTGCTTCCAAATGGGCTTCGCTGGCCAGCTCGAGGTCAAGGTACCCTCCCTCTTTCGCGTTTTTCTTTTACTGTGTGATTCTGGTGCTGACATGAGAGCCTTTGGCTTCTGCGTAGACGTCGCGTGAGCTGAAGGTGAGCGGCTGCATCGGTAGCTGTTTCTCGGCTAACGTGAAGACACCGTCGACGGGCGAGTCAGAGGTTGGGATCGGGCACACCTCGGTGTGGCGACTCAACGGCCTCACGCCCACCTCCACGTTGGGGGTCTTCTTCGAGATCACCCAGGCCCACCAGCAGGCGCAGGCGCAGGCCGCCGCGATGGGCGGCGTTGGAGGACGGGCGTACGTGCAACTGGTGACGCAGTACCAGCACGCCTCGGGTCAGCGCCGCATCCGAGTGACGACGGCGTGTCGCCAGTGCGTCGACGCCTCCAGCCACCTGCCCTATCTGGTGGCGGGCTTCGACCAGGAGGCCGCCGCTGTCCTCGTCGCCCGCATGGCCATGTTCAAAGCCGAGACCTCCGACGGCAGGGATGCCCTCAGGTCTGTCTCCTCTTCCTCCTCCCCCTTTTCTTGCACCTCTTTTTTCCGAGGTACCGATTCATGGGAGAGGCCTCCCCATCTTCATCTTGTTGTTGTTTTCTGGGGCTCAGGTGGCTGGATCGGCAGCTGATAAAGCTGTGCCGCAAATTCGGAGAGTACCACAAGGACGACGCGGCCTCCTTCCGTCTGCCTGAGGAGTTCTCTTTCTTCCCCCAGTTCATGTTCCACCTGCGGCGCTCCTCCTTCATCCAGGTCTTCAACAACAGCCCCGACGAAACCGCCTACTACCGGTCTGTTCCCCTCCACGAACGCATTTCAGCAGCCCTTGGGGTCCTCTCTCGACTTACTATTTGTTATTGCTTTGTAGGCACGTATTGAACTCGGAGGATTGCTCCAACGCCCTGCTCATGATCCAGCCCTCGCTGATCGCCTTCAAGTTGGACGGATCCGACGAGCCGGTCCTACTCGACTCCACCAGCATCCAGCCGGACACGGTTCTCCTTATGGACTCCTTCTTCCACCTCCTCATCTACGTGGGCGAGAACATTGCCAAGTGGCGTAAGGCCGGCTTCTTGGTACGACGACAATATCTACTGAAATGATTTCAGTAGTAAGCATGGATTTACTAACCGAGATTATGTTTGTGCTGCAGGAGATGCCAGAGTACGCCTACTTGCAGGCGGTGATAGAGAAGCCACGGGCGGAGGCGCGTGACATTCTGCGTGTGCGCTTCCCCACGCCGCGCTACATCGACACTGAGCATGGGGCCAGCCAGGCGCGCTTCCTGCTCTCGAAGGTTAACCCCTCGCAGACGCACAACACCCTGTTCGCCTACGGCCAGGAGGCCCCCGGGGGGTCTTTCGCGGTTCTCACGGACGATGTCTCGTTGCAGGGCTTCATGGAGCACCTCAAGAAACTCGCCGTCTCCTCCTCTGCCTAGTCAACTGTCTACTCTCTCTGCTCGGTCACCTCGCTTTCCCCTTCGCTCTTAACGCCCCCCTGTGTGTGTGTGTGCGATCGAAAAACTGAATTGGAGTCCATTACTGGCGTATTGATGCATGTTCCAAGGTCCCGAAAAAGAGAAACTAGTCTTGAAATGTAACCTTGTAGTCTTGTCCAACTCTGGTTAGTGAATTTGAAGGTGGGCGAGGCTGTTGTAGCAGGCTGGAACATTGTCCAAGGGAAATACGTATGCAATTTGTGATACAAGGTGGGCAATGAGACTGTCGTAGAGACGTATTTGTCGGGGGAATCCGAAGTTAGTGTCACGCAATCTGAAGGTCGTGAGGGTTTATAGTGTCTTATTGCGCATTAGCCTCTTCAATTGGGGAAGTCAGAACCGAGAAACCTCCTTTAGAGGCCAAATCCTACCTTGGGATTGGGAGTGATGTCAAATAACGGGACTTTGAAGCCAAGAGGGGTAAAATGGACTTAAAAGTTGTCTGATTTGCGAACACAGTATATAGCTGGCTTACTGGTTCAAATCCACACTTACAAATGCACCAGCGAACTCATTATTTGAATCACTGCCACTCACATCTCTTATTCTCTGTTACATATCTTCATGAGTATCATAAATCTTATTCATGCACATAAACTGACCTGGATTAAATGGATAAGTTAAAAAGCCAGCACTAAATGGCGTTAGATGATGCAATGTGGGGCCAGTATCTGAAGCTTAATTGCGGATTAAAATTGGTCGAAAAAGAACATTATAGGAACCTTTTCTATAAATAATATTTTTTCTGATACAGATTTGGATAAAGCAGTGATTAAAATAAGCAGAATTAGAAATGAATCTAGCACAAAATCCCCACTTCATTAGGTACTAATTCTTCCAAAAATTGAATAAAAAAAAAATGTACAGGAAATATTGTACGTTCGATAGCAACTAACTTTTCAAGTTTTCATAGAGGACTTTGAAATTGCTCCAACTAGGAACTCCCTTGAAACCGCGTTTTTTGCTTTGAAGGTGTAGGACTGTTGGGCTTCGCGGTTTAATACCTTTATTAGTCATTAATAAGTCAAGATTTCGATTACTGGTGCATGTGTACAAATGGCTGGCAAGAAAACGTCAGCTGGAGGCCAATTAAAGCCTATGAAAAGCACTTCGCTCAATTTATCTCGTCGGATACTTGAAAACACATGTATGCATTTTAATTTAAGGTGTGCAATTTTCCGAAGTGATCAACGGTCAAGAACGAGCTAGTCTCCTCCAGGAAAACAACGTCCAATTGGCCCGCAAAGTTTCGGAACTGATGAAAGAGCTTACAGAGAGAACCAACGAAATTCAGGCCGCTCGAAGTGAGAATTTCCTCCTAAATTTGAAACTGAATCGCTTGGAAAGTGTTATCGTAAGTTGTGTGCTCTTTCTTATTCGTATCTCCATCTAGGTGAGCGTTGGATCACTCAGGGATAGTTTGGCAAATATTTCCAAAGAAATTTACAATACTTTCGAGTTAGTAGACTCTCTCTACAAGGAACTAACGATGACCGATGTTTCTGCTGCACCCTCCGACACACAATCCATGCACTCTTTAATGGCTGTAGAATCTACAAATCAGTAAGTCCTGCTTCTGTCGGATCACTAAAGTTTGTGGTTAATTATACCAATCGGTTGCCCAATTTCAGCTTTGATGTCCTCGTAGATGATGTCAAAGAAGTCGAAAATGAGGAAGAAGAAGCTGCAAGTTACACAGCTGGTAGGCAAAGTGCTGAATCTATTGAGATGGAAGTTGATTCATCTGCGCGTGTTTCAGATTCGGTAAGTGCTGTTACCCATAAATTAAAGAACCCTGATTTACCTGTCACATTGCACTGCACATATTAGGGATCAATCTTGCGGGATCCTCCAGATGGATGAATTTGCAAAGATTATCTCTTCTGCTTTACAGCCCGGAGGCGCTAGCCATGACGTCGAGGAGGTGATTGCCGTTGCTCCGCGACGCACGAAGTCGCGTCGTATCACCTTGTCCCCCGCCCAGGCGCGATCACTCTCCGCAGGACTAACCCCCAAGTCTCCGCCATTATTCGCGGTACCCAAGACTCCCGAAGCCCCACCGCCATGTACGCCACAAAAAAGTAAAAAATCAGTAGCCAGGAAACCAAAAGTTTCGCCTACTGTACGAGGCGATGAGGAGAGTGACAGTGATGATGACGAGGACTACGTTCCCTCACAAAGGTTCAAGAAAGCGGAAAAGAAGGCTGGAAAGTGCAGCAGGGCGGCTGCGGTAAAAGGCGAGAAAAAAAGGAGGCTCGTGACCTCGGAGGGAGACGCGGAGATGGACGTAGCACCGAGGGCCCAGGAAGAGCAGCAGAACAAATCAGCTGGCAAGGTCCACCGAAGTCCACAACCTCCAGTGAAACGAGCCAAGACGGCAGGGGCCGATTGCAGTAAGGAGGAGGAGGAGGAGGAGGAAGAGGCGGCGCAGCCAGTTTGCGCCGAAGAAGCAAAGTCTGGGAAACCAGAAGCTGCCAAGTCGTCGTGAGTTACTAGATCCTATCACAAGCACAAAAGCAGGTGTTGGATTTTGCAATCTACTCAAATGCTTTCAGTAGACATGTTGGAGGGGGATTTGTGGGGTAATTCATTGCTGAAGAAGCGGCTCTTGCTTTCAGATTACCTGGGGGCGAGTCGAAGGACATTGCCAGCGCAGTGGCTCCTTCAGGCGCTCTCACCTCCACCGCCGGCGGTGCCGCCACGCCCACGTCGGGCGGCAGGCGTCGCGCCGGGCGGGACGAGAAGAGGATGCGCAGGCGCCTGCGCCTCGTGGCCGACGACTCGGTCTTCATCCCTATCTCCGACTCCATGATGGCCACTGCCACGGCGCCAGGTGGTGGTGGCGTCGGCGGTGACACCCACGGCGACGAAGGAGGGCAGGTCAGCGAGGTGAGTGAGGCACCACTCAGTGTCCGTCATTGGCACTAATGCTTTCTGCGGGTTTGATTGTGTGTGAACTTCCTTTCAGGTGGGCTTCGAGGGTGCAGATGATTTGGTGAGTTAATTCTTCTTATACTGTGTCGATTGCATTGGGAGGGCGCGTCGCTTCCCAAAAATTTCAACAGTGGTTGACGATTGGTGGACAACCTCTGTTCTTGCATGATCTGCAGGGCCAACAGAGCGAAGGCAGGGACCAGGCAAGGACGGTGTTGTCTGAGGACGTTGCCAACCGGCCGTCGGAGTCTGAGGTATGCTTCTTCTCAGTGGTGAAAAAACGCAGAGATAAAGACACTATATAGGCTTGGTCGGTCGGCACTGAATTGGTTCCCTCAATACATTTCGTGACTGGTTTTGCCTTTATGAATCAGTAGTCAATTGTTGGAGTCAAGTGACTTACTTTGAGTCGTCCCAGTCACGACTATTTTACTGCAAACTTGAACACGGCTGTATTTGAAACTCGAATTCATGCATCTTTTTCGTGCATCTCAATTAAGTGGCTTTCATCTAATTGTTTTAGTCAACACGCTCATCTTCCATGGGGAACGGAGCTTCGAGGTAGGTTCTGTGTCCTCGTCTTTCCACCACCTCCCCTGCCACGCCGCCACTTTTCGCAGCCTTTCTCAACGGGGTGTCCATTTGCAGACCAAAACGCAACACCGCACCTGTGACGTACGTCGTGAAACTCAACAAGTAAGTCGGGTGATGTGCATTCAGGCACAGTGCTTTGTCGCATGTTTGAGGGAGTAGCCAACCCACCAATACTGATTCGCTATGATAGACTCAAGAAGGAGCTGAAAGATGAGATGTAACAAGGCGGAAGCAGATACATGCACTAACTGATTTGATGGGGTCTACTTTCTATTCCTCAAGGAAACTACGCCAGGGAGACAAGGAGTGGTGCAGGACGTCACTCGGTCATTGACCTGCTCCACCACAGGCCCTCTGCACGCACTGCTTCGCCTTGCTCGCCTTCTCCGCGTGTGTACAGTTTTGCGTGGTGAATGGTGCCCGTGGGTGTGTTTATTCGTGCACACAAGGCCGATCGTTGCCTCCTGCTACACTTGCACTTTCCTAACTCCCCCTTGCCCCAACTTTTACACGGAGCCATCGCACTCATCTTACACTTGGCGTTTTGAAGCTGATCTTTGTCAATAAACGGGTCGTGTGCATTTGAGTGTGTGACTGGGTGTGTTGGCGAATCTAGTGCCTATCTGAACCCTTTTGGCAGCCCCATCGAGTATTCTGACTGGTGGAACATCTCGAGAACAAGTCGGAGTGCCGACGGCGGAGGAGGTGTGTTGTCATCTGAGCAGTGGCTCACAATGTCATCACTTCAGAAAGGCGACTCATGCCCTATAGAATACGATTTCCGAATCATCAGGTAAATAAATTTTCAAATATGTCTGGGAAATAGATTTTGTACTTGAGGAGTTGGTGTGTAATGTTACATTAGGCGTGAAAAGTAGTGGGATAGACTCGATTGACCGAATTACGAGGTCGGATTTGCGTTGGGAACTATTCCTCATTCGCAGCATGGGAATTTTGCATAAATACCCCCTTCTAATTGACAGATCCGTTTCCATTGTGCCTTAACAGCGTTCTTTGCCTTAGTGTAATGGTGAAACTGAGAAAATTGCAATGAAAATGAATGTTTATTGCATGAAACATCTCGCTACCTGATCAGAATCACTAGTGGTGTTGAAACACGTTTGCACCACTTTCAATTTGAAGATGAAGAAATGCTTGACAAAGTGGGGAAATGCCGTAGAAAGTCATTTGAACGAATTCAACCTACAGCAAAACACAAGGTTGCAGTTTAAAGCACAAAGCGAGTTAAACTCGGATTGTGAAGCCGTTATTACGGGGTCCACTGTCCACTGGTCGTCCCCTGAGCCTCCTGCGATGACGAATATGAAGTTCGCTACGCTCATGTCCAATTGAAGGGCTTCTGAATACTTTTCTCGAAGTCACACTGAAAATAACGAGTTGTCGAGGTCTTTTTTTGTCCCTTTGAGCGACGATCCAGTCTGAAGTGCAAAGAAACTGTAATTCGCAGTATGGGGTGAAAATGGTTGAATATTGTAGGCACTCTGGGAAAAAGTGAACTGGTAGAGTGAGGTGAGTCAAATGCTGAATTAAAGAACAGGTCAGGGGATGTGGGATCTCCCTTTTCGTTGGGTTGAGCAACTTGGCAAGGTAGCTTTAATTGGTGCTGATATGATATTATAGAATGTTGTATCTTTAGAAAATTATATTTATGATTTTCTGATTATCTTGAACTGTAATTTATTTATCTTTCGTTATTATCTGTATAATATGCACTATTGTTTAAGTCGTTACTATGACGCCTTGCACTTTGTTGAATAAACTTTGGGTTACGACGCGTCCCGTCTCTTGTGGCAGCTATCGGACGTAACGCATATTAATCAGACCACTTTAGGTAGCATAGCACCTCCGTACTTTACATTATAGAATTAGAATTATTTTAACTCATCACAAATTTTTTCCGAATACTTGATTACAAGGTTTTCTCTTGTGTTTTACATTTCGAAATGCGATTCCAGTGCATCTTTTTAATCACCAATTTGGATTGAAAATGCGTCTATCAAAGCCTTCCTTTTCTGTTCATAGAATGCGTTTGATTCGAAAAGAAGAGACTCCCATAAGCAATAACTCATATTTATGAGAGATATATACCAACTTGATTTAGAAAGAAAATTTTATTTATCAAAAATATCAGCCTACCAAGACACTTGAATACTCATCTGATTATGTATATAAATAATTTGGGCATTCTTTACCTCAGACATATCTCCTTTCAGAGGCTTTGTCAACTAAATCAGTTTTGAAAGTGGAAATAATATTTTTTAAAAATATATGATGTTCTTTCGTCTACATTTCCCACTTTAAATCGTTTCTAGTATAACGGAAATCACGAAACAGCCACACGATCAAGGATCTACGATCTAGTTTTTCACAGGTTCCTCCATGAACCGTGTCTTTAAAAGCAAATTTACTAATATCTATTCGGCAAAAGCTAAATTTATTTAATGCGATGACATCATGTTTGATTGAAGTAAGTGGTCTGCCTCCTAGCTCTGCCTAAAAAGTAAATTTCATTTTGAAGTAACTACAGAACATTCATAAGGCTTAATGAATGTTCCAGTGAGGGAAAGTTACCTCAAAGCACGTTTCCCAATAGACAAAAAAAAATTGACACCGATTTCATTTGTAGGAAGGCAAAAGGGCATTTATGTTCTGAATCTAAAAATTACATTTATAGTCATTTTAATGCATTTTGAATTCAGTAAAAGAATTTATTGGAAAGCTTTCAAATGTGAGATTTGAGAAGTGGCTTCAGTGATCCCCACAAGGCTTGAATGCTGCCAGCAGCACTTAACACTTCGGCTTTTGCATAACTAAAAATTCGGTTTTGGTATTAGAGTTTAAATAAATCATAATCTGTTTTAGTTTCAAAATGTATAGGATCTGCAAAGCACCAATTTGTCTCTAGAGCTCCGCACAAAATCACACAGCATCATGGGTACCCCTAAACGGTCCATACTAATAATACTAGTTATTTCGCTATTAAATTTAAGTGGAAAATATTCATTTATCAACTATAATTCTAAAATAATAAAGCTAAAATTAAATAATAATTTAAAATGAGCTATACCTACACCAAAGTCTCCTTCAGCTCTCTAGCAAATTAAAATCTTATTGGCCTTGTTCAAACTTCTTTTTCACTTTACATAAAACTGCTTCTGATAGTGCTTGCGTATCGGAATTCCAGCACAACTTAAAAAATCAAGGCAATTAACTCTGGTCGAGTGTTTAAAATAAAATCATTATAGATTGGACACGAAATTCATTCAGTTTGCACCAATGAATCCTTAAGCTCTTCACTTGAGCCTTTTAATACATTTAAAAAACCAATTGTAAAACCTAATCTTTTATGTTCATTGTACCAGTAAGCAGAAAAGTGCTTAGGTAAATCAGGAACTATTGCATAATGTTTAATAATTTCATTTTCCATCACTAAAAACAGACTATTTTAATGCTTATGCTTTATCAAACTACCGAATAAGCTGTTATAAGATCAGTTTTGGCTTATCTTAATTATCACCATGTCTAGTACAAGAAATGCACATTTTAAAATTTCAAGGGTATAAATATAGGGATTCGTTATTGGACAGATATACAAAATTTTCGTGAATAATGCCTGAATAGTCGGCCTAATTCTACTTTTAACAAATCACTGATATTTCCCTGATTAACTGTAACATTTTCTGTAGACAAAGTTAATAAAACTATCGAAAAATGTTGTAATCCGGGTCAGTGCGGAATTGGAGAAACATAAAACTGGGTAGCATTTTTTATTCTTTAAGAAATTGTTTAACTATACTTTTTAAAGACAGACACCAGAATGAATTTACTGAATGCCTTATTTTAGAAAGAAAACATATCATAAAATTTCAATTTAATTTCAGTTAAATTTAATTTTTTAATGCTTTGAAGGCATGTAGATTCATTTTTATTATGAAACGAAAGGCAAATATTTTTAGAGATAAAAACAATAGGAGTCTTGCACTGATTAACACTTCAATCTTTTTAGAAGCGCTACTTTAAATATTTTTACATTTAAATGCTCAGGATTTCATGTATATTTAATGTAAAGTGCGGGGTGCTATGTCACCTAAAGTAGTTCGATTAACAAGCGTTACGTTAGATCACGGCCAAAAGAGACTGGGCGCGTGGTAACTCCAAGTTTATTCGACGAAGTGCCAGGCGTCATAGTAACGACTTAAACAACTGTGCATATTATACAGCTAATAACGAAAGATATATACATTATAGATCAAGATAATCAGAAAATTATTTTTACAATTGCCTTGAGATGCAAAAACATTTTGGTTTGAAGAATTACCCAATAAATTACTAGTTGCAACTTTCTTGAAATTGAACCACATTTAAATACCGTGTAGGTACTTTCAGTCAAGTTCTTCAATATTAAATGTTTAGAGGGCTTTCAATATCTTAAGTATTTAAACCCTTGTTAATAGTAGTGGTAAGAAAGCATATTTGGTACTTATTTTGAAAAGCAGTCAGTTAATTTAAATAAACTGTAAACGGAGCTAATACTTCAGGAATATGTGTTTGTCGGCAAAATAAATAAACTCGTTTGTCATTTAAGTGAAATTAGCCCAAAAGGATTAGTTAATAAGTGATTATTAATATAATTAGCCGCGATGGTTTTATAAAAACATCGATCTTTTAAAGGCTGCCCTTCAGAAAATGTTTAAATTTTAAGTCATTTCAAGTGCCTTTTGATGAAACCTTTCCAGCACGATCAATACGAACGGCTCGACACTTTGCAAATAAATCATTAAGTTGCTCAAAAAATTTGTGAAAATCATCTAGAAGCTGTACAAAGATGTCAAAATGAAGCTTAGGAACCGAGATTTTATTTAACACATTAAAAACTAATTATCGAATAGCCCAGTCTGCTAAAATATCGACTCAGAAAGTTAAATAAAGTGAACTTATTTTGTCGTTTAATTAAAAAGGGTAGACTAACTTTGGTATGCTGCTTAATTTTCATTATTAAATCATTGTCCAACACCATTTTAAATAAAAAAGGATGTGAGGTGCTCACTTTTTAGCTGGTGAAGTTGTTTGCCTTTTAATATTTCCACACTGTGAAAAGAAGAAACATTATTTGTTAATACAATCTGTGTTTTGATCATAAATTGCGAAGTTTGAGTACCGTTTTTAAAAGTGATCATGTATTTTGATATAAATAAGTAGCGCTGGCTCTGTTAGCAATCGCTTTCTGACGATCGAAATAACTTATTTAACCTGGATGCTAGTAGTAATTAAACTTACGACACATATTAAAAGTTCTTAATTTGTATTAAATGAGTTATTGATGTGTAAATGTCTTAGTAATACAGATAAGTGTCATTAGATTAGACAGTAAGGATTAAATGCCATCTACGAGCTATATTATTGATGCTAAAATATGCTTAAAATGCACTAGAAGACCATTGACGTAAAGTGGGGCTCAATTTACCTGCTTTTCTGTCTACATTTCGATGACTAAGGACCTACTTAAGTAATATGATTCACTAATGCATTAAAAACAAATAAATTAACTTTTGCTGACCCATTAATTTGAGAAGCAACTTTGCATCAACTCTTCATCATTTCAATATATGTAATACGAATTATTTATTGCATAATTTGATTCCCTCTTGGCAAAATCCTTTCGTAAATTGACGATCCAACTCAAACATATCTTCGCAAAAGACATGGCCCTTTGTGAATAACGCCTAAGCAAGTCTTTCAGTGATCTATAAATATTATTTTTCTTTATTATTCAACAGTGTTAGTTTTTATTACTGAAAGTGATTGTCGACGAAGCTCTAGTTAGAGCACTTTCAAAATCGACTATTTAGATCTGCTATGACCTTGAAAAGGTTGTGGTGGAGTCAATGAAAATTCGCATTTCCAGCCGAAGAAAAAATTAACCCCAACATTCCCTCCTTTTGCTGAAACACATGAAGATTGGTCAACCTTTCCTCTAGATCACATTATAAAAAGCTTTTTCAAACGAAATTTTAGCCATCCTATTCTCCGGGTCAGAGGTTTCCACTAGTAATTTTCGAAATCTAAACTCCAGGTCTCTTAGTTTTTGGAACTACTACCGATTATACTGTTTTGGTTTATTTTAAGGCAAAGTCTCAAGTACACAAACTTACATTTGGTAACTCACGACAAATTCCCTTCAAGCTATTAGTTAATGTACGTAAATTTTTTCAATAATTCAGCAATGGCTGTAAGCTGTAAGTAATTTCTTCTGCTCAATCGAAAGTTCAAATAAGAATTCACTTTCTTTCCTTTCAAATCTTCGATTGGGGTCATGTTATCACTTTCCTGAAACAATAGTCTTACCTAGATTTTTATTTCTCCATATTTGGTAATGACATGATTTGAAAAATGGAGAATAAGGTCTTTCCATATGATTAAACATGTAATCATGCAATTGTGTGTTGTAGTGCATTCTGGTAAGCGCAACAAAAGTCAGTTCTTGCATAATTTTTCCACGTCTAAGATTTTGAATTGGTTTAGCCCTCCCGTTTCGAATTATCGTGTCTTACTTGCCAAAGGTTAATACAGTTTCTTTTTAATCCAATAAACTAGCATTTTCTAAAATTAATTACCTCTTGATTTTCTGGTTAAATTCAAAATGGTGGAAGTGGTTAGCGAATAAGTTGTCTGGAACCCATTTTTTACAAAATATTGAAAGTTGTCGAAGAATATCGTTATTTAAAGAGGCATTAATATCTTTCAAATTTTAATTTTAGTAAATATTGCATGATTATGAAAAATGAATCTGCTGAGTAAGAAAAATATTTCCTCGATTCTGAAATTATGCTTTGCTCATTGATCATATTTTGAAATCTTTTAAAGCACCACATCGGCAGTTTGGTAAGCGAATTTCACTTCTGCAAAAAATTTAGAGGTGGATGTTAATATCTGTTTGCCTTTTTCACTATTTTTTGTTTGTGAGTAAATGAAATTTACATTTGCTTTCTGTAACGATGTAAACTTTGACCATTAACACTTTCCACTGCAGTTTTTCCTGTAAAAGTGAATTTTTATGCACAAATAAAAACGGTATTAATTATAAGTTTTGAAGGTGGATCTGCTTACCTATGAATTCCACTTAATTAGATGCTTTTTGTTTTACAAAAGTTAAATTTTTCAAAACACCCCTTCCTTTGGTTAAGAAGAATCAGCCAGCTACTTATCGTTTCGGAAATAAATCTTATGAAAGACTTTAAATGAATATGTTTCTTAACTTGATTTATCAAAAGCTATCCACTGAAAGAAAATAAGTCAGACACAAGTGATCGACTAGACTGTCTAGGTCTAATAATAAAATAATATTTACAATAATATCTCTTAGATTAAGATTAGATTTGAAATAAATATTAATGTATGTTTTATGCACTTAGTTGAAAAATGTTAAGATGGCGAACAATAAGAAAAACAAGAATTTGAGCACAAAACATTAAAATTTTGTCAAAGTATCACCTTTTTTTAAAATGCTGACCAGACTACTTGGTTTTGTAAAAATAATTTAAGTTAAACTCCAAAAAGCATTTGAAATTTGATTAAACTGATCGCACTTCGTTTTATTAAAAGTATGACTTCTAATTTATTACTGATTTTTATCTATACACCTATAAAAACGTTTGCCTTCTTTGCGGACTGAATAACAGGTGTTAGTTAAATGCTATATCAAATGTTTTATATTGTATTCTAAATATCGTCGCTCGTCTCGAAATTGCAGGCAAATTGTAAGTTTAGAACGTGTTTATTACTTTTAAAGCTAATGCACTGTGCAGTGTCGATAAATTCATTAGAATTTTTGACTTAGTATTACTTTGAGCAGTTGTATGCGGTTTTAACCCTGTCTGTTTTGTAGCCAAAATAAATTTTGAGTATTTTTATTTGTCAAAGTCACCGTGTTACCTCTTAAAACATTTTATAAAACCTTTTTTAAATAACAATTGCTGATTACTCACCCACTTCCTTATTTGTTCCCTTACGAAAAAAATTCCTGATATATTCACTTACGAAATAAATGTTTTAATAGCTTATTGAGTTTGTTAGACAAATGGATCTGCCAATATAAGTTTTTAAGACATTTCAGTAATGCTACTTGCAAATTATTAGTAGCATTGCATTACGGGCTTGGTTTCACCAACTGTGCTGCAAAGTTTTTTTAGAAATAACTGCGGATAGAGTTCTAGTCATCTGTTTCCGTAATGCATTAAATCTGAAACTAAGAAAAAGAGAAAAATCATTTAAATTTATCTATTTGGTTTATGCCTCAGCATTGGAAGAAATCGTAATTTTAACTACTCTTTAGGAGTTTAGGGGAAATTTTGCAATACGGCGAAGTAAAATCATACTGCAGAAAATTCAATTCTTAGTGGTTTTAGGCCAGTTGATTCAAAAAAGAAATTCAGACCGAAAATTTTGTTTGGTTTATTAAATCTCATTGGTTTATTCGTTAAAATGATTCTGGTTAAAATTTTCTGCCTAATCAAATGGACTCTTATTAATACAAACAACAATTACAAGATACGTAGTATACAATTATAATATAATATTCCTATTTAATTATAATATTCAACAAAAAATTCTATAATTATTATACATATGATTATATAACATATAATATTATAAAGCGTGGTATAAATTTGCGATTTGTATATGCATCATGTAAATTTGGATACACATTCAATGCCTATGATGCCATGTTTCATGAAACACAATGATTCGTGCAAATTATGCAGTGGAATGCGTCAAAATGCGTAAAATCAGGGAACAGGTAACTTAGGTTTACCGTAATTTCCTAAGTACTGGGAGAGAAAGCAGCAGTTATCTGCCTCTGGCCACAAATGTTTTACATCTTTACTTGGTTAACATTTAAAAATCTGGTTGATTTTCTTCCAATTTAAAAGAATAGGTACCAACCTATAGCCATAATTTCACACTTTGCTCAACTGGTATAACACGATTATCATCGTTGATTGGTCGAGATGACAAAATGGCAAGTTCAATGAGTTTTCTGTGCAGAAAACTCAAAATTTTCGGTCTTTAGGGAGATTGACACTTAACGCCATGTCTGAATAACCTCCTGTTCTTTTATACTATTCTAACTAGTAAAATTTTCAGTCTACTCATAAATATTCAGTAAAATTTAGTCAGCTAACAGTGTCAGTTATCATTATTTATTTGAAGCGAAATTATACCCATAAAACTTTTTGTAAAAATATTTCTTTATCATTAATTTCATTTACCAGATGGCAAGATCTTAAATTAAAGATATAAACTGGTGATATATTTAGTATTTATTTAAACTCCCCTGAAGTAAATTTTATCCAATTTTTTGCCATTTGAAAAAAAAATCGAAAAACATGTATCTAGCTTAAAAAAGGCTTTTATTTATTTTTTCTTCCTGTTTTACCTATAAATCAATAGAATTTAAATTATAAATATTTCTGATTCGATAAAATAAATTGCTGAGTTGATATTTAAACTAAAAGCAAAATTTAAACGCCGAAGTAAGTCAATGGGTAGAATGTGCATGAGTAGGCCAGAAAACTCAAAATTCAAAACGGTTTGAATAAGTTTTGTGCGCGCAGTTATATATGTTTTTTGTTCAAATCTACCGGCGTTATCGCACAAAGTCATCTCTAGTCTGCTGCCTTTTCCTGACACAAAGATTGAATTGACAAAACAGCCACGAAGGGAAAATTTTACAAAGCGAATTTTGAATTTTGAGAAATCAAACGTCATCGTTGTAAAATGCACTCATTGCCTCACAAAAATCGCATCTAGCACCTCGATGTCAATTCTTCTTTGTAAGGCAGGACTTCGCTTTGCACTGAGTACCGAATCAATTTTGGTATTACGGTCTAAGATCAGTAATCGCAATTTTAGATTTCACAAATGGGCATAAATAAACTAGCTTTGAAGTTGCTTGTATGATTAGATTCTCATTGATGCTGCCGGCACTAGCGATATCCCCACAATAAGCAGCCCTACTCAGTGGCAACCGCGATGTTTAGAGAGAGAGAATGGAGCAGCGATTGGGTAATTCGAGTTATTGCCAGACAGAAAATCCCCTTTTGTGGTTGCATACATAACTTTTAAAGTGAGCGCAAGTTCTTCTAGGCCCTATAAACAAATTGTTTTCTCTCTAAAATTGACTTGGAACACTTCGTCGATTATTATGAGATTATTGTCACAACTAGAGTCTATCAATGCAAGTGCATGATAATGATAATACTCTTAAATATATTCTTATCTATTGAAATTACAGCAAGTGTGTACATTTATTTATAAAATCATCCAAATAAACCTTTTCCGTTCGTGTATTAGTAAAAAGGAGCCAAAAATTGCATTTAAGTAGTAATTAAATCACAATTTTGCAGTAACACCTTATTTATGGCTTCCTTGCATCAATTAACAAACTTATTTTCATAATTACAGTCGGTTTAAAAAAGCAAAAAACTGCTTCTCTTCCTTATTTTCTCCCAAACGAGTACTTCAACCTTCTGTGACGTGATTCTCACTGCTTCCTTCCTAAGGCAGATTTGAGCGATCCCATAGGACTGAACGAAGAACAATAGACGTTGGCTGAGGTTTTCCATCTTTGCGAAACAGCCACTGTCTACGAAACTTAAAAATTAAATGAAAAATCAGTTTTTTTTTCGCCACCACCAAAGGTGAGGCACTTTGACGCGATTTTGGATTTCATTAGATAGATAGAAATTTTATGGACTACACTGTTTTCTGCAACCAAACATGATTCTCTGCTAACTGAGTTAGGGTTCCTAGCTACTGTTGAGTTTACTTTCCTTGGTAGCAGGAGTTTAATCAAGCAAATTTTAATATTGTTGTACTATAAAACGGAATACGATCACTTTGATTCATTCCAACATTAAAATAATGCTCTGCTCCATTAGACATCATAACAAATAAACATTAAATTTTGCTCAATTTAAAAAGATTAAATATGAACACAACTTGTAGGATGACCTGATAGTGTGGGCGGAAGTTTAGACAGCAAAATTACTTAGAATATAATTTTTAAAATCTTGTCTAAGGTGTGGTTATTAAGGGGAGAGCTCGGATTCTGCTTGCATTGAATCTGATTTGTACGGCTCTCGACAAGGGCAAGTTTTGTGCTAGGAGTATTGAAAAGGTCTAACAATTCGATTTGAGAGAGTCCGATCAAATGCTTATTTGGGCTGTCTCCAAAACGGAGTGGTATAAGGCGATTCTCAAGAGAAAACCACATCTTTTTCGAATGCTCGAGGTACCAGTCTGCTGGCGTTCTCCACTCCACCACTCAAATCGCTTTGATATATTTGTCGTCTTTATTGGCAACTCCTGCGTGGTGGAATCCAGCTCCACGTGAGCACATATCCCTAAAACGAAGAGTTTTGTAGAAATCGACTTCTGCAGGCGTTCATTGAGGAGTTCTGCAGTGATTGTACGAGCAGTGGTCTTGCGACCCTCTCTAACGATTCCATTTATGGGCCCACCCACGGTCTCCCTCTCCGCCAATAACTCCGACAACTTGCGGCCAGACCTGTCTGTGCTTTGCTTCAAAGGCGGCCACCGTTACTTTTGAGAGGTCTGTCATTTTTATAATGCAACAACCAATTTATAAACAACCAAAGGCATTAGAATATGTCAGGTTTTGAATGTTTTCCCTCCTTTTTCGGGCCTATCCCTGTACACACATGGCGCAGAGTCTAAAGCTCTGGAGGTGAGGGGACCGGGCGAATTGGAGTGAATTTTCACTCATTTTATGATGAAAATAGTGGGTTGGACAGTGGGTAGTAGTAGCAATAGCTGGGAACGGGGTCACCCGTTCGAATGTGCTGCTGCAGTGTATCTAATCTCATCCCCCCTCCCTCTGGCCTTATTAATCACAGATTCGAAATTTTCATTTTCGGACTAAATAAATTTTATCAGGATTTGATCATCCTAATTTATTTATTGCTTTCACAATTAAATGGACTTTTTAAATGGCCTAATTGGTTTGATTTTATGCAGAATCGACAAATAAACAAATTTAAGTTCTTTTAACTTTTTTGCAATTAACGACTTTAGTGCTTTTAAATATATTAGAGATGTAGTTATCAAAATCGAGAAAATATGATTCGAAATTAATCTAATGAAGGTATTTGCAAATGAGATTTAACTGTTGTTTACATACTTGAAGCACAAATCATTTATTACATTTTGGTATCTCGGTATTTGAATATTAAAATTAAATATTAACATTTAAAACACTTTCATCTACAATAATAATAATAATTATTATTATTAAAGCTATGGTTAGGGGAAAATTTGTTTGCAAAAAATACGTTTTTCATAATAGCAGAATTTAAAATTAGAAATTGTAACAAACTTCTATAAAAATATTGAATTCAATATTACTATTATGCATGTTATTTAAAAAGGGCATGTAAGATTCGTCAAAGAATCTCAAATTTAATTTTTTGTTTGGTTGATATAATGTAATGCATAACAAGATCGGAAAATTTTTAAATCAACATTTTTAGATTTACAAATTACAAGACGTCTTTTTCACTAAACTTTTAACTTTATTGACACCAGACCACTAAGTTGGAAGTCCTTTGACGAATAAAATCCAAGCAATTGCAGATTGGAGTTTAATTTTCTGGGCTAAAATACCATAACTCCAAACTGACTACATCCGCTTTCGGACGGGGCAATTTCGTGCCCAATTGCCCTTCAGCTGCGTTGTTGTTGTTGTTGCTGTCGCTGAAGGGGTCTTCTAGTGGCCGCGTTAACTGGCCGAGTGAGCAGCTGAAGATGCAGACAGGAAGTCGGAAATGACCGGTCATCTTGCACTTCCGCAAGTCCCTGTCTATCAAGATCCACATCTGCGCGGGCAATTTCGCATTTCCGCTGTTGTTGCTTGAGTCAAACACAGGCAGCTAAGGTAGCAAGGGAACTTCCCAAACGTTCTCTCAACATTTCACCCTTCACATTTGAAGGAAATCTAAGTAAGGTGTGTTGATAAATGGTCATTTTATGCAGATTTATTAACACAGTTAAACTGGTGTTTTAAAGGTACAAAAGTGAAAAAATTTGCTTGATGAAAACTGTGATGACGTGAAAGAATCGAAAAAACATTTGAGGCTCATAATGTGGAAGGCAAATTCAGCTGCTAGAAGCAAAGACGGATGCAGTTTGGTGGAATTCCATGATTCCTGCTTCACCGGTCTAGTTGGAATTGGCAATTAGGCCTAGTTTGATCCACACAACTGTTCATCCTTGCCATCTTCAAATACTTGGAAATTTCAACAATGGTTGACTACACTCTCGCCAATATGTTTCACAGTTTTCGACCGACTGACTTGTGACTGGGACAAAATGACTCTTTTATCAAAATTTTAGGCGTCGTAGACTAAAGGCGGCTTCGAAAAACAAGTTTTTCTTTGTTAAGTCTAGTGGGACTGCCAAGCATTGGGCAGAAAATATTGTTCATTTCGCGCGTTTGAACCGATAAGAAAACTGGTGGGTTTATAGAGAAAGTAAAAAAATCACCGATATTTTCTAGTAAAATGAAAAAAATGCGAAGAAATTTTTTGGCTATTTAATTTTCAATCATATATTCCCACTGCGTGAATGATATTCAGTTACCACCGTATTAAAACGACTTTGAAAGTGAAATAAACTTAATTTTTACTTATTTAATTTCACACATATATATTTAATTTAATTCCTATTTATTTTATTTATTTCGTTAGAATTTCCGCATGTTTAGAAGGATCCTTTTTCAAAATGCAAGACAATTTTGACTTTAATAATATAATTTTATTAGGTGTTTGGTGAAAAAATAGAGCCTCAAACCAAAAACCCAGGTTCTTAGCCCAACGCCGCGTGGTTACTTTTTCATGCAATAAATCTTATCTTCCTGCTCAAACCTAGTTTTTTACCAATATCATCCTACCTATAACCCTGGCTTTATAATTCCGCCTTATTTGCACGGACTTAGAAGTAACTTATAGTGCGTTTTAATGGGTGTTTTGCTTGATGATATTTAGTGCCGATTTTAGGCCTATTAAAAGATGTTCACGAACACGCGGCTTGGAGTGCTGGTTATGAGAATTCCCCAAGGTAATCTTAATTTGGCTTTTATTGTTAAATCTCACTCCTTCCTGAAAACCGCGAAAGCCATCTGTTGGTATGAATTGAAGACTGAGATGGAGATGCAAAGGTTGAATTCTGCGTGGAATTGCTGGCCAATGCAATAAAACGCTGTATAACAATGAGGCTAGCCTGTAATGGGCCATATAGACGGCAGCATTTTTTCAAGGAAATGTCAAAGTACTTGCCAGCCAAGTTTACGACGACGCTGAGGGGGCCATATCAAGCCTCTTATAAACGCCCATTTCATATCCACGCAAAATTTTATTAAATTTTTAATTCTAAACTCTGGTAGTTGCCAACCGCTGGTTATGTCTAACATCTGTGGCTCTGATAGGCTATGTTACACTTTAAGAGGTAAAATGCGGACAAAACTTATGGAATGACATGATATATTTGTAGGTTGTCCACAGTGCCTTTCGTCTTCTAACACGTTTATTATTAACGTTAATTACAACTTATAGAAAGATGACTAATTCTAGAGAGAAGCAGATGAGTTGATTGGGACTTCCGAGCCCCAGAAAAAGGTCCAGTTCCAATTTTTTTCCTATTTAGGTAAAAAAATATACTCTAAATATATACTTACATACTTGAGTATCAATAATTTATTTAAATAAACCAAGAATAATGAAAGACGGGTAAATTTAGCATTGTCTTAGATTTTGAAAGCATTGTTTGAATATTAATCAATCAATTGGATTAACCGAGTCAAGGAAGCGCCATCATCATCATTGTTTTTAAGATTCAACGGCGGCATTGTCATCATTTTATTTTATCCAAAAGTATAGATAAAAATTGAATTAATTTTAATTTATTCCCATATTATTTATATTTTTAGCTAAAAGGATTCGAGATATTACTTTATAAAGGTAAATAAGAATTGAAATTGTTTTTAGGGTCCTATAATTACTTTATTTCCTAAAGTAAATGTCTCATTTTAAATACCATCCACGATAACTGATTACATCGCAGTACAAATTTTGGTTGCTGTGGGTTTTCTGCATTCCTTTCCTAAAATTCCTACTTTTTAAGCAATTAGCAATTTTTTTCTAGCCATAATTATTTTCTTAAGCTTCGGACTTGTCAAATGTCATCGTTAGCCCCTTTGTTTTTGCTTCGTTTTGTTAAACTAAGCTGACAGGTGTGAATACTCACCCACAATGCTTGAAACCACCAACAAACTAAGCTGAGTTAATGACGGTCTTACAAGTTTGACAAGGAAGGGTAAGAATGGAAAAACTAGCCTGAATTTATTGGTTCTTATTTAGAAGTTGAATTATGTAGTTCTGCAAAAATCAGTCGGTTAAAAGTGACACACCGATGGCAACTTTTTATCAAACTGATCTCTCCTACATACTTTTCGATTTCCTGACAAGTGAACAATTAACCGAACGATTTTTCTAACTGTTCTTGACATAGAAAGACTCAGACAACCTCAGAATTGAAGACTCAGCGGCTTATTGCCACTGAAAAAGAAGCGAGTTTCAAACGATTTCATATCTCCACCAAATTTCCTTCTAACAGAAAGAGTAAGCAATTTCTTTTCATTGTTTACATCTTGATGTTCCCACGATTCCCCAAGAAGGTTACGTGGGTCTGGAAGAGTGTAAATGCTCTCATCCAATCAGAAAATTATTTGCGATTTCCCTATTGTAGTCAGCAAATATGCATCGTTGCCGATTCCTCAACTGACTAAACAGGATAAGCTTCTTCAAGAGCACGACGTGTCTCCTAAGAATCTTGTTACTCCCATATAACCAAGTTTATAATTAAGAAAATTTAAGTTAAATTATTCTTTAATGCAAACTGTGATCAGTTTGAGTGCGCCTATGCACAAAATTAATGCTTGAGTCTATTAAAAAAATTAGGAAATATTCCTAAAATGTTGGTGGACAGAATTTCTTGGTTAAACCGTTTCGCTCCGAGAGCAATTTTTTGTAACACATTTCATACTCCTTGGATAATTAGTGGTATAAAGTGAGATATGCTATGCCACCCAGTGCTTATTCGAATAAGTTAAAGGCGACTTAAACAAATGTTCATATTACACAGATAAATTATGGTTCAATGTAATCAGAAATATAGCTATCTTTATTTTATTGAAATTTCAATGAAAACAATTCCACAGTAGTCGCTTTTAATGCAAACAAGTAGAAGGAATAAATAGCGCATTAGTGAAGCCTGCAGCAGTCAAGTTGGAGAAATAACAGAGTAATTATGCGAGGCTGAAAATGTGGCAGACTTAATGGAAAGTCGATGAACAGGGTAAATGGCTCACTGTGGTCAAAGAGTTTAACTCTGAAAAAGGCGCCGCAATTAGCATTTACAGCTGCCTAACTCGGAAAAGCAAGCTGGGGCTGTTGGTGCAGGCGTCGTAAAATTTCACCGAAAAAGCTTTCAACAACTTTCTTCCTCGCGCTATCAAGCATGCGGTCTCGTCTACTGCTGCTGGAAACTGGATTGTCGACTTTTGCGCTGTTCTCTTGCTCATAAAGCCGGACTGTTCTAATTTAATCTTGGATGGAACGTATTCGGATTCGAGATTTTCTTAAAAAAAGATTTCCAGTTCTTAGACAAGATGGAACACAGGAAATGTCGAATTTGGAGCCATTACTGGAGAAATGGACTGCAATAATATCGGTCATTCGATGTGGACACTATCGAAGCTTAGTATGACTGTCCTGCGTGCAGACAACAGCATTTTAATGGAACCAGAATTCCCAGTAACCACATGGCTCCTTCTGATGGCCGTACGCCTACCCCTAGGTGAATTCTTTGGCGTAGAGAATGATTCACCATTCCCAGCGTAAACGCCTCTTTTGTCTAACTTATCCCAAACTTAATCTTTGTAAAACCATAGGACTGTTCATCGTATTCAAGAACCCGACACAACTGTCCAAGAGTTAGCGGATGCTCTTGCTCGACATCGAAATATCGTTGCGCACGTCAGAACAGTCCGCAAAAAGTGGAAGTTACCTTGGTGTAAGTTCTGTGGAAATTTTCACTGCCATTTCGTCAATCACCTGTGCAACAGGTGTAATGAGATGAGTTCTGCGATAAAACCAAACAAAAGAGCCCCGTTTCAAGCCATCGTATAGGACAAATGGCCCAAAGATGACCAAGAATAGAAGGAGATTTGACCACAAGATGCACCTAAAATTGGTTACGGGTTCCGATATCAGCATCATATCGACAAACACAGGGATTAAACTCGGAAGACTGGGTCTTTAGGACCTAAAAGTTGGCATCTACAGTGATTCCGGTAATCCTAACCTAATCGTGCAATACGATAGGTTACGTCTCGACCAAAAGGATAAATCTACTCGGTCTAGACTTGATCAATAAATTCAATATCTCGTCGGACCAATTCAGCCATACCTCTGAGCGTCGTAGACATGAGCCACAGCCATCGTGAAGGGAACTCGATAAGGGATAAGGTTATTTCCCATTTGAAGCGATGACCAATTGAAGACTGGCTGACTTGCTACCACGCCCATTGCAGCAGTAAAATCGCGGATGCGGGTAAGTCTTTTTCTGGTGGTAGAGTTCAACAATTGCGGAAACGTTAAGCAAGCCACACGATATCCGGTCCAGCCCAGACCACCTAGAACGAAATCCCCACTGGTAGTATTATTGTTATTAACAATAAATATGTGGCAGCGTAGTACCCATTCATAGCGTGGTTTAACAATACCTCAGCTCCTATTCCAATAGGAGGAATAATAGGGCTTCTCTAAAACTATTTTTGAGTTTGACGAAATTTAAAGAGCATTCTAGAAGGACTAATGGGGCTGAAAATCTGTAGTTCTTTACATTTTCACCAACTTGTTTCAGCTTTTTGAATAAACGCCTTATCGAAATGTTAAGTGCCGTAGACAGTGGCTTCATAAACGGGATAGTCCACTTTGAATCAACACCAATTGTCTGTCAGACCTGCTATCCGCAATTAGAGCGTTTAAACAACCGAGGTCACAGAAGATGAAATCTACGGGTTCTTCTTCTTCTTCTTCAAACAGTCTGGTGTGATCTCCGTGGAAATATCCACTCTGAATTGTTAACGTCTGTTACTCAGCTTACAAATTCACTTGAAAGAAGCAGCTTTTGCAACGCCACAGGAGAAGTCCTAAATTGACATTTGTGAGGTCTTCGATTCGAAAATAAAGCAATTTTATAAAATATGTTACAACTATGCTTGTTAATAGTTAAAAGGGAGTGATTACAAACGGTCCGGTTGCTGTCGAAAATCATCAAAAAAGTGCTTCACTTAACTTTAATGGCGTAGATGGAATGCTTCAGATCCTTGATGTCACTAATCGACATTTGACGATAGAAACCAGTTTTGGATTTTAAACAGACTGTTGATTTGAGCAAAATTTCTTTGTCTTTCGGAGCAATCAACGCCTTCTTGCATAATTCCTTTCGTTTGATTGGCTGAGAGTGTTAAGACTCCCTTGAGCGGTATGAGGATTCTACATAAATTTAATTAAAGTGTCTTAATTAATTAGGAGGTGGTGTCATAGTGCTGTCAACTTAAGTATATACAAACACGAGTGTCAAGAGCATGATAGAACCGAGTAGTCATTTGCTGACCGGACACTGGGAACAAGGCCATCCCGAGTGCCTTTCACTGACTCTCACCCGCCTTATTAATTACAAATCCGAGAATGTGATTTCTGGAGCAAATAAATTCTATCGGGATTGTACTAGCTTGATTTATTTAAACTTAATAAATGTCACTCATTAATAAATACGACCCAAATTATTCTTAATAAAAACCTAAGATAAATGTTTAAAAAATCATTATTTATTGCAAATTTAAAAACCCAAAAATTAAAGCATTTTATTAAGTATATCTTTTTTATCAAATAATGAGGTTTTAATGGCTGCGGTCATTTTGAGTTGACTATTTAGCAATAGTGGGATTCCTTATTTACTGAATTTTTATTAAATCTAGTGTTTTATTTGTCAAATATCTTTCATTTTTCAGAATTTTTTATCGAATTCCTCGATAGCTCTCTGAATGTCGATCTTGTTTGTTTCTAGAATGTTCTAATCAAATCAGTGGAGTGAATCGCTATCAGCACTGTATATAAATCAAAATTATTAGTTTGTAACAGGCTAAAAAATGTCAAAACACATAACAGAAAGAATATCTTTAACTGAGTTTGGATATGATCGCAATTTCCATAAAAACTCGGACAGAATTTATGGAATGACAAATATATCTTACCACTAACGTGAATTCGGCTTTTCAAAGACGAGGACTTTCACCAGCATGCATCCTCTAAGGGCAAAAAGCAACAATTTAGCTCGGATTTCACGGCCCCGGCTGCATTGCTACCATTTCGATCCTTTTTTGCCAATCTCTAATTAATGCTATAATTATCGAATTCCATGACCTTTTTCCCCACACGCACCAGTGCTTTGAGCGCCCTCCCTCCCCACATCTTTTTGCAGTCCAGTCCACTAATTACTTGCCTCACCTCCTCCGTTCAAATATCCCCAGTAAGCGTCCAATTAGGAAATAGTATTGATTTTTGCTTCCAGCAATGTCTAAACGGCGTTTTGGGAGGTTTTTAGTTAAAAAACAGGGGGATGAAGTGAATGTCTAAAGGAGGCATTCGCTAGCTCTTGAATAGTTGTGTCGGGATTCTTGTCCAGGAGAGTCATGAGTTGGGCTCGAACAGAAGGTAACTCGGGACTTTTAAGGCCTAATATAAAAAATGGGACTTTGTAGATTATTGTATGAGAGACTGTTGAAATGGAACACGGAGCAGAGGATCTCCAAGCTCCAGGCAGTGGAAACGGGAATTAACAAGAGACTTTTAGCCTGAATATGATATACGTAGAATTGCAATAGTCTCATCTAATGATAGCTCCGCGGATTTTAGTGAACTGTATTATGAAGATGTCACAGAAGTAAACGATGCTTCGTCGATTCCGACTTGTCCAAAGTCATTAAGTCTGGAGTATCTGAGAGCCGCTGTATCCACGTTGACTAGAATCGGTTGGTAAGTTCAAGTTTAGATTTTTGGTGACCTTTGAGGCCGCATAGAGGGCCTTGCAGTACTCTGCTTGATAAATCTACTACTTGTGAGATGGCATCCGATGATTATGAGTGGAAATCAGGGGTTTGCAAAGCCTATCTCTCTCTCTATATCTAAACTCCCAGCTTTGTTGCCGGTTCTGAAGAAAAAAATTCGCATCGATTGAATGAGTCGCCTGTTCTCCCTACCCTGATGAGTCAATAGAAACTAAAACACCCGTTTTTTATTAAAGAAAACGTTTTTTTAATTAACTAATTAATCTGGATTGATTCCAAGGGGACGCGATTAGACTCATCTCGAATCAGAATTTTTCTAGACTTGTCTAATCACTATCGATTTATGCCAACTATTTCTGTAAGCCCAGAGGCTGGTATGGACTCTTAATTTAAAAACAAATATATTTTTTAAATACCTTGAATATTGGTAGATATCAATTCCTATGGATGTTGAAAAGAAGCTTAAAGACTCACTTTGACTAGGATTGGTTGGTAGGTTCAAAAACAAACCAGCTGCAACCATCAATCACTGATTAAAGCGTCATGGATACCGCCGGCTTCTTCTTCTTCTTCTTATTGCACTTTTTAGGGGCAAGACACAACTCCCCACCACTACCACTGCGACTCAACGCACCCACCCACGCACCCACGCACCCACGCACACGCACCGCACAGGTCTTAATTGTCCCATAAGTTCTGTCCCAACTGTGAATAAATGAAACAGGAGCAGCCAGTCATCACTCCGCTCTCCCGGAATCCATCCAGTCTATCAAAAAGCCTAACAAGATCTTTCCTACTGCAAAATCTATTTTGAATTGATTCACACATCTCACAAATGTCAGTTCCAGTCCCTCCATCCTGCGTTGTACAATGCTGCGTTTCTTTTTCGAAATCAAACAAATGGCGGTAGTGTGAAGACGAAGTAAGGTCTTCTTCTTGAATCTTCTCTGACGCGATTTCTGCTGTTGGGGGTGCTCTGATGAAACACCACCCGTTCTCGACTCACTCGGTTGAAACTCCGCTCTATTTCCTGACAGCAGATTAGGCGATAACAACTCGAATTGGATATGTCCTTGGCGATACCACCAGACCGACAGAAGAACCGTTTCCCATGAAGTCCCCACTTCGCCTGCACCTGCGGTCTCCCACCCCACCCCGTCCGACTACGAAGCCGCCGTTGTCTACTACGCCTAACCAATTCCATAGTTCATACATCCATTTTATTCCACGGTCATAAGTCGCCTACCTTAAAAAAGGTGAAACGAGGTGGCGCGAATGCAGGAGAGAACTGCGGATGTCCAGACACCCAGTTTCCAGGTTCACCAGCTTCCCCAAGTTTTGTGTGGTTTAAACTAAGTTCGACTGCTTATTCCAACTCCATTGAGACAGCAACGGCTCCAAGAAGCCCAGCATGGACGTCCACACCACGTCAACCACCTTCGTGGAGGGTGGTGTCCCCTTCACCGTCTGGAAGTTCCTCCATTCACACATTCCACTCCATAAACTCACCAAATGGCCTTATCCGCTTCGCCTTGCTAATTTAAATTTAGTTCGATTTAAAGAAAAGATAAAATTCTGACAGAACTTATGGGATGGCCTAATGGCCATCTGCTACCAACCATTAGCGTTTTATAGAGTGACATTTCCAGAGTCTGGCTCACTTAGGTGCCCGCCCGTTCTCCACCCCTTGAATGCCCGAAATCGGATGTGTCTTCGATTTCAGAGCTGGCACATCACCAAGACCTCGCCCGGAACGATTAATCACAGCCTCTACCATGAGGAAGGAGACACCGTGCTGTCGGTTTTTAAGCACCTCGACACCGTTTGGGCAGCCCGAGGCAGAAAGGGCCGCTTTTTCCAATCATCTGTCACGAGGCAGACCGCCAGCACGATAAGCTCCTTCGAGGCTCTTCGTGTGGGGTGCTGAATCCCCTTTCTTGAACTCTTAAATCACCTTATACCTCAAATGATTCCTGTGTACTTAAGTGTTAGCTAGAATTTTATCAAGCAAATTTTAATTCTGATATTATATAAGACAAATTTTTCATCTAAACACACAAATAATGTTCAGGTCATTTACATTAATTTGTTCAGGGCCTATGTGGTGATTTGTTATACAATCAATGTTGTGGTTTCATTCCTTGAGGATATTGATGAGTAAAATTGTCAATTTTTTCAAACGAAGCGTAGTTGCGTAGAAACACCTCAACAAATGTGATTTCCGTAAAATTTACCTTCATTTCTCCCCCGACTTATAGTCGCATCGATAAAGCGATTAAAAAATCGATAAAGCTTTCACGATTTGGCTTCTTTTGTCATCAAACTCGCGTCAAAGAGTGGGGTTTTTTCGCCACCAAAAAAAATCGCTGCAAACTTTCAATGCAAACATTTTCGCTTTTTCAATGGCCATGTCGATTGAACCGCCAGATAGGGCAATTTACTCCCCCTGGCGTCAACTTCCGGTCTTTGTTTGGAGGGGAGGCATGTCAAATCCCTTCAAAGGGGAGACGACAACCAGGGCTGATTTGTTGGGCGAACAGCCCAGCCGTGGTACTGCGCACAAATTCAGCCCCGATTTGGCTGCCACGGTGCACGAGAAAAAGTGGAAGAGAGGCGTACCCTCTATTTTACAGTTGCAGGAGCAAATAATTGTGTGTTTGCTACCCTCTAATTTGACGTAGATTGCAGATCTTGCAATCGCAGGAGGGGGTGTGGGTGGGGTGGGGTGGGACACAAATTCTGGGCTGCACATTGCGAACATGTTCACTGTTACTTTTTTAATTCCTGATTTGCCATTTTTCGGTACATTCGAAATAGGTAAGACACACTGGATTTGCCGCCAGTGAAGTATCGATTTTTTCATCGGCTTGTGAACAGGTGTTAAAAATCGATACACTTGTTAAACGCTTTCAGCGAACAGAGTTGCTTACTTTATAGGCATTTCGGAGCATTTAAAAGTCAAAAACACACTTATTGCGAGGAGAAAATAGTCGACTGCGTGAGATCTACGTGCAATTTAACAGTGCACCATAGGATTTGTTAAAACGTGACTAAACACAACTCTGGGCTAAAAATCGTGTGCACCTTGCAGCGTCCACAATTTCTTTCCCTTTGGGCAAGAGTATGTGGCACTTTTTGCACAAAAAAACACAATGAGACCGTGCACCGGTTACCCTTGTGACTTTTTTCACTCAAAGGCTGAAATTTATACCGCAACTTGCACATGCACACCTACACGGAACACGGTAATTTGAAGAATAACAAATGTCACGGCGCGTGCTGCCTGCCTCGGTAACCAGAGCCTATAAGTGTTTTTTTTTGGCAGTAAAACGAGATCCAACAGCCTAACTGAAATAACTTAGTGTACAAGACATCTAAGACTGGTTGAAAGGTCAAGGTGGACATCATATTCGGTTGGCCACAATTCCCCAAGCTCTAAAGTGATGGAGAAAAGGAACATTTTAGGATTTTCAAGACATTAAATTATTATTATTATCATTTGCAGCACCTCTGGTTATCAAACAAGGGCACTACACTAACTTTGCCAATATTCGCATCTGATTGGTTAAAACCTCAAGGCATCGAGTCAGTTATTGGTTATTGATCAACCAATCAGTAACTAATTAATAATATAACTAATTCAGTATTTATTTTTACTAAATGTAGTACTACTTAAAATTTATTTTACGTTTAAATGCAAATGATCGAAAGCCAAAATATGACTGTTCTTCCCTTCCTATCTGTTTAGCGCATCTTTTAAATGCGCAGTAAACAAATTCACATCATTGTTTGGAATAAATACGATAGAATATTTTCAGTCCTTTTCTAATCAAGGGAAAATTACTACTTTTGCCTCACAGTAAATATTAAATCGGGGTCTATTTTGTCAACTGAGGCCTTGTACACGATTGGTGTGTACTTCAAGGTGAGCACTAATCCTATTGGTGCTAATTTCATAGGAAGTGGTTTCAGCTGACCAAGTTGGGACTTAAATTGAAAGTTCCTTTTCAACCGAGTTCGTTTCAATTTTTCAAGTGATTGAAGGAGGTGAGAATTGTCTTCTGCTTGTGGGAAATCGAGAAAAACCAAGACAGCTGATCGCTTCTCAGTTCTGAAAGAAGCTCAAACCTTTGCGGAGGTGGCATGAAGGTAGTTTAATCACCACAGATACTCACACAATGGTATTTGTGCCCAAAAGTTGAAAAATCTCACCAAAGTGACTTTCCAATAGAGGACCAACAATGTTTGACTTGTTGCCAAGGGAGAGAGAGAGATAGCCAAGATAGCATTAAAAATAAACTGGTCTTTGTACACAAAGGGACACTCTGGGGCCTTTTATGGGCTTCCTATGGTATTTTGTAAGCCTTAAAGACGATTTAATGTTGGCCATTTACACGACAGGCGAATTATTGATTTTTCATTCTGACTTTACAGGGGAAAAGTTAAGACTACAACAGTTGTCTTATGCGAAACTACAGCAAAAAGGGAATTTTTCTACTTTCCAAGAATACGTTCAACCGAGTAATATTCATTTACAAGTTTACCCCACTCTCTTCATGAAAACGTGATGTAGCGGCAGAGTTTGAAATCACTTGCTTACTTCAGGCGGCAAAACTCCGAGAATTTCTGTCTAAATCTCTCCAATTTATTTGTACACATGAGGTAGTTAAACACCCTAAATAAAAATCTATTGGTTCCTTCTTGGACAGCCATTACTACGTCAGAACATCGTAACCAATCACACAGATGCTTTAGCGTCAATTTGAACGGGAACCTAGACCGAGTTGAATTAGGCTAAACGTACCAAGATAAGGAGTAATAAATCAAGCCCACACCTGAATGTCAGGGCATTAGTGGATCCCAGATTATCCCTGCATGTATCATACCCATACAAACCCACAATCCACTCGGGAGATAACACCCCAGCTTTAAACTTGTACGCAAGCTAAGCTTTTCTGTTCAGTTAGAACAATTTTAGAGCTTTGAATTCCCATAAGGCCTGAACATCTGATATAGATGCTCCATTCATAAGAATGTATCAATTGAGCTCTTTTAATGCCTTTCTGAACCGTTGGGAAAGCGATGCACCTGCCGCCAACTCGAAAATTTAAATCAGTAGGCGAATAAACTGAGCCTCGTGTACACATGGTGACTTGCTTTGTTTCCCTGCGGCGGGATTCTGCGTAGTTGCAATGAAAGACAGGGCTTTTTTCATTCCTCTTTCCTTTCTCAAACGCTCTGTAGGATATCTTATTCACTGAAACGAACGAGGGGGTTTGTATCGAGATCCTGGCCTAGTTACACATCCATCCTTATCTGAGGAGTTAGTGCGCTTTCGTTAAATTTACTTCCGTAATTCATATGGATATATCAGTCACTTAAAGGGAAAAAACAGCAGTCATAATTGCTTTCTAGTTATCATAAAAGCACCCAGTGTCCTATTGATTTTTACAGCTGTTCGCTAATGCGCGCAATTTAATCAATCGATCGATTGATATTTCTCGCCGAATACAGCTCAGGCAGATGGACTAAGTAATTTAAAATGCACCCTTTCACAGCGCTCGAATGGAGGGGTGGGGGGTGGGTATTTTAAGAGCATGGTGGAGCGACTCAGAACTCTCAAGCCTTCCTGCAACGACACCACCATAAAGTCCTCACATAGAGCGAAATTAAAAAATGCTACAACCCACCCCTGCTACTCATCCCGGGTGGATTTTTCATGAGAGCACATCTTGAGAGCGTGAATATTTCATTTTGATGTCGCGTGCAAACTCCGTACACAATATGGCAGAGCACGCCTTAGTCTAGTATGTGTGTGAGAGGGAGAGAGTGAGTGTTAAAACGTGGGTATTAATGAGAACCCCCCGCCCCTCTACAACTCAACCCTCGTAGAATGACGGTGAGAAGATGAAATATTCAGCAGCTTCTACCTTTCTCGCGCCTTTTTGGTGCAACGCCTCAGTGGGTTGAAATGGCAATACAGTTTTGTGGTGTAACAATGGCAGGAGGAGGAATGGAAGTTTACTCCCCTTATTGTATCCCATAAAGGCATTGGCTTGAGGGACATTGGT
Organism: Anomotaenia brevis; assembly: GCA_030710315.1. NCBI lineage: Eukaryota > Metazoa > Platyhelminthes > Cestoda > Cyclophyllidea > Dilepididae > Anomotaenia > Anomotaenia brevis. Next base: position 229,886 of record JAUOZQ010000120.1, read on the forward strand.
GAAATTTATCATTCCGAATTGAAAAACCCCTTCGTCAATGCTAACATTTACCTCTTATTGAATTTCCTTTAAATCCAATAACCTGTGATGACATCAACCTTCTTTTCCTGATGGTAATTAATCACTTCCAAATTTCATTCAAAACCAAGAATTTTGCAGCAAAACAATCCGCTTCACTGATAGTGGATTCATGATCCCCACAATGCTAAAGTGACATTTTATTTGGCGATTTGGGAAAGCACACACGGGTGTACGGACAGTGCATGCACCATTAATTAATTGCTTGAATTAAAATATTCATGTCTGACTGAGAAAGATCTGAGTCACAGCTCTGTCTGAATTCCAAACAAGGTGTAATTAGAGGCTCGTGTAACTTCGCCCGGTAAAGCAGGGGGCACATTTAAAAATTTCTTTAAAGCCCCCTTTTCCAGAAATCCGAATTTACACATTAATTTAATTAGGATTAATGTAAATATCTTAAGCTGAGCGCAGCTAGAAATCAATCGATCGGAAAAATCGATGTGAATGTAAAAGTATTGCTGAAGTAGTTGTTGGCATTTTTGGGGTTATTGTGGAAAATTTTTTCGTATTGATCATCGTTACGCTGAATAATAGAACAAATGGTTTATTCATGTGCCAATCTGGGCTATTGTGATTAGATTCATGGCACGATAATGGAAGGAGTAGGGGGCAGCCCAATTTCATGCATGACAGGACAACGACGACGACAACGATGACAGAGTCCCTCGCTAATTGATTGGCGTCACATCACATCACATCTCATGTAATTAAAAGCAGAACCAACTTATTGACAATTGGCAGTGATCTCTTGATTGAGCAATCATTGCAGCATATTATTAATCCCAAAATCGGCCAATTTCTGACTGGGATTTGTGCAATTTCACAGCAGCAAGAACCGGAAGTTATCTAACTGGGTGGCACAAAGTTCCCACTCTCCCAATCACACAAAAACAAGAATTCGCCAAAATTTGCTTCTAAGACACCTCACATATTTTCATCAAACTTTCACAGGGTATAGCATTTTTCTAAATGGCTTGCCCAACCAAAGATGTTCTTCTAATTCAACTCCAAAAAGTTCAGAAAAATATTAACAAAAGTATTTAGAATAAAATACATTTTTACCAATATTGCAAATCAATAATTATCAGCGCTCGGTGTAGGTGAACGATCAATAAATTTTACCGAAAGTGCAAGTAGATATTAGTGGTCTTGGGGGTTATTTTGTCGTATGGCTGAAAGGCGAAATTGACAACAATGCACATACATATTTGTTGTACGCCGCTGCTTGTTCATTTTTGACAATGAAAAAATTATTAGTCGTTAGACTGGAAATGTCTTATGAAGATATAAGCGCAAAAGGGCTAGTAAGAAAGTACCTTGTAGATATAGTCCATAGCTAGTATTTGGGAATCCCGATTGTGTTTACTGAGGCATTATTAACCAGAAAACGAAATCAGGCATCTCAGCCATCCTTCTTTAGGCCCATGGGAAATTTTACAAGCATGGGAACAAATAAACACCTTGTCTACCAATCTAGTGCCTTCTAATTTGTCTGCAAACCCTAATGTCCAACGGCTGTTGCAGGCAGCTAACTAACTAGTTATTGGGTTGATTCATCTGCAAAAAATTTCGAGTGAGGAATTTCGCTCATAATTAGAGCCTTATTAGACCTAATTTACCTTCAATCTGTCCGGAGGGCAATTAAAGAACACTCCAAGTCCGAAAAACCCACTCTTCAAGACTCTAATTTCCGCTTCGGCTGCTTTAAACAAACTCATCTTAAATATTGATTTTTAAAAAAGTAGAAAATCAATTGCCAGTTAGCAGAGAAGGTAGAACATTTTTCGGCATGCGTTATCGCGTGTGAATATCGATTTCACACTTTTTGGGAAAATCGATGAGCAAATTCAGTCTGTAGCGATAATTAGGAGCGTGTTACAGTGAACTAATTTGGCACCACGACTGTAAACCCTATGGATCCAGTGCTTTTTTTCGCTCTTAGGAAAACTCTAAAAGGAAACATGGTTTTTAGCACTTTCTGCTTAGTTGGCGGAGCGTGGAGAGGTAATGAGAAAGATTAGGTGCAGGCAGCTGATGAAGCCAGAAGAAGGCTTACTTGTCCATTTTTTCCAATTTCCGTTGACGATTTACGCTTTGCTGAACAAGGCCCTGTGAGATTGTTTCCGGTGAGTGGTTATTCTTCAAACGTACGCACACACTCACAAACACAGGCGTTAGATTGAAACCCAACTTTTTGCCCATTCAAATCAAAGTAATTGCTTCGCATTGGCCTCTAATTTTGAATCGCATTCTACGCTGGGCTAATCGTCGATTCAAAAAAAGTAGATTAAAGACTGCAAAGGAATTTGAGCTGACGCTTTGAAAGGAGGCAAAGACCTCACACGACGCAAAGAAGTGATAAGGTTTTTTAGCAACAAATTAATCCTTCTTAGTTGAAAATGAGCCTTTCATCTTATTCGATTTAAACCATCGCATTGAGCCCATCAACAGGATTAATTTGAAAAAATAGCTTTTAAGACAACGAGCATTAATTTCACGCTCAAATTAATAGGGGACTCTGATTAAGGTTACAGTTTACTGTCGGGAAATTTAAAAAAAAAACATCTGCAGTTTTTTGCACACTTAATTCCATTAATTTTATTCGGAAATTCGAACAAATCATAAATTGACGTAAATCCACAGCTGTTTCCATTTATTTATATGCACTACGATTAGGCAAGGCACTAATAACTAGCCTTGTAAGCCTGACCAATCAGGGTGCAAGGCCGCCATGATTGGCCAAGAGCACTGGCCAATAGCGGGGCCCCTAGCGTCTGATTGCCCTTTCTGGGGCCTTTACAAGATATTTCCACTTACAAACATGGCATAGTTGGTTGATTTTTCGCTCAATGACCTACTAAAAAATGTCTCTACGATTCCTCTATCCACTCTTCTTCCTCAGTCTCCATGTGTTGCCCCTGACAACCGCGTTCTCTCACTTCCCCCCAAACTGCAGCATAGTGGTTCAGGAGAACATCGCCAGAGGCCAGCGTTTGGCACTGCCCTACGCGAACACCCTCGTGGCATTCAAGGACCAATTTAACCTTCAGGTGACCAACACCAACCCCTACTTCGGTGTCGTTTCCGAGTCTCCTGGTCTACCAGTTTCCACTGGGAATCAGCAGACACCTTGGCGTATCTGGTACCCAAAGGATCCTCCCCCACTGCTGGGCACTCCGTGGTTTCTCGTGACCCTCCAACGAATCGATAGGGAGCGTCTGTGCCAGACAGAACCGGGCTGCGACTGTCACTCGGGCAGTAGTCACCCCAATCGATTGGGTGCTGGGCCAGACTGCATTATCCCCCTTCGGTTAGTCGCTATCCCCTCGAGGAAAGTCGGACTGCCTGCCGTCGTGGATATGAGCATCTGTATAGCCGATGAGAACGATAATCCGCCCTCTTTTCGGCCGCCAATTTCAGCTCCTCACTTCGGCTCCACACCAACTGTCAATGTGCACTTCAAGGAGGACGTCCAAATCGGGGAACTCTTGCGGCTTCCCTCGGCCCAGGATCCGGATGCCTATCCGGAGCACACGGTGACATCCTACTCCCTCAACTGTCCAGATTCCGACGTCCCCTTCTCTTTGGTGTATGATGTCTCAGAACCCGAGAGACTAGGCCTACGGGTCGATAAAAACCTCAATTTCGACGGTCAGTGGCCCCTGCATTGTACAGTCACAGCCTTCGATGGCCAGCACAGCGGGAGTATGCAACTAAAGATCCACCTGGACGATGTAAACAACCACAAACCGAAGTGGAAGCAACCCAGTCTCCTTCATCCTGCTGTAACGTTGATCAATGAAACCGCAGATGACTGGATGGTGGAGCTGCCTGAGTCAGTGCCTCCTTTCACCGTCCTGCTTCAGTTGAAGGCGCTGGACGAAGACCCCGTCTATGGAAGGCTCTCCTTCGCCTTGGAGGGCGAGAAAAAAGGTGGTGGAGGACTGTTCGATGTTGATTCGAGGACTGGAGAGGTGCGGATGGTGAGTAAGCAGGATTTTGAAACCACCGGGAGGCGCGTTATCCCAGTACCGGTTTCCGTCACCGACAATGGCGGTCTGTCCACCTCCGGAAGGCTGATTTTCCACCTGAAAGATGTCAATGACAACCGACCTGTGATACGATTCTCGGGGGGTGAAAAACAGGCGGAGGTGCCTGAGAATAGCCAATCAGATATTTACATCGATTACGTCACGGTTAGCGACGCTGATTCGGGTTCTTTCGGGCAGATTGAGTGCCACCTGAAACCAGGAGTCATCACTGAGCACCTACAGTTAACGCGGATTGGAGACAATCTGTGGGCCTTTCAAGCTGTCAAACCGATTGATAGGGAGAAATTGGCAGCAGTTTCCGTTGCTCCAGGAGGATTAGGAGGAGGAGGAGGATTACCCCATGGTAATCTATTTTACTCTCGAGGGACCAGGGTTGGGGCGACTATCGTCTGCAACGATAACCCAGGAGCTCTGAAGGACTACCAGCTATCAGCTGAAGCTACAATTCAAGTGACGATTGTCGACGAGAACGACAACCCCCCTCACTTTGTGGGAACACCATCATCCCCACTGGAGGAAACCCGCTCGGTGATCGATATATCGATTCCTGAAGGTCTTCCACCTGGAACTCCCGTCATGAAGGTCGTCGCGGAGGACCCAGACATTGGGGACACCCTGACCTACTCTCTGCTTCCAGTGGACAACAAGAAACTCTCCATTGATCCAACCTCCGGCCTCATCACTACTCAATGCGTCTTCGATCGTGAGGAGGAGTCCCTTCTGACCGGGTTGAAGGTGGTGGTATTTGACGGGGGATCGGTAAACCACTCCATAAGTGCGGATCTGCGTGTGACCATCCTGGATCAAAACGACAACAACCCCGTCTTCCACTCACAGACCGTTCTGATTGTGCCCGAAGACAAACCCGTGGACAGTCTCCTCCACACCATCAATGCCACCGACATTGACGCCGGGGAGAATGGCACAGTCACCCTGTTTTTTGCTCAACACCAACAATCCCCAAGTCCTTTCACCCTCTACCCAAATGGGCGGTTATTCCTGACCCGACCGCTGGACAGAGAGAGACGGGAGCACTATGAATTTGCCGTCATCGCGGCAGACAAAGGCTCACCCGCTCTCAGCTCGACCTTGACCTTTGTGGTGCAGGTGGAGGATGTGAATGACAGTCCTCCGCGCTTCCAAGTACCTGTGGGGAGTGCGTTGAAGACGGTGCCTTGCACCCAGTCCTACGTCTCCCTGGATATGGTCGCCACTGATGCGGACAGCTTGCCCGAGAACTCGGTGATCAACTACAAAATAGTGGCCATAAAGGGACCCTTCGGTGACTCGAAGAGCACCGGAGGAGAGGAGGAGACGTCCCTCTTCTACATCCAGCCGGACACGGGGGCCCTTTTCCTCCAGAACAAGAGGGGAGAAGGAATGGAGACGCCGATCGATCCCTGTGACCACACTGGAGTCTACCGTCTCACCATCTTGGCGTTCGATCCCAGCCAGCCGCAACTGAACAGCAGTGCCACCGTCACTCTCCACATCATTCGTCCGCATGTCATCGACGATCTTCCAGTGGTGGAGAGCGTTATTTCGGATGGTGGGAATACGACCGGATTCTTCAACAACCACCCGGTGGACACACCGACAGCCAATCACTTCGCTGAGTTGGGAGACAAAGGCGGAGGAGGGGGAGGAGGAGGAGAAGGGGGTTCTCTGTTCGAAAGCGGGTTGGAAGACGGCGGTGCGGCGTTTCGGTCCAACCGAATGACTTTTCTTGGGGTGCTCCTCCTTGTCACGGTCTTTATCGGACTCACACTGCTGTTGGTTCTCCTCATCTACTTCATCAAAAAGCGGATTTCGGCGGAGGAGACTCCAGCCGCAGGGAGTGGAGGGGAGGTCCACGCTCTGCAGATGAGTCAATGTCATCTGCGCGGAGTGACGACGCTAAAGAAGGAGGATTTTATAACTGGGACCTATTCACCACCCGGTGCTGTGTATGGGACAAGCAGGAGTGCTCGAACCCTTGAACCCGTCGAGAGTGAGTTTGTGTTTTGTTTAAATTCACCATTTTACGAGGCGCGGAATACAAACCGGATAAGCCAGAATTGAGATAGGGTAAGGGGGTTTTTCGTTGAAAAAGACAAATTGATTTGAATTAATAATATATCATCTTAAAAGTTTTTATTGGTTGCAGAAAAGTTCGAATATTTAAATCGCTTCTCCTATATAAATAACTGAAAAAATTTATTTATTTATTTTTATATAAAGCCACACCCGCTTTATCAAATATTTATGCATTTTATTAAGCTAGAGCTTAATTTTTGGGTTGTTTTGTTGAAAATTTTTTAGCAAATAATTGTAATCCATTAAGTGTCTAAAATTGGTCAAAGTAGGAAGCCTTTTGGTTGATAAATTGATAATATGTTATTAAAAAATGGGAAAATAACAGAACCACGATCCCTCTTTAAAGAAAGAGGGAAAAAAGATTTATTTCGCCTCACAAATACCCCCACTTAAAAACAGCCCTTCCTTCATGCTTTTCTCCCGACTAACCAAGCGTGAATAGCACTTTTTCTCGTGTGGCGAGGAAAACAACTTGATTCCGTACCCTTCTGTTGGCTAAAACATTTCTTTAAGCAAGTATATTTAGAGGGCCTTTCCTTTCACTGCGTTTGTATGAGCGCCCTCGCCATATCCCCTAAAGTCAACTTCGAGGTCAAATTCAGTTGCATGGCCCTCTTTAGGGCAATTAAGGGGCCGTTAGGACTACCTCTATGGGTGTGCGATCATCTAATCAGGGCAACATCGTAGTCTTGATTATGTCTCTCAAGTTCATTGGCCATCCCAAAAGTTCTGTCCATAGCTAACTTATCGAAGTCCCCAGATTCATTTGAGGCACACACAGTGTTTCGATGTGTTTAAGAAAGGAAAGAAAAACAACAGTCGACGCATTTTATGGAGAGGAATGTGTGCCAGGCATTTTGCAGAAGGCGGTTTGGATTCCATAGTGAATCAGTTAGCAAGAAGAGTTTAAACTCCTTGAAGTACTGAACACATGGAATGCAAGAGAGCTGATAATTTGCTCCTAAACTGCACTTGACCTCATTAGTGCCGGGTCACGCCAAGCCCCGCTCCCCCCTGACCAAGTGTCAGGTTGTCATGTCACTTCAAGAATGCGGTAGGTAGGTAGGCCCCCCATTTCAAGGTCATCAAGTGCCTACCTAGACACCCCAATGAACTAGCTACTGGCTGCACTCTCATTTTAGCTAAATAAATGTATTTACGTCTCCCTCCCTCTCTCCCTGCCTGCCTCTCGGTGGTAGAAAGCAATAAATCACCTCGGCCAGACCGTAGATGTAATCGTTGCGGGGCTCAATTCTTGCCCGTGACTTTCTTCACAACAGGCCACTAGGACCGTTTCTTCCTCACAGCCACACTGCTCAAGAGTGTAAGCAAAGGAAGAGAGAGAGGGAGAGAGAGCAGGCGTGTGTTTGTATCTACATATTGGTTGGAGTTATTGTGTTAAGCGACCACAAAGCGCTTTAGCTGGGAGTGGGGTGGGGTGGGGTGGGGTGGGGTGGGGAATTAGTCGCGATCTTATCTCCCCAAGGGAACTAATGGAAGCCGTTGGGCAAATAGCCTCTAGTGAAGGGAGTGATGGAGGTGGAGGTGGTGCATATCTGCCTAACACGGCCAGGGAATCTTTGGGATTTTACGAGAGGACTGTATAAATTAGGTTTTGGGTTCCCTTGTAAGTCAGTAGTTTATTTGACTTGGTTGCTTGTTATATTCAGTGGTTCAAGAAATCCTAAAAAAGAATTATTCAGGAGAGCTCAGCTTTGGTATTGAATATTTTCCTATTTCCTGTCACTTTTTTATGTTTTAGAAATTAAAATTAGATAATTTTATCAATCTATTTCAAAGATTCAAATATGGTGATTTAAATGAACAATAATTCTCGTGAATATCTTATTACTCATTAAATAAGTTGTAGACATAAACAGAAAAATTCGGGAAAAACTCGAAATTTTTTTTCAGAAAACTCAAGCGTTGATATTAAATATATTCATATTTTAAATTATGCTTCCATTTTTTCAACTGATTCTCAGCCATTGTATTTTCTATAATTCAAAAGTTCAGATCTGGTAAAATAACTGAGCTGCATTTTTTTGATAGCCATCCCACTATAGAAACAGAAATAAAATAATAAAATCCATACTTTTTAAAATTAGAAAATTATTTTTTATTTGCATTAAATTGAAGTTTTTTGAAGGTACTCTTTGATTAGATATCTAGGTCCATTGAAGTTAAGTGAGGAAATAACTTGAGAATTAGCCAGGAGAATTAAGTGCTGTTATCTAAAATGTTCCTATTTTTCAATCATTTTATTTTCCACAAATCTCCAGCTAGTCTTTTTTTAGATATTTTTCGGTGAAATTTGATGTACCGCAATTCTTTGTGACATTGCTCATCAAATAGGTCACAGACATCAACTGAAAACCGGGGTTTTTTTGGTGACCGCTCTTTGACTTGTAATTGTTGAAAAAAAGAAGAAAGTTATTCAGAAGAGACTGGCGTTGTTATTCAATTATTCTCCGTGTAAATGATACTTCTAGAGTCCGTCTGTCATTGAGAACAATGCCACTCAGTCGTGTTTTGACTGCAATGGCATTTAGCTGCTCCCCCGCCAAAAAACAGTACTTTTAGCTTTCAGAAGTCTCAACACCTCTTCCTATTTTTGCATTATTTATTTTCAAATTCACACGCAATATCTTCTAAGGCTTGGCGTTAGATAAACTGAGGTTTTACATCAACCTTAAACGTCCATCAATTTAATAGGTTTACTACCACCAAAGAATTGGTTTCAGGAGCATCATGACTTGACTTTTCGTAATCATCTGGATGTCTTGTAGGAGGCACATTTCCGTTCCAATCGCATTTACGTCTCTCCGTTTTCAACGATGGCAGTTTCAAAAATGAAAGGGTTTAAATTCATCGAATTGAAATCTTGAATTGCCAGAAAGATTGAGAAGCAATTAGATAAGGGCCAAATAACCAGACATAGGGGTGCTACTCTCAGTTAACCGTATGGCGCTTCACATGGCATCAGGGCCAGGCATATTAGTCACCTAAGAAGCGGCGATTAATTGTGCCCTCCCAACTCGGTTACTATGCTGGCGGTCTGCCTCGTGACAGATGATTGGAAAAAGCGGCCCTTTTGCCTCGGGCTGCCCAAACGGTGTCGGGGTGCTTAAAAACCGACAGCACGGTGTCTCCTTCCTCATGGTAGAGGCTGTGATTAATCGTTCCGGGCGAGGTCTTGGTGATGTGCCAGCTCTGAAATCGAAGACACATCCGATTTCGGGCATTCAAGGGGTGGAGAACGGGCGGGCACCTAAGTGAGCCAGACTCTGGAAATGTCACTCTATAAAACGCTAATGGTTGGTAGCAGATGGCCATTAGGCCATCCCATAAGTTCTGTCAGAATTTATCTTTTCTTTAAATTGAACTAAATTTAAATTAGCTTGACAAAGTGGATAAAGCCATTTGGTGAGTTTATGGTGTGGAATGTGTGAATGGAGGAACTTCCAGAAGGTGGAGGGGACACCACCCTCCACGAAGGTGGTTGACGTGGTGTGGACGTCCATGCTGGGCTTCTTGGAGCCGTTGCTGTCTCAATGGAGTTGGAATAAGCAGTCGAACTTAGTTTAAACCACACAAAACTTGGGGAAGCTGGTGAACCTGGAAACTGGGTGTCTGGACATCCGCAGTTCTCTCCTGCATTCGCGCCACCTCGTTTCACCTTTTTTAAGGTAGGCGACTTATGACCGTGGAATAAAATGGATGTATGAACTATGGAATTGGTTAGGCGTAGTAGACAACGGCGGCTTCGTAGTCGGACGGGGTGGGGTGGGAGACCGCAGGTGCAGGCGAAGTGGGGACTTCATGGGAAACGGTTCTTCTGTCGGTCTGGTGGTATCGCCAAGGACATATCCAATTCGAGTTGTTATCGCCTAATCTGCTGTCAGGAAATAGAGCGGAGTTTCAACCGAGTGAGTCGAGAACGGGTGGTGTTTCATCAGAGCACCCCCAACAGCAGAAATCGCGTCAGAGGAGGTTCAAGAAGAAGAAGGAGCAGCAGCAGAACTTGGTTGATCTCCAGGCCTTACTTCGTCTTCACACTACCGCCATTTGTTTGATTTCGAAAAAGAAACGCAGCATTGTACAACGCAGGATGGAGGGACTGGAACTGACATTTGTGAGATGTGTGAATCAATTCAAAATAGATTTTGCAGTAGGAAAGATATTGTTAGGCTTTTTGATAGACTGGATGGATTCCGGGAGAGCGGAGTGATGACTGGCTGCTCCTGTTTCATTTATTCACAGTTGGGACAGAACTTATGGGACAATTAGGACCTGTGCGGTGCGTGTGCGTGGGTGCGTGGGTGCGTGGGTGGGTGCGTTGAGTCGCAGTGGTAGTGGTGGGGAGTTGTGTCTTGCCCCTAAAAAGTGCAATAAGAAGAAGAAGAAGCCGGCGGTATCCATGACGCTTTAATCAGTGATTGATGGTTGCAGCTGGTTTGTTTTTGAACCTACCAACCAATCCTAGTCAAAGTGAGTCTTTAAGCTTCTTTTCACCATCCATAGGAATTGATATCTACCGATATTCAAGGTATTTAAAAAATATATTTGTTTTTAAATTAAGACTCCATACCAGCCTCTGGGCTTACAGAAATAGTTGGCATAAATCGATAGTAACCAGACAAGTCTAGAAAAATTCTGATTCGAGATGAGTCTAATCGCGTCCCTTTGGAATTAATGCAGGTTAATTAGTTAATTAAAAAAACGTTTTCTTTAATAAAAAACGGATGTTTTAGTTTCTATTGACTCATCAGGGTAGGGAGAACAGGCGACTCATTCAATCGATGCGAATTTTTTTCTTCAGAACCGGCAACAAAGCTGGGAGTTTAGATATAGAGAGAGAGAGATGATTTCCACTCATAATCATCGGATGCCATCTCACAAGTAGTAGATTCATCAAGCAGAGTTCTGCAAGGCCCTCTATGCGGCCTCAAAGGTCACTGTTTGTTTACTTGAAAATCGACCAAAACGCGAGACCTCTCAATGAAGTAGTTAGAAGACGACGTCGAATTTGAGGCTACAAGGAAGGACCTTAACCAAACTCAAAGCTGTTGAGAATGAGAATGACCTCTAATTATCAATGATTTAGTCCTCACTGAGGGTTACTTTATTTGGAGAGATATCCCCTATCGTTTTAACTAAGCACTAACTTTTCAATGGATTCACTTTCTGTTTTCTTCACTCTTCATTGAATGTTACAGGGAGAGTATGAATAAATTATGTGCAAATGAGCCCCTAACTCTCTCTATCTCTCTCTCTGTCTCTCCTGCATTGCGTGCAGAGCAATTTTTTCCTCCAATGAACAGAATTTCCAATCATTAATTCATTAATTTACTGATGCAGTAAAAAATTAAGCTGATGCTGCAGCTTCTTGAATGCCCGTTTTTTTCTCATTTCCCCAGGCCTTTTATCACCTCTTTTTCTACCCTCCTTCGATAGACAACATCTCAACCCAGTTACCGACAGATCATTTCTTTGAAAATGGATTTTTTCGTCTCCGTCTCATTGTCGATTGCTGCCACAATTTGTGCTTTTATTTGGAGCTCTGCCTTCAATCAGTTCGGCAGCGTTTGCTGGACTAGCCTTACGAATTAAGATTTTCAGGGAAGTTCAACTAACCCAAGCTAACGTTTTATTTTTTTCTGTCTCTCATAATTCTCACTGAGCGAGTGTTTCAAGCCGCTTTGGCTGCTACTGAGTTTCCTTCCTTTCTCGAAGTCATAAAAATATGTTAGCAGTGTCCAAATCATGCTAATTGTAATTTATTCCTCGGTAAAACAAAATGTGATATGCTTAAATGTACTTTAAACACAAAATAATGTTCAGCTATATTAAAAACCACGAAATTTTTTTAAAATCCCGTTGAATTTAAAGTCATAACTCACGGAAGTTGGGCCAAGAAGGTGGAAACAGCTTAAAAAGTCAACAAAATGTGGTTTAATATGATGTGAGTCCATCTTTTTTTGCGGCAGTCAAAACCTCGATTCTCCGAGGTGGTATTGATTTAAACGAATTGTGAATTTGTTAAAACACCCTCATCCAGTTAGTTCAGATAAGAGGTAATCGACCTCTCACTTGAATCCCTTAAATCGATCCCAAATGCTCCTCAATAATGGCAAGGAAGTCTGGGGATTTTGGTGGCCAATTTATTCCAAAAGGAGGAATTTCCAGGAATTTCTCACCAAGACAGCTATTCTTGGTCAGCAACTGTCGAACAAATGAGGTAGCTATTGTTTAATCCAGATTAGATGGCTCTTCCTCGCTCCGTCTGAGGCAATCAAAGGGAGAGTTCAAACCGGTGGAAGAGTTCATGGAAATGCGTTAAAAAGCATCCTGCCAGGGGGGGGGGTGGTCTTTTCTTTCAAGAAACAGTCGGTTTCCTGACACAGGAAATCGTGGGCGCATCACTTTTTTCGCAGGTTCACTGGGAAAACCTTGACATTTTCCCCAGCACTAGGGCGTGCAAAATATATGCATATATATCTTCATTGTTTGGTCAGGCATTTCTGTCTTCTAATAATTACCCGTTCTACTTAGCAATTATTGATTTTCCTTTTTATTGGCTCATAAACACTGCGTTTTAAGTTCTCAAGGAGTTGAATTGTATCAATAAATACCCTTTTTTAAAATCATTAATGAAAAGCCTAAAAAGTTTTTTTTTAAATTCATTAAAATTAAATATGTTTATTTACGTCCTCCATTTAAACATCTCAATCATATTTATCGCTCTTCTGATTTCAGGGCAATGAAGGTTGTATTTGTTTGTTTCACTTAAGCAAAATTAACTTCATAAAAAGATATATTTTTTGGAAAGAACAAATTATTGACGGTCAATAAGTAAACTACACACAACTTACGTTTTAAGTTGAGCAATTAAAATGGGTAAATACGCCATGCGTCGTCATCATGAGTAACTCAGCTAACTCTGGTGTTTCTTAGTCATTGGGTCATAGCGAACCATCAAGTTGTCAGTTAAGCGAAAGAGGTGAATTCAAACACAACATTTGTCGGAAGAAATATGGTAGCCTCATTATGAAAAATTGAGGAATTTACTGCAACTCTACTGTAGTGATAAAGCAGCAAGATGGTTTGTTGTGCAGCTGCTGACTTTTCTAACCACCAAAGCTGTCTCGTAGATTCCAGTTCAAGATCTCCTGTTCAGATTATCATAATGAATCATTCTTCACATCTTCATTGCCTCATGAGTGACCAAGAGCATCGAATTCAAGGAACCATATATTCACAAGGTTGTAGGCTACTCTAATTCATGTTAGGGGTGCAAGGAAAAGCCCGGATTCCATGCTGAAGTGCCCGGCTTAAATAAAACACAGCACTGCGCATTTATAACACACGCCCGGTCCAACTGCGAGTGTGTCAGTGCCCACCAGGCGCAGAGTCTGTGACAGGCCCATTCAAGAACAGTTGGTGGGGTTTTCAACGCTCACATTCTTCTCCGCCGCCTCCTCCTCCTCCTCCTTGTTGTCAACGTCACCAACAGGAGCCATGCACATTTCTCGCCCAAACAATCCCCTAACTCTCTCTCTCTCTCGCCATTTAACAGAGGGTTTATTTGTGAAAATATTCACTGGCTGAAATTGTGTATGCACAGGGAAAAAAGGCAGGAGGCCCCTAGATGATGCTGAAGCCAGAAAGAAGAGGCCTTCTTTTTGATGGTGTAAGGCACTGCCGCCAATGGCAACGCTGATGGTTGCACTATCGTCACGTTCGTAGCCTCAAGGCTACAGTGGCTGCAAAGGGTAGGACAAAAGCTCGAGGGCTTTTTGAGAATGACTTTTTTTAGGAATAAAGAGCATGTTTCACGACGTAATTGTCACCTGAGGTCAATACACTTCTGAGGGACGTGTCACTGAGTTTTTGAAAAGGTGGAAATTAAAATGAAGCTAGATCGTGGCTGCAATAGGAAGCACGTCATATCGGCAGTACTTTTCAAAGGTGCAGGCTGCCAAAACGAACCCCCTGGTTACGAATCACTAATATCCGAGGTGGCCTTTTTGCATCCCTCTACCGATCGTAATAACGCACTCTGAACTCGGAACGTTTATTACTAAACGAAGTGCTCTCACGCTCCTACCGACGGCTTAAACAACCATACTAATTATGCATTCTTTTATCGTGAGGGGAATTAAGGCGTACAGTTGGGAATAAATAGGCTCCCGGAGATGTGGCTGGACTAGAGAGTGTACCGCCGCTGGCACTCGCATAATGCCCAACGCCCATCGCCAAGTAGTGGGAGGGTGAGGAGATGAGAACGACAAGGGGCCCACACAAACTCCTATCCCGTTGTCCCGCCAGCTGCAAACCACTGGCGTCTGTCTGTCTGTCTGGAGATGCCGGGGATCGAACCCGGGGCCTCTCGCATGCAAAGCGAGCGCTCTACCACTGAGCTACATCCCCATGAGTCGTTTCCTTCCGGCTCCCTACAACTGCTACAGGCCGATCTGGGTGGTATTTGACCAGAAACTCGGGAATTTTATTAAACGAAGTGCTCAAGGTTATTACAAGGTAATTACAGCCCTAATCTGTAGAGGCAAACTCAATACAGTTATTGGTGAAGTCAATTCCAGCGTAGATCTGTTCATAGAGACGGAATGCGGGGAGTGCCGGCTTCTCGATGTGGGCTACAAGGAACAGAATGCAGTAAAGAAAAGAGATCCACCAGAAAGTGGTCTGATACTTGTGTCTGATCCAATTTTCACCACTGATGTCCACTTTGTGAATGTCTGCTCCCCATCGGTGAATGTTTCGATAATCACGAGAAAACACTCGATTCCAGCTGCTGAATCCATTTTACGAAGTCTTGTTCGTTCGATGACTGTTTTTCTCACTCGTTAGCACCACTACCTCCTTGGAAGGCATCACCACATTTGGAGGGCACATTTGTGGATTTTGGGTGCGAGATGTGTCTCTCTCTGCCCTAACCCACCCATCAATCACAATCCCTCATTTCCCTGTCTGTTCTGTAGCCAAAAAAACACAAGACAAAATCATTGAAAAACGTTCCTGCATTGCACATCAATTATCTTGGGGGTGGAAAAGAACGAAGGTGGCTCTCTGTAAGAAGCGAAGGACGTGCACAATTAATTTTCCTCCGAAGAGTAGAAAAAAGAGAGGGAGGAACTTTATTGTGTGGCGTTGGATGGTTTCGCAAGAAGGGCAGAGCACACACACACACGCGCTTTTTTGAAGCACAAAGCTCTGTGTGTTCTGGCTGGGGAAGCTGGGCATTTCGTGGGGAAAGAACACAGCGAAATTCAAAACTTAGCAGAATTAGTCCGTCGGCTGGGGTTCAGTGATGATGATTTCCTGGAAATCTGCAAGCTAGGCCATTGGTTACCTTTCATGAAGGTATAATTAACAGCCAAGACAATTTTGGGAATTTGGGACAACCATGTTTTTGCACCCTGCGACTGTTCAAGATGATAGCAAGAATTGCAAAAGGAATAACATTCTAGTGGAGTTGAGAATCACATCTGGCCAGCACAATTTCCAGACCTCCTCAACACTAACGAGTAGCATTCTTGGTCCTGAACTTTAGAGATCCAAGTAAGAAGTCCAACTAACTGGATGGATTTCTAACTGAAAAATTGACTAAAATTCCCTTGGGACCCACAATTTACGATTTGTATGAATCCATGTCACCTCAGAGAATTAGGACTGCAATTGTGGCAAAGGTGAATCTAGATTCTGTTGAATGTTCAAGGTTTTCCCAATGTTTTTGCCCTTCGCAACCCGCATTAAGGCTGAAGATAGCTGATTTTCCACTTCTCGTAGAGGTACAGGTCACCTTAGATGGATTCCGTATGAAACAGTGTCCCTACTCCACAGTTTTGGAATCTACCTTCCACGAGAAACGAGTCATTCCTATATATGTTTTAAATAAATATGTTGAGCATGGTGAACATTCAATTTACTCCTTTTCAGCAGATTTTCAAGCATAAATTTGAATGCTGTCCAAGACTTGGGGGATCGTCTGTCCTTGTGACGCCTTCATCATCATCATCATCACCATCATCAACACATTCACCACCGTCATCGTCTTATAGTCACAGTCGCTTCGTTGTCTCTTCCGCTGTAGTTCCACAGTTCTTGTCCTATTGCTGTTTTCAGTGATCAGGGTAAGGCAATTTTTTTATGCGATCGCTATCCAAACTATTCTGTCATCAATCATTCTCTTTGTGACCATAACCTCTATGAATAAAAAGGAGACAGCCTTAGGTTCCTTAACACTTTCAACATTGTTATAAGTGACACCGAATTAAATGCTTCTTTTGGCCGTCTCAAAACGTAGTACACTCGGCCGGAGGTCGGAAATACGATGATAAACGACGATGATTCGGGAAAAAGAAAATCACATCTATTTCACTGTTCCTGGAGGTTTCTACTCCACCTCTCTAAACGCCTTGTCGTCTTTGAGATTCGAGGCTTTCAATGAGGAACGGTTTTGTGGAAACTGGCTTCTGTAAGTGTTCACTAAAGTCGGCTATTTTAAATAAACATATCAAATAAAAAAATCTGCAAAAAGCATTAAAATATGTCAGGTTTTGATGGCCTGGGACGTTTTCCAGGAGTACCTGAATTACCCCAAATGATCTCAAATTCAAAAGCTCCTCTCAGCAACTAATTAAAGGAGATTCTTCGAATTTATCTAACCGATTTTTGCACCCAACTACCACAGAAGCCAGCAGCATTGTACAGCAACGTCTCTAACAACTTTGAGGAATTTTTTCGATCTTACTTTATCTGCTGTTGCAGCGCAAGTCCGCCGTCTCTTTTTACAAGGAGACTTTTGTAAGAGGCAATGCGCAGTTGTTTTAATCAGTTAATCTCCCTCTTGTGCGTAGAAGGCGATTTTTTCGGTTAAAAAATCCGCTTTTGTCATGTTTGGGGAGTAACCACTTCCTAGAAATTTAAAGTGATTTAAGCGGAGAAATTTTTGTTGAAAAATAAAAACGAAGCTGGAAGCGAAGCGTAAGTGCTAATGCATTTGTGACTTCGGGGTGACGTTCCGGGGTTTTTTGTCTTAGCTTTTTGAAGGAGGTTGGACAGGGACAATCACACTCTCTGGGGTATAGGAAACCCTTGCAAATATTTGGTGCAAGAGAGTCCCAGAGGGAGATGAGCAGACGACCGTCACAGAGTGTTTGTGGAGTGTTAAGATTTGATTGATCTGATTCAGGTGCTCTGATTCTGGTACTCTCGTCTGATTGCCATTTGAAATAATTAATTTAAGAATTAAATAATAAGGCCTACCAATGGACAAAAGGCAAATTTTTGTATATTATCTAAGTATACAGCAGCAGTGAGAGAACAGGCATTTGTATTAAGTTAATACATAATTAAAAATCACTTGCAAATGAGATTTTTTCGCAGCAAAGTTGAGCGAACTTCTCGAGTTGACGTTTCGTTGATTGAAGATGATCTCAAAGGAATTCCGGAGGTTTTTTTGGAACCAAGAAGTGGAACAGTGATCTTTTTCTTCTTCCTTTTTGTGATTAATGATATGGGTTCCTCTGGGTAGTTCTTTGTATTTTTGGTAAAATCAAGGAATCTGATGGAGCTAAGAGTGAGAGCATACAACTCTTGGGGAACACTTCCCATCAGGGAATGCTCTGGTCATTCTCAAACACCTTTTTGTCCTTGGATCAAGGCGTCCTTCATTTTACTCATCAGAGGAAACTCCTGCAACTACTCTTTCGGTTAAACACGAATTAAAAATGGAAACCTCTCCCTAGCATTCCATCCCGGATATTGAAACCGAGAGCCTCTTTTTTAAACACAAAAAACAAAGCAAAATTTTCTTCTTAAACGAGAGTTAGCTCTTCAACTCACTTCCATTTAACCGCCAAATCGTTTTGATGAGCTCATCTCCTTCACTTAGCACGGATTCTGTAAAATTTAAAATCGTGCCTCGTGGTTGGTGTTCCAACTTACCTTCGGCTTCTCCTTTAGAAAGGAAAATCGTTTAGCTGAGTGTCCTCTTTTCACGAAAAATTGATTTGAAAGGTTCCTAAACCAACTGAAGGACGGTTTTGCCTTCACTACCAATCATTTCACTTCCTTTTTGAGAAGCACCCTCGATTTCTTCCGTGATCTGGTCGTCTTGAATCACCTTCGTCTCTATGTGTTCTTTAAATGCAGCTGTAGGTTCGTCTTTTCTGAGCAAAATTTCCATAAACCTTTCTTTAGAACTTCAATTATTCATTTCAATCTAAATCGGAGTTTGACCAAACCTCCCTCGATATTCGTTCTCCTTGAGAGCAGTACAAGAAACTGCTAAATAACTTACCAACCTTTTTAAACACCATATTTTTTAAAGATGTTTAAGAAACTAGGCGGAGTTGACGTCTTTTTTGCAAAAAACACCATCCTCGAGGTGTTGAGCACTTAATTAAAAGCCACTGTCCTGTAGACTTCGGTGATGAGTGTTTATATGTCTGGGATCAGAGCTAAAGGCGCGAAAAACACCTCATCCTCCTCCTCCTCCTCCCACAGTGCAACATGAGCAGAAGAGAGTGGAATGATGATCGCAATTTCTGTTCGATCAAATCAAGATGGTTTCGGCTGAGTCATTCCTTCTCCTAATGCGTATCTTACGATGGAAGCGGGGGGAAAGTGAAACCATTATTTAAATTCCGAGGTGCTTTCTAAAGGCTTTTAAGGGGAAAGAGGCAGTCCGTAATGCACTTTTGCGTCTTGCTAGATTAATAATTGAGGTATTATATGCCTTCAATGAGCGCTATTCACGGTTGGTAAAATGAAACATTGAAACCGCGTTTTGTCTTAAGCTTAAGAACCCCGCTGAGTTAAGAAAATATTCAAAACCTTCAGTAAAATCTCTAGAAGGAAACTGTTTCCAAAAGTAGCACCACTCCAACCCACTTATCAGGTATTGTTATCAGCTCACATCCGGCTTCGCTCTAATCTTGGGCATTTCATCAGAACTTATATGCCTGGCACCCCTTCCATGGCCAGTATTTTCGACGGAAATGGAGGGAGTTGCTACTTTTATGGAACACTGCAGTCCCACAGGGCAACCGACCCTTGCGGCATATGTAACATTAGCTGCTTTGAGGCTGTAACCTTGCGCTAGTGGTTTCCCCTAGTGGTTTGAAGCGTTGGAAAAGGGGTGAGGTAAGGCCAGCTTCATACCCACACCCCTTTGTTGCGGATCCCTTGGGTCAGCTGTTTATTTGTTCGGGTAAAGTATTCGACTTCTATCCATTTAATTAGGCTTCTCGTAATAGGTAGTAATATGATAGTGTATCGGAACAGTGTGTGTGTGCTCAGTTTAATTGTTCGATGAACTTATTCAGGTGAGATTGGCTAAAAACAACGCATATACACTAAAAAACAAATTTTTTTACAAATTTTCAATTTAAATAGTGCTCTTTAAACGATGGATATATATATAAAGAAGCTGTTTGTTGTTAAACACTACGAAAAGGTTCTGGTGGTAATAATAACAAATTTCTTTAGCGATCGAACCAGTAATTTTCAAGCACAATAATGTCCCTGTCAAGGCAATGATAACACATTTATTTTGAAGAAGAAGAAGAAGAAGAAGAAGAAATCGGTCGGCCAACTTCCTAGTACAGCTGAAGTTAGCTACGATTAATTAGCACTACTTAAAAGTTATGAGTAAAGCAACTGATGTTGTGTAAACTTTCAGTGATAGGAACAAACGGCACAATGGCCTCCTACATGCATCCGCAAACAGCAGCCACGCCAATGCTTAAAACCTCTCCAGAGAGTGGTTTGACCTTGGGTGACTCAAGTCACACCCCATCACCCACCTCGTGGCATCTAATTCCCGCCACAACCACCGCCACCGGCGTCCTCACCAATGAGAACGCTGCTACGATGCAACGAGCCGCGCCATTGGCTAATAACGCTCTTCCGGTGAGAAGACTGCTCTCATTGGTTGCCACTCACCATTTTGATTGGATAAACTAGTAAAATGTATCTGTTTTTTCTTTCACCAGAACTTACCCGATATGCAAGAGGGAAGAAAGCCCTTCACCTCGAAAGTCCCTGGTCTCATCTTTCCCCCGAAACCTCCTGGTAAAGGTAGGTCTCTCCCGACTCAACCAATCACATTTCCCCTAGGTCAAGGTCACTGTGATGGTTGGCAGACACCAGAATCGATGATGCTGCTTCCCCCATCAGCGACCTCACCACTGACCAATCAGAAGAGGCCCCGGGCCCTGGAGGCCCAGCCGGCCTACAGCGACGGCTCCAACACCTACTACGTCATCAATATCGATCGCAGAGGGACCACCGCCACCACCACCACGAGCACCCCCAAGGGCCCCGCTCTGTTCACCCACCCCCACAGCCAGACCTTCCTGAGTCCCGGGCCCGACTCCAGCTATGTCTGAGGAGGTCCGGCTCGCACCACATTCCTGCATCCGACTTCGATTCTTGCTATCCCTGTCTGTGTATTTAGTAGATCTCTTTCTTTGAATGCATCTAACGTCGGGTTGGTGCTTTAGAAGTGGTGGTTGAAGGCAGGGATCACGGTAGAATTTGGAGTAGTTAACAAATTTTCTAAGCCCACCAACGAAAGACTGAAGAGAATTTCACTACTAATATACGGAGAGGATTTACCTTTTAACATCGCGGTTTGCGTCCATAATAGTCTCATATGCTTAAATTATTGCTCAAAAGTTTAACGATATTTCTACCTTAGCTTGGCGGTTAAAATAGCAACAGAAAATTATTTCAGAGAATGAATTTAAAGACCGTTTTTTTCGAGAGAAAAAATGTCACTCAGAGTTTAATTTGTCTATTGGATCGTTTGTTGAACGAACCCGCGCGTCAGAACTTAAGCTAGGTAAAGAGTTATTCTCGTTTAATTAAGTTATACGAAGAAAGACGCAAAATTAGCCATCTTGCAGATGAATATAATGTAGATCTTATAAGATGAACAGACCTTTTTTCAATATAAAAGATATTTTGAACGGATTTACTAGCTTAAAAAATATCATTTGTAAGTGTTACTAATGGTAAGGTATTTATGACGAAATATCAAACGAATAACGTGAATCGGTCTCTTTCCAACAATATTTTTGACTTGAAAATCGAAGAGGTTTTTAATGAAAATTCTGTCACAAAACTGCTCATTCCCTTTATAATGCAGAAAGTTATAAAACAGCTTTAAACTAATTTTATCAAGGTTTTCCTTAAGCCAGTCAATATCTACTACTAGCTGTTGCCATTGGAGAAATATTTCTACCTAATAATTAATTTAAAACGAACAAAATAATCCGCTGAGGTATTCTCTATTTGATCACCTTCTTTAAATCCATTGTACGTTAGCGATGCTAAACAGATTGGAATCGGTGGTTCAAGTGATAACCAATAGAAACTTGCCGCAGTAGTAGGGTTAGAATCACGCGAAATTCTATTAACTAATTGAGGGCCAGAAAACTTTTTTTTTCAATAATCTGATCGCGTGCACTGGGTGTGTCTCAGAAGGGAATTGTAGAGAATTTAAAAAATCTCATCCTAGTTTCAATTACCTTCTCTAAGCCATGAAATGACCAGTTAGTAATTAAATGTATGGAATAAACTGCGTGCTCAACATTTATGTGATAAGGTGATGAGTTACCTTGTTTAGAGCGCTAGAGAAGAATCCTGGGCATCCATCAGAACACTAAAAGGAGTTACTTGTTTATTTACTACAGGGTAGGATACATCGGTAAACACTGATTAATGATCCGACCATCTGATTAGAAATGAAAAAACCGGTTGATTCTGTTTTAAGGAGAACGGATAGCTACCTTCTCAGATGCAACAATCCCGCATAAGAAAAGGAATCTCAATGGCAGAGGGAGAAGACATGTTCACCTAAGCGGTGGGTTAGTGTGTGAAAAATAGGGCTGACGTATCGGTAAATACTTGGGCCAATAATTATGTTAAGGACCCATGAACGCACAGACCTGCTTAAAGCGTGAGTTACAGAGAGTAGTTGTGTACGTCAGCTTCGTTCATGAGAGAATTCTGGTAAGCACACCGACTGGATGGGCATATCAGCCAATGAGACAATGAGTGTCATTGTGAATTCGTCAGTTATTGCAGAATAGCAATCGTGGGATTTTGTAGTTACCGTGTTTAATCCTACGGTGACATCCTGAAGACCACATACCCAAGGCATTATTCAAAGGGAGTGTGAACTCATCCTGAATCTGCAACTCCTCTAGATGAGCATTGTTTGAGCTCATCGAGCCTCGATATTATTGGTCGAAATATTGACTAATGAATCTCCGATAACCCATGATTTTGATTATGGAAAGAGCTTTACACACATTTATCGATAAGAATAATAAACGCTTCCATGGACATCACTTCTATTCGAAAGGACACTGCGGTGATCGTAATCAGAAAGAATTGATTATTTCGGAAAATCCGATGTAGGATAAACTGTTGCGGATTTGCTACCCTTTGGAAAGTGAGTTCTGATCTTGTTTCCGGAAGTGAGTTGGGCTCTTTTCCAAGGCCTCCACAAAAACTACCCAATCAGACATATCTTAAAAATTTGGGACAAACTCTAAATTTGTGCTAAATTTGTGGAGGCTAGCACGAATTCCATTAGTATTCCATTTACTGAAGCATGAAATAGCCAAATGCAAACCATCTGCACAATCCTTTCATCTGAGATTTAAGCTCAAGGAAAAAAATTCCCCGTCATCAGGGGTGATCTTATTCCTGGGTTTGGGATTTGTGACAGCCAAGCTAAGCTGCGATTCTCAGAGTGAGATCAGCTATCTAGACGCGACAAACTGGATAGTGGACAGCTTCGCAGACCCACAGTCCGGTCCACAAAGTCAGTCAACTCCTAATCGCCAATCTAAGTCTGAGTCATGGCCCCTCGTTTCTACACCACCTGAGTTCATTGTCAATCATCACAGGCTCCAAATTATTAGTCAAATAATTACTCTAGCCCGAAAAAAAAACCAAATCAAATTTAATTTCCATGTTCACCGAGAAAATTGAGTATGGCATCATTTATAGCCTAATGATAGTTCTTCCATAAGTAAAAGTATAATAAATTCCGTAATTTGTTGTATTATCTGTGATGATGCCAACTGTGTTACCTGGCAGGTTATTCTCCCAGTGGTTATACAACTTCGTATTTTTAAAGAGTAAATGAGCAGAATTATTAAAATTATTAATCTTTCTTTAGGATTTGTATAAGTCACATGCCCTGATTCGTTTTTTATTAAGCTATATGTATATTACATATCGTAGATAATCAAAAAATGTGCAATAAATTGTGTTCGGATTTAATTTATGCTCTCATGTCATGAAACAAATTCTTAAATGAGATAAGGTTCACCAGAAAAAAATATTATTTAATTCAGCCACAATAATCAAAATTTAATTTAGTCACCAGTTAAACTGGTTCTCTAAATAGGACAGTTGCCTAATTCTAACTGCATAATTATTACTAGGAAGGACATAAAATCGTCATAATATTAATTAATTTTACCCACGGGTAATTAAAAAAACCTATAATGAAATTATTATACAGCATTCTAAAAGCAATTCATCTAAGAGGCATTTACCCAGGTACTTTCCAAGATTAAGATTCCCAAATCGAAGCACATTTAGTTGGTTATAGTTTGAAATAAGAGGGAAATTGAGATTTACAGATTTTTGGTGCATACCAATAGAAGAGAAAGAGTTATCTACTTTATTAGAGAACAATTTATTACGCGAAAATGAAAATTAATCAAGCAGTTGATCATTTACGTATTTTAATTTGAGGGCTTTACAAGGTTACGCCTGGAAAACGCACTCAAATAGCCTATCTTTTGCATCCTCTTTATGCCTGCCGAAGAAACACCCAACTTTTCCGTATCCACTATTACAAATCTACAATAGAATGAAAAAAAGTGGTCAAATTAAATTCATTGCTGTGAAGGCATTACAAAATACCTACCACACTGCAGTTCCCCTTGGGTGTATTTCCATTACACTCTGAAACCCATTCATCAATAGTTTTGTAGCGCGTTTATCAACTTGATTTACGTCATCCAATAGGAACGACCCACGCATGTCTATCAACGCAATTACGGCTACCCAATTAGAACAAGCCAAGGATCCGCTCTACCAATCAACGACGAGTCAGCCTTAACCGAAACAAGTCAACTATAAATAAGGCAACGACCGGCGTGCTAACACACGACGACACCCAACACACGGCACACGGCACGACACAACACATACACTTCCTTGGTGCGGCGTGGCTGATACGAGATCGACGTGCGACCGTTACATACAACTCAACCAACTCCCGTTCGGTGTACACTGACACGTGCAAATACAAACCTTCGTACACGACCTACTAACGCGGTTCTTTCTCTCTTGGCTCGGAGATTATTGTAGTAGGCACTAACCACTACAGTTTCTTCATAAGCGTCTGCTCTAACACTCCCCGCATACCCATATGTGACCCCTGCACCAATTCTAACACCATATCCCAACATTGCGTCTTCACTGCAACCTTCGGAAACGGTTTTTGCTGTTTCCTCTAATTGTTCATCATAGGTCTGCAATAAAATAATATTAGAATAGGCGAGAAATAGCCAACCAACTTACCAGTGGAGTGGCTTTGCAACTTTCTCTTCCTTTATTGAGTTTGTCTGTGATCGTTGTCCGGTCACTTGATTCAAGTCCGAGCAGACCGACAAAACAACAAGGATTATTTTCATTTTCTAAAACTCTCTTGCTTTCTGGTGTAAGAGAGAGCCTCAAGGCTCCTTTATATACTAGTTTTAGGCTGTTTTGATTGACATCTTCAAACTCATACAATGGGAAACAACTGGTCCTTGGGAGTTTTTGAGTGTTTCAGTTGATTAGTAAAAATATCTGGAAAATGGGATAAAACTACGTTAATTTATTTTTTACTTGGTAAGCAAACAAAGCCAATTTCAGTGGTGGTGCGTATATAACATTAATGAGAGATGTCCATTTTAAAAAGAAGTTGCAACAATGGAATCCAAGCAGTGGGAAACAACGAAACGAGGTTAGAGTAGCCACAGATAAGGCCCTTAATGAAATAGTAAAAAGCCTTAAATTTCTGGAAGAATATGCATGCACACAGAGATAAATTAAAATTTTATCTAAATATAGCTCTGATTTTAGAGTTTTCGATTATTAATTCTCCTAAAATATTATCGAAAGTACTTTTCGCTACTACACAGAAGGACTATTAATTAGCCAAAAGGCTCTAATTTATACTTACGGTTCTTGCATTTTTGCTTAATACATTAATGTACCTAACAAACCAACGGTACAGATTACCCAATTAAGTGGGCACCCTTAATTACGTCAATGGTGTAAAAATTTTCTTATAATAACTTCGAAATAAGTAATTTCGAAGGGTGTAAATAAAGCATATTTAGCTAGGGAATTCGTAAAAGTAACTTGATGGTCTTTTCGCTGTTTTCATAGATAAATTCTCGTTTCACAAAAGTGAAGTTTCCCTTGGCTTTGACCAATGACGTTAATGTTGAGTAAATGCAATATCGAAATGGTTTTCAAAGGTGCAAAATTATTGATAAACTAGCTAAAAAGGTTGCTAGTTTGTTAAGATGTAAATAAGTATGTAGGAAATGCATCAAGCCAAATAAATACTGGAGTCAGTTCTCGGCATTTACTTATTCCAAAAAGTGCAGTGTTTGAAATGGGTTCTATATAGTATAGTATATGGTATATAGTATGTATGTATACTATGTATATCATAGTATACACACATACATAAGGAAGGGTCTAGCTCGAAATAGGAATTTCAGACCAGCAAGATTTTACTCCAGGGCGACTCTTTGGGAATACCAATTAGTACTATTTATGCAGTTTACCCATATTCACAAATTCCCTTAATGCTTGGGCTCTGGGAATCGAATTCCAGATCTTAAATCTCAAATGGATTATTGTGCACTAATAATGTAATGTACGGAAGTGCTATGCTACCTAAACTAGTTTGAGTAGTATACGTTGCTTTCGATAACGGCCACAAGAGACGGGGAGCGTCGTAACTCCAAAGTTTATTTAATAAAGTGCACGGCGTCATAGCAACGACTTAAACAACTGTACATATTCTACATATAATAACGAAAGGTAAATAAATTATAGTTCAAGATAATCATAAAATTATTAATGTAATTTTCTGGAGATACAACAACCAATTAAACACTTTTTTGAAAAATTCACGGTGAATTCTAATATCTATTCAGATAAGTGATACTTTAATTTGCTGATTTTTCTATTAAAAATTGAAGATTTACCGTAATAGTACCAAATTAAACTAGTTTGAAATTGCTACAATGTCACACGCTACTTGGGTTTTTCACAATCTAATTTATTTGCAATAAAATTCAACCATTAACAAGGTTCTCACGAAATATGCGATAACAATTTCTTTTTTATAAATCTGAGGGGGGCATTTAATAGGTAAGATGGTCACCATGTGCGTGGTCAGAGATCGAAGTGCCTGATTTGTAATTCAGAAGGATAAGACGACGGCTTGTGAATGAAATCAGTACTGAAATCAGTTTCAGGGCTCTCCACTAGTTCGTTTAACAGGCCTCACAAGAAACCCCATTCTTGCATCTTTATCTCAGGAGGCAGGGTCTCTGTCTAGCATTTATCATTTTTGTCGAATATCAAATCAGCATCACGTTGCCATATAATTGCATTTTGAAACATCTAAGAGACTCAGAACACATTATAATAAGTTACCGTATTTTTGAACCTGCATCGTCTTCAAGTGACATAATTCAAGGGAAATATATCTTGAAACCTAGCTTGATTCAAGCATTTTTTTCCCTCATTTTTGCTGCAGACAAATCACATCGCAAGCAGAAAATTGCTTGTGAATCATACATACCGCCTCTTTGACTTGAAAATGAAACCTAACATTAATGACTTGTTGTGAAAATGTGTTTTTATAACTTGAATCACTATGTTTTACTTCTCCGTATCAATGCTATTACTCCAAAATGTACTTTTTGAATAAACTCAAATAAAGGTCTTTACATTTTCTACTCTCAGAAATAATATGAGAACAAAGTGAATAAAGGCATTTTTTAATTTATATGTATGGGGGCAAACGATATTTCACACGATCATAAGATATCTTGGGAAATCAGTGATTTGAATTAAAAACATATAAGAAAGTGCTTTTCATTATTCAATTCAGTGCTCAAAAAGCACCTTTAAATTTCGAAATAAAACTCCTCATTGGGAGTATTTGAATTGGACTGATTAGGAGACTATGTGAAGTTAATAGAAATTGCATTATAGTCAAATATATACGTGGCTGATCTACTTTACGAATTTATAATTGCAAATCGTGAAAGTAGCCACGGTTATTAGACGTTTCCTTGACGTTATTTAAAATCGGCCCTCCATCCTAACTAGATGTAGTTTGCAAAGTTGTGGTAAATATTCGTAACCTTGAAATAGTCATGGCTACAGAAAAGTGCAATGAAAATATGGTAGTGTAAGATATATATTATTATATAAAAATAATAAAATCATCTGGGTTAACACCTCAAATTATAAAAAAGTGAAAATCAAACGGATATGGATAAAATATGTAGCAAAAACACTGCGAATTTTCGAGAGTAATCTCAAACATTTATCTTGGTCCTCACGATTCAAACAAGAATCAACTGAGATGTCTGCTGTGTGTTCAAATGCGAATATTCTTAGTTTCTACACTTAATTTTGCCACTTTTCATATTATAATCTAATTATAAAGTTCTAAATATATCCATGATAAAATAATTCCACTAAATAGACTAAGTGTTTTTGAATTATCCTCATTACTTTACATGTAATTTAAGGAAAGCCTGATTTAAAATATAGGCTGCGGTATTGATTCCTTATGTTAAAAAGAGTTTTTAAGTAAATTTTTGTTTAAATAGGTTACTTTTGCTAGATATCTCCAGAAGTAATATTTCACCAACCTCTAAATTTTTTTGGGATTGAAAATTTGTTTCTGGAAGAACAATTTCATCAAGGAAGCACGTGAGAAAATCTCAGCTGGTTGAAAATAATTAAACGGATAATTTTCTCATGCAAAATACGCAATAGCATCTTCATGACGTCTAAACCATTAAATAAAATTCATAAATGTTAATGACGGACTGCCATTCATTGGATTTTTCCCACACACGTGTGGTCTGAAAATTTCATTTCAATGTAAAAATTTGCAAATCCTATATGAGCAACTCTAGACTTCGTCGACGACATTGCACAAATATCTCTATTGCGTTTAGGCTGAAAATTCTGTTTGGTCTGCAGCTATTCCATTGGATTTTAAACATTTTAGTTAAAAAGTCCATCTTGGCCAATTAGCTTATGACCCCTGAGGACTGGTCACTGAGTGTCTCCTATTTCAAGGTTTTCCTAATTATCTGTGAGCTGAAATTGCAAGATATAGCTTAACAGACTTCCATCAGATTGCAAGCAAAGAGATAACAGAATGACAATATTGTCTTGTCAATTTTCGGACTCCGTTTAGGTTAAAATCATATTTTTCTTATGAATATCTAACAGATTTTAGTAACTTTGGCAATTTTATATTTATGAGAAAAAATACACTCCTTGATTGGAGTTTTATGACATTAGTGCAACAGCATATAAAAAAATTACTATTTACTGAAGTCATGGCTATTTGAATGAGGTTTCATGCTTTTGCAAACCCAAAATTGTTCCGACTGAGTTTTGGGATGAGAACCAAATTTGCTCTAGAAGTTTTGAAACATCTCCATAACGAAGAAGCCCATTTCCGCCACCAAATTAAGGGTCTTTTTCAATGCTATTCCCATCGGGAGCTTTCCTTATTTGCTTAGCGTTGAAAATTGAGTTCTGTTCATACAAGTCATGAGCCTTAGTGGCAGAGTAGCATCAGCATTATTCGATCACAAGTCAGAGTCATTTTGAATAGCATCTTGTATTGCTTTTGCGAAGTAGAGTCTGAGGTTAATTTCACAGTTCAGCTTGCATATTATAATAAAATTTTCTGGCAACTCACAGCATGACTCATCAGGCAACTTCATGACCCGTTTTTTGTGAATCCCTGTAGATTAACACGTATTGTGGCCTCACACAGATACTGTATGTGCCAAGTATCGTGGAAATCACTGATGAGTAGGCCGCCGTCTGGTGGAATTGGTCTTCTCCGTCATTGGTCTCCGTCATTCATGCAAGAAGATGACGACGCAAGCCGAGAAGGCGTCTGCGTCTTTTAGAGTGGCCGAAATCTAAGAAGATCAAATAACACTCACTGTCTCTGAGCACGCCGAGTTTATTTGTAGCGTGTTGGGTTTGGGATCAATGACTTTTGGGTCATTTCACGGTTGTGTGAGCTTTTAATGTTTATTTGCATTTGAGGTCAATCTCACGGTGTTTCTCCCAGTGTATAACGTAATGAATGAGGAGGAACGAAATACTTGCGACTAATGAATGTTTTGCTTAAAGAGCTTTGCAAAATGTGGTTATGAATGGTCCTGAGGTGTGATGCTGTTTGTTATCAGATGACTAAATATGAATTTCGGACGCTGCACAATGAAATTACTCTTAGGATATGAGAGGTAAATGAGGATTGTCAAAGTGAAGGGGTATAACTTATATTTAGCAGGAAACTTCTTACTAAAAAGCAAATATATGCAAGCACAAAATATTAATCCTCATGATTCAAACAAGAATCAACTGAGATGTCTGCCGCTTGTTCAAATGCGAATATTCTTAATTTTTGCACTTTATTTTGCTACTTTTCAAGCCATAATCAAATTCCAAAGTGCTAAATATGTCCACGATAAAATAATTCCATTAAATAGACTAAGAGTTTTTGAATTATCCTCATTACTTTACATGTAATTTAAAGAAAGTTTTATTAAAATATAGGATGCAGTTTTGTTTCCTCATGTTAAAAAAGAGTTTTTAAGTAATTTTTTGTTCCGCGCGTTTGCAGTTAGAAAAATTCATCAAATACGTTGAATTCCTTTTAACTTGTTAAACAAAAAAGTGCGTCTTAGTAGGTGCAACCTAAAAGAGAACTTTCAAGACATTTTTTGTTGGACTGTTAAAATTAACCTTGTTCACATTTTATACATGCCTCAATATGACAATTTTCGTGTTTCATGGATAAATTGTGCATAAAATCAAAGGTATTAGGCCTTTGCGAGGTGTAAATAGGTTACTTTTGTTAGATATCTCAGGAAGTAATATTCCGCCGACCTATAAATTTTTTTTGGATTGAACATTTGTTTCTGGAGGAATGATTTCATCAAAGAGGCTAGTGAAAAAATCTCAGCTGGTGGAAAATAATTAAACGCACAATTTTTCCATGCAAAATACGCAACACCATCTTCATGTCATTTAAACCATCAAATTAAATTAATAAATGTCTATTACGAACTGCCATTCATTGGATTTCTCCCACAAACCGTATTCAAGAAATTAATCTACTTTCCTATGTAACATACAAATGGTTTAAATTCTCAATTACTACGCATCTAGGAGAACGTAGAAAATTCTACTTTGCTTTGATTTTTGAGCGAATTTACATTTTTAAAAGTGCTCATTTACGAAGAGCTTTTTTAATGCTTAGCAAGGTTTAAACAACTTGACAAATACAGAAAAACGAACACCTATTTAACGAATTCTGAAACCGGCTTATTTGCAAAAGTAACTCTAATCCAGCCGAACAATCTTGCTGACCTGTAATTTCCCCGTATTTGAGGGATGACCAGCAAATATTACTTTTAGGATCTGATATCATAATAATAATAATATCAGTATTAGTATATTTAATGACAATGCGTCTCAGATTGCTTTCACGGTTGGATTGTATGTAATACTGCTTGGCAAAACATCAACGGCATATATTTCGCCCGGATGATGTCGAATTTCGATGAAAATATCTAGATAGGATGTAATCTTTCGAGATTAAAAATGAGCTATCTTTACTTAAAGTCGACTTCGTGTAAGCATGTCAAAATTCTCAGAAATGCAATTTTTCGAAGAAAATGTTAAAAAATCGAAAAAATAGGCGCAGCTTTAACTTAGAATTCGTAGGGTGAATCATCATTTACTGAGTAGTATTATAATTTTTGTTGCAATTGTTAAGTGGTAATGTGTGCTTCATCCTACTAGATTGTATTAAGTAGAACGTACATATCTGTTAATATTGTGGTGAAGACAGCATACATTCTAAGATGCCTCCTCTTTATCATACCATATCGATATCATTCAATCTCAGATAAGCACTTTGTACTGAAATGATTTATTTGGGTGAGATAGCAAATTGCACTAAATATTTAAGCAATTCCGTTGCGGAAAAGATTGGAAATAATCATAAATGATATTTTAAGTGCCAAGGTTTCGTGTGACTTCAAAAATGAGTCTCCGAAGCCCGGTGAATCTAGTCTACTCGGTCACCTCGCCTTTAATCCTAACCGAAAGAAAAGTTCGTGTTTTTGAATAATATAAATTCTCCTTACGGATTTCACATTTCAACGAATTGACTTCACCTTCAAACAATGGTGGGCCTGGGTGGTCTAGTAAACGATAGCGATATCAAATGGTCACGTTTGATGACCCGAACGTGAATTTGACTAATAATTGCTATTTTTCTTGTTTAAGTAACTGAGCAGCACTTCACTATTGTTGCTTTTAATGTTTAAAATAATTACTAAATAGATTATTTATTAATATTAGGTGTCATTCAATCAGTAACAGAGTTAAAAGCAGTCGCTTCGACGTATAAGTGCCTAATGCCCGAGTGGTACCACTTATAACTCAAAATTCGAAGTATTTCACTGTTGGGTAGTTTTTAGATCTTTTTCTTAACATAGCTTCCTCAGTTATAATACTCATATTTTTTTGAATGCGCTATTTAAAAATGTCCATTTCCATTTTACTTGTTGTTAGAAGGCAAACTCGAAGAAGTGTAAGGCATGGACAATGTTAAAATATCAACACTGAGTAAAAATTTTAAGCGACGGAAGGGTGTAATCAACTAGGTTCCATGTCTGCGGCTAACAAACAGACTACTGTAAAACAAGCAGAAATCTCATCAACATTTGTAATGTTTCTTAATCCGATTCTTGTGGTATTGATAAAAGCTTCGCCCGTAAACGAGTGTTTGCGTCCCTTATCTATATCCTATACTGACAAAAACAGAGACTAAACAAGCGATCTTTCGATCTTTCCACAAAACCCAGTTTTCGAGTGTTTTTTACCTGGCAGGAAAAGAGTTTAAAACGCATCGCTAAAGTTCGCTTCTTCTTGCATAAAGGCACTAGCGTCAACACTTGATTTTTGCATCTGAGACTATGCCACCTAAATAATAGTAGCATTACAAGCTACGTTCGAAATTGGATAAATATTTCAACCCTAGTGCCGAGCGCATAGTAATCTGGATATGTACATTCAACGATGTACAAAGAATCTTAACATTGACTTAAACAATTACACAATAGCCCTCAAAGTAATTAGAAAATCATAAGTAGAGTTTTTGCAGTTACAGTATGATGATTTCAAATCTCCACAGCCTAATCAGCGAGTAAATAAATCGTTCCAGTTGAACGTAGCTTTGCTCAACAGTTAGTTTTCGTTGCTGCCTTAAGGTAAAAATACTCAAAGCTCTCGTTTATAGCTATAGAGAAATTATAATTTTCCGTGCATTACATATAACTATTTAAGTTGTTTAAATGACAATATGTATTTCGTTGAATTCACATTGGTAGTTACTACACATTCGTCTTTCGAAGAAACAATTAGAGTACTCAAAATCTTGATGGAGCCTGAGGAAGAGGTTTGGTAGAGTTAACAAACTCCGCTTCCAATTTCAGTTCATTATGGCTTTAATAAAAGAAACCTTTACTCTCTCCTGTCCGCTTTTTGTAAACTGAAGAGATTTCACTACTGGTAAAATCAGGTCTACCGAGTTCGACCAATCACAATTCTCCATGCCCGAGGCATTTTACTCCTTCAGTGGCTTCACCACTGACCAATCAGAAACGGACTTGAGCTCTAGAGTCCCAACCAGCTAACAACGACGGCTCGAACATCTTCTACGTCATCAGTATCGATTGTAGAGCGACCACCAACACAACAGAGTAGCTTGTCCTGATAAACATTGTAATAAGAATGCCCGAAGTAAGAACAACTCTGCTTAAATAAAAACGCAATTTGTAGCTACATCGATGAGGAAGGATCTCATTTCAACTTAGCCGAGTTACTATGAAGGAAATGAATAGTTTCTAAATCATATTCCATGATATGATCCGTATCCGAATGACAGCAGTTAAAGTTTCGATACTCGCACAGAAAAATCACACCAAGTAAAGTGAACAGATCCTCAAAAATAGACGTCCTTATCATTACCAGCATAATGCAGCAGGTTTCAGGGCGGCTTTAATAACATTTTGTTAAGGCTGTTTTGAGTCATTAAATACAACCTATCGTTGCAAGTGAATATATGCTCACGTTAAATATTTAATTAAACACAAAAGTCACAGTTTGATCTCTCCCTTTCAATCTCTTGTACAGCGGTTTGTTGCACTTTAAGTGGTATTCGGTGAAAGATTATGGAAGAATCTAGAATATAAGCTGAGTCGGAACCAGGTAAGAGTAATGAATTAATGGATAAAATTTCCTGTTCAAGTTATCACATCCTTTCTGCACTATGTGTTTCATAATATGCGTGACTTTGAGAACTGACTTGGAAACTGTCCTCTGTTTAAAGCGTGAACCGATTTCTACTTTACCATTCCACGTATCAACATTTCGGTTAGTAAGGTAATTTGAAGTTAATTCATCAGGCATAATGAACCAATAAAAGCCCCTCATACGATGACACAGGAAAACTTAGGATTTTTGGTCCTTTTGAAGATTGGAAATAGTTAGGATGTTAGTTAATATTTCATTTAGGAAAAGAAGATATTTCCGAAATAATAGACGGATCCCTGCAGTTGTCATTGGAGATAAGAATTAGGTTTTTTCTTCTGCAAAACTGCCTTTATGATAATGTCAGCCAAAAAAGATTATATTTGCTGTTTCTGCAGTATTCCAGAACAAAATTAGCAGTATTCAGGGTACACAATGATATTTTGTAAAATGCAAATATCACTTGCCATTTTCATCTGAGTCGGTCCGTAATAATAATAATATCATTTTCCTTACATTTTTTTACATACATTTTTGTCTCGAAAATCTCAGAGGATTTCAGTGTATTATTGAGAAAAATGCAAAAAGTTATTGGGCAGTGTAATAGAGTTTCATCAAAATTGATTTTAAAATCAGTCGATATCTGCAATTTACTGTTGTAATTGCAAAAAATATTTTCGTAAGTATTGCTCCGTTTGTGTCATAATTATTCTTACATACTGTGCGGTGCTGTTGTGCGCTCATTCTCGTTACAGGATACAAATAGCTACTAAGAGATTTTTGATTGGTTCACGCCGTTAGCGTCCTGACCTTGAACAAGCATCCACATCAGCACAGCGCGTAATCGCCACAATTTAAATGACATAAATACAATTGAGGATATGGTTGCCCACCTCCATCGAACCCCTTATCTTAACCTGTTGCGGATTGCCTACGACTAGATGCCTTTGTTAGGCGGATCCACAACTCTAAGATTCTTCCTAAGGTGTAGCGATTAAATGCACCAAGCGTGCAGGAAGAAGAGACGAACAGACTGGAGCGTTTTTAAGAGCTTGTGTACCAGAACCGCACGGGGTGGTACAAGAACAGATGAGTCCAGTAACAAGACTATATCAGGCTCAGTGGATTGCTGAAATCGCGCTGAGCTGAAAGTGTAAAGTGAATTCTGTTCTCTTTTCCGGAAGTGAGTGAGTTGGGCTCACACACTACGAAAACCCCTTAACTGAGTAGTTTTGAGGAGAACCATCAAATCTACTTCTTCTAGCTTACGTCGGAGTTACGTTATAATGGAAAGTAGAACCAGCCTATTGAACTTCTTCCAATAACCTCCAATAGTTAACACCTCATATACGTTTCTCCTGACGTAAATTCCTGTGCTATCTTTGATGCCTAGTTTACTTAGCCGTTTTTTTAAGAATGACTGAACGGCTAGGAAAGTGCCCTTTTTACCTGCTAAATAAGTTGCGATTTTAATTTACGCCTCATTAAAAGGATTATTTCCTCACAGACTTAAAGTTTCATCCTGAGATAGTGGAAAGCACAACTAACGATGAAATCGGAAATTAAATTCGGGTGAAATGATCGACTTGCCTTATTGTCGAACTAGAGACTACTACTCTCAACGGAGTATTCATCTATTCAACTTCGGGATCCCGATTTCTGCAAAGCTTCGAAACCATGGCTACGACTATGGCTGGTTCGTGGGGTTTCAGCATCACATGTGGAGGCTTCTGAAATTTCCCGAGTGCCAGATACGCACGGGAACACGGGTTTTTCCACACTCGCTAACACGCTGCGAGGACAAGCAGAGATGCATACAACATGTCAACTATGTGACATCTCATTGCTCGGATAACCCCTTCTGCTATTCCATGCTTGAAATATGTGCATTTGCACTATTTATACAGGTTGCTGGAAAAAAATTTGACCAGCTGATCAGACTAAAAAATTATTTACTAACCACAAAATTTAATGGATTTAAAAGAAATTCAGGAAATAAGGAAATTTTATTAGTGGATTCCTTTGGAGCAGCCCAGCACTAGACAACATATTGCAAAATATCACCATGCCAACCCCGCGAGAATCCAACCAGATATTACTTAGCAAACTGTACACACAGAAGTGGGTGGGTATGTATATTCTGCAACAAATTGATGAAGCATTAACGAATCAAATGCAAGTGGGCAGCAAGAAGCGTTGCTTATTAGTCATCCTTGGCGGTGTTTGCACAGGTGTATCTCTCCTAATTTGGTTCCTTAGCTCATTTGATGATGATGCAATGCATTGGATAAAATGCACCACCATCGCCACCGCTACTACCGCCAACACGTCCATCTTCTCACGAGGCGACGCCAATCCAAATGGACAGTGAGTATATGGAGAACTTCTACGTGAGAAGCGTACAGGCGGAATATAAGTTCCATCCTTCAGTTACTTGATTCCTCAATAATTGAGAGCCCACTTCATCGTGCTGCACAACCTCTGCAGCCACCACCACCACCACCAAGAGATGAAGCCGAAGTGCCCGCCCTTCCAAATGAATGGTTTGAGAAGGGCGGCTTTGGACTACTTGGAGGCCCATCAAACCGATTACAAGGATCCCTACAGTATTTTGGATCCACGGCCATCATCTCGTGGATTCAATATGATGAGCAATGATGAATGGCAACAAAGTGGGAACAAGCCTTGGAGACGGGGATGGGGCCAAGACGACTTGCACCGCTGCTGTCTCCACTGTGGGAGGCCATTTTCCCACCGGTGCTAACGAATTCGTTCACGTAGCATGGCAACGATTCACGCAATTGTTGATTTCTTGTTGGACACAACTTAGCTTAGATTTGCTACTGACTGCAAAATAAGTGTAGCTGTTTATGCTTTTGTTATTAGGACGCGTTGTACTTCTACGAATACATGTTTTGAGTCGTTACGCATCCTTTTTCTGGTGGCACGCTATCCTAATAGCATCCATTCCTCATAATACATATTATCGCGACACATATAGACGAAGTCATAGCGGCTTTGACGAATGCACCGAAAGCTTAAACTAGTAAACCAGAGGACATCATAGAAGAAGTGCCAAATTTTGATTCCTCATCTGACAATTTCGGCCTCTGGTTACAGAGATTTTTGGATACATTTGGTCCGAATTCTAAATTCGCTGATTACAGGCAGTACAGAGAATCGTCTGCTATTACTGCGATTGAGCAATGATGCCTATGAGGCGGCATTTATAAACTAAATTCATCCCAAGAAACCAGCAGATCTTACGCTGGATGAAGCAATTTCAGTTCTGCACACTTAAAATTCAAACGAAAAATCCCTATGTAAGGCAGCCTTCCTATGGAGACTGGAGAAAGTGTCAGAGACTACACCGGCAGGGTCAATAAACGCCGATCGGAATTCACTTCGACTCCTTAATTTATCAGAACTTTCAGTTACTTGTTTTTCTGCCAGGTTTAAGATGCCCCGAATTATCCTCGATCAGAGCACAGC
This sequence comes from Anomotaenia brevis, assembly GCA_030710315.1. Classification (NCBI taxonomy): domain Eukaryota; kingdom Metazoa; phylum Platyhelminthes; class Cestoda; order Cyclophyllidea; family Dilepididae; genus Anomotaenia; species Anomotaenia brevis. Next base: position 267,313 of record JAUOZQ010000120.1, read on the forward strand.
TAAAGGATATCCTGGAAAAAGATCCCAATTCAATTATCCAGGACATGAGAGTATATTAGCAAACACTAAACAGTCACTGAATACAGATGACCACTCTTTTCTCGTAAGGGCCGGGCATTGTCCTACAGATGATGGAAATCATTCAGCCAAATTTAACAACAGCCGTCATCAATCCATGAAGAAACCCTGGTTTAGGTAAGTTAGTAAGTAAGTAAGTAAGTAAGTAAGTAAGTAAGTGGGTTTTGTGGTCAATTCCACCTTTACCGCGATTGCCTTTCGCTCAACCACGCTCTAAAGTTGGTTTGAAGTCTCTGCAGGATATTTTACTTAAACTAAGGATGTTTTGTAATTGGGTTCCAAGTGCCAGAAATCGAAATACCTCTTGGATCGGATTTCTAATTCCACGCGAAAACATACGCGTTTTCATGCATTTGGATCCGTTACGGTAATTTCGAGAAAATGAGGCCAAGCCAAAACACCACCTTCATAAATACAGAAAATAATTTTGCTTTCCTCTTCGCCACCTCAATCGGTAACGTTGTTTAATTTCTCTGCAGTTCTCTTCAACGATCTGCTCGAATCGGTGTTTCCTAGTATGACAATCTCCTTAGCAAACGAATACTCGAGAAGGAGATGTTCGTAGAGGAGTGGTGGCATTATGTTTCGCTTCTTCATCAAAATCATACGCAAAATGGTTTCCTTTGGGGATTTCTACGCACCACACTTTCACAAAAGAAGAGAGCCCTGTAGACCTTATTGGGCACTAAATGATGGGTGAGAGGAAGCACTTCTTCCTTATCTTCTTCTTCTGCTCCTGCATCTTCGAAAGACTTCCAACCAGGAAGAATGCTCTGGCGCTTTATGCACATCACCACAACAGGAAGTCATCCATCCTCCTTGTTGTCATCAACTGCATTTTTTTCAATGACGAAACAGAGGGGTTACAGAGGTTACAACTGGGGTAACGTGGTAAGTCCCCTTTGCATGAGCATCTTCACACTTCCTTGAGGACACAGTTTGGTTCTGGAAAGTCGTGATTTGCGTTGCGTTGCCAGAATCAGCCGACACTACACTGGTACCTACGGCAGCAATCAAGCAGAACCACACTCTCCCCGTGTTTGTTATTGCTGCTAATGCATGTTCATACTTCCACCATCGGATTCTCCTCTTAACTCGGAAGCTTCCGGGAATTCAGCTTAAAGTGCAAACCAGTGAACGACATGGTTCACACTGCAGCATCGGCGATGGCTCACCTGTTTTGAGAGTACCTTAGCAAACCACAAGCACGTGCATCTCGATCTTGGTCCAAATGTTATACATTGGCTCTAAGAAGCGCATATCAATGCATCCGCAAGAGCACTTTGGCTCTCGAGCACTTACATTTCGACAGTTGTGGCTACAACTGATGATGTTTCTCACGTCTGTCTATCCACTTATCTCAAGTGAGGCCTATTGTGTTTGCTCCTGGCGATATTTCCTATCCTCACTACTGCGCACCGCAGGTGCAACTCAGTGCCAAAAGCACTCTTCTTCTCCCTCTTTTTCAACCAACACGTGAATGAGGCTCCGTCGTCAATGAAGGATTTCCTCAGTGCCAATGAAACACCCTAGATTACACAGCCTCCAGTGGACACCTCGTCTTCTAGTGAAAACCGCATCCGTCGATTCTCTTTATCGAAATGCAATGCAATACGACACATGGATACGATACTCGGATTTAAGGCACAGGGTATTGTGATGGGACAACAAACTGCTAAAATTGAAGAAGGCAATTGACCCAAGTTTGAAGAAGGACAAATTACGTTCATCCACTAGAACTAAAAGTATTACGCTGCCCCAACGCAAGGCTACACGCAAGGTCTGATCACTGATTACTGCAATCGCTACCATCGCCAAACCCGAAATGAAGCGAACTTGTTTTGTGGCAACCCACAAGTAAGAAGTAGAAATGGGTTGTGAAAAATTGACAATCCCAGGCACGCACTCATGTGCGCAGTCATACAAACCGGCACCCAACTGCACCGGCTTTACATTGACGGTACCCTCACAATTTTAAATCGTTTGGAAACCACGAAATTAAAGAGAAGGAAGATATAAAACCATTCTTTACGAGAAACAAATGCAGATATTTAGAGTTTATTTGTAGCGGCAAAAAGCGCCATCATACCCGACACTGATTTCAAAACTGCAGCAATATTCAAAGGGAGGCGAGGCGCGAGGGTAGGCATAGAAAAGTGATTTTGTCCCGTGTTTAGAGGAAACTCCGTGAAGCGTCACCCAAAGAGAGGGTGAGGGGGGAGCAGAAGACGGAAGAAATGGAATGTGAGGGACGGCGGGAGGTATTCCTCTTCCTATTCCTCATCCTCCCGGCGTAGATTAGTGCACTACCCCAGAGGAGGAGACAGAGACCGAGACGGAGGCGGAGGCGGAGGCGGAGGAGAAGGGGGCCTGAATACCGGCAGCCACTCAGTCCTTGTGCACCTAGGCAGCAGTTCCACAGGCACCCCCGTAGCTGCGATTCCATTTGATTTTATTGTTGTTGCGAACACCGCCTCGTGCCCCCTCTTGGGTGGCCCTGCCACCGGAGGTCTTGCCATACCCACCCTTGTGAACATTGCTGCTTTTCGGCCGCCAATGCTCTTTAAGGTGTGACTGTGCTGGTGAGGGTGGTATTGTAGTCCTCTTGCTCCCTCTGGATCCAGCTGGAACTGGCACAGCAGAAACAGCGGTAGCAGCAGCAGCGGAAGGCCCTTTTTCACAGCCTGACTCACCGAAGCGGCTTCCGCATACGACCGCGGTCTACTATTATTTCCTGCCACCTCGAGGCCACTAGAAGTGGTTGTGGGATTGTTGGTGGGAGCGGTGGAGGGAGCAGTGTTTGATGCGTGCGACGGCAGTGGAGGAGGTCGAGGAGGAGGAGGAGGAGCCGAGAAGACGTGTGATTGGTGGTTGTGGTGTTGGTGGGGAGGCGATTGCATGTGGTGGGTTGGTGGCCAGTCCATCGTCTGGGGTCAAGCGGCCATGCCACCCGTTTTGGCATTCAGCAAATCACCAACAGCTGCCGGGACGTCCTCTACAGCAAGAGAAGCAGCAGCAAAGCCAGATTGCGGTGGGACCCGCAATGAATTCTGCCGCTCTGCAGTCTCCTGGACCAACTTCATTCCAGCCATGGAGGCCTTGAGCGAAGCGAGAGCTTTCGATCCATTTCTGACACGAAGTATACCCTCATTAGGCACGTAGACGGACGAAGGTTGCGTTGTGCTGGAATGCCCATGGCCATCCAACATCGGCGGTCCCTGTTCCTGCTGTTCTTGTTGTTGAGCACCGCTTTCGCTCCTTTTATCTGCGCAGTCACCCGATCTCCGTACACTCCTCCATTAAGACGTCCTTCCAACGTAGAGGAAGCAGCAGCAGCAGCAGCAGCCTCTGCGGTCCCAGCCGACAAAGTGCAACAACACTTTGCTCTCCTCCGCCACAGCTGCTTCCAGCTCATCCACAGTAGTACCGATGGCACGCAATCGAGGTGCATCCACGATGCGTTCGATGGGCACAGCATGATGATGCTTGGAGTCCATCATGTCGCGAATCACGTCGTCTCTAGCCAGATTCTCCCTCGAGAAGTAGTGATGCCTATTATTGGGGTGAGGGTGGGCAGGAAGAACAACCACAACTAATTTGTTGAGACCACGTGGACAATGAAGAGAGCACTGCCAATACAAACTCACAAACGCTACTCACAGAAAATGCAGGATGTAATCCCTGCGTGTGGGGAAGAGCAAGTAGGTCTGGCGCTTGAAATCACGCTGTGCAAAGGCACGGCCATCAGCCAATACACCGGCTTCGACTCCTTCCAGTGCAACATCACCCTGTACGTGCTTTTGCAACTCCGCACGTGGAATCAGTTAGTAGTTAGAGAGAATGCGACGCGGCCCTTGCTGCAAGCCTGCATGCAGCTGATTTGTACGATGTTGCTGTGAAATTTATGCTGTTGATTAGGATGGACAGACGGTCGATGATTGGATTTCCGTTGATATGGTCTAACACTCTCAGGATTGCTGCAGCAGTTTCTGGAACACAGAAAACTCTCCTGGTTGATCATTGTGATATAACGATAATTAGTGTGCACAATTTCGTACAACGGCATGCAAGCAAGACGCCCTCCGTAACGTGTCAGACCTTTCTTCTAATACAAGTTGATACGTTCATTCTCGGTCTTCTTCTGTTACCTGGAAAGTATTTGGAAGTTCTTTTAAGTGATAATCATGCCCAGAAAGCGTTTGAGCTGTCTCTTGGATGCTGGCTTTGGCAACTGCTGGATGGCCTTTATCTTGTCTGGGAGAGGAAGTGCTCCTTGGGTGTTGATGAGATGGCTCAGAAAAGTAACCTCTGTTTGCCCGAATGGGCACTTCGCCGCGTTAATGACAATGCCGTTCTCGTCTAGTCTTTGGAGGACGACCGACAGGCGTTGTTGGTGTTCTTCTGGTGAAGTACTGGCGATAAGGAGGTCGTCGATGTAGGCACACACAAAATCTAATCCATGTAGCACCGTGTCAATGAAGCGTTGGAATGTCTGAGCTGCGTTCCGGAGCCAGAAAGGTATACGCAGAAACTCAAAAGTCCGAACGGGGTAGTAGTGGCTGTTTTGTGCACGTCTTTTGGAGCCACGGGAATCTGGTGGTAGGCTTTCACTAAGGCAATCGTGGAGAAAATCCCCTTACCGTGTAGAAAAGACACGCAGTCTTGGATGTGTGGAAGTGGGTATCGGTCGGGCAAGGTGGCAGCGTTTAGGGCTCGGTAATCGCCACAGGGTCGCCAATCACCAGCACTGACTTTGGGGACGAGATGCAGGGGCGATGCCCATTCGTTTTGCTCCGATCGTCGGATGATACCGAGTTGCATCATATGCTCAAACTCAGCAACTGCCAGCTTTCGCTTATCCAAGGCTGTCAAGAAAGGGCCTTCTGCTGCTGCTGCTACCGCTGCTGCTGTGCCAGTTCCAGCTGGATCCAGAGGGAGCAAGAAGTCAATCATGAAGAGCATTTCGCTACGACGGTCCGGAATGAAGATAGTGCGGCTCGGCTGGGCTGAGAGAGACCAGAACTTGCAGCCGCGATCAAATTCTGGTCTGGGAGTTTCCTCAAAACTTTCACTTCGGGTTGCACTTCCTGTCTGAGGTGCCGAAGTTGACATGGTAGAAACAAACGTCGTCCGTGGCGGGTGCATAATTGGGTCTGTTAGAGCTCTTCCGCCTGAGTGAGCAATCAAACGTCTTTTTTGGTGAGCGCTCCCTCGAGTGTGGGCGGTGTTGAAGAAGGAGAGCGTCTAGTTTCTTTCTCAAGTCAGCGATCTGATCCTGTAGGTTGGTTGGTTGGGCACACGGAACGGTAGCTGCCGAAATTGCTGACTATTGAGTCGGTTTCCTATGTACTCTGTCGGCCATTTCGAGCAACTCTTCAGTGGTAAGGGACTTTGGGGCAGCTCTGATAAAGGTGCTGACAAGTTCCCGTAGTTTACTGAGGAATATTTTTCGGAAATATTCGCTTGTCAACGAGAATTCGGAAATCATTTGTACCATCTCCCGATAGAGGTCCGATGGTTTCGAGTCGCCGAGTTCAAGCTGGGTCGCTAACTCGCAATTGTAACCACTATCGGGAGTGCTTAGCTTGATCAAAGCTGCCTTCACTTTGGTGTAACTGGTTGATAATGTGCTCGGTAGCTTCTCTACCACTACGTCGAACTTGGCCATTTCGCTCTTGATGTTAGCTCGGTGGAATTGAGCTTCGGCACGGCAAAACCAACCTGCTGCACTGTTCGGCCTGAAATCGGATAGTCTGACTGCCAGATGCTGGAGGACAGGCGCGTCTCCAGGGGTGTATAAGTCTTTAGCCATCGAAGGCGTATGCTAGTTGGTATTTTGCATGTGTTCTCCAGGCGTAGGCGTGCTCGCCAATTAAGGTGATTATCACTTTAAAGAACTTCCAAATACTTTCCAGGTAAGAGAAGACCCAGAATGGGTGTAGGAACTTGGATTAGAAGATAGGTCTAACACGTTCTGGAGGATGTCTTGCTCGCACGCTGTTGTACGAATTTGTGTACACTAGTTATCGTGGCGGGGCACAAATTGTGACTTAGCGATCTGTGATTGGATCGTTCGTGTCCTTGCCTTAGAAATCATTATCCACATCAGCGCAACGAGTAAACACTACAAAACATACATATGCAAATTATTTTGCAAATAAACATGTTTTAATGCTAAATATTTTGCAAACGTTTTAGATGAACAAATGGAAATTATAATTAAATTGTTGAATTGTGATTTTAATATTACATGTAAGTTCCAAAAAGTAAAATCCAAATATCTGCATCTATTTCATGTAGTGAATGGTTTTATATCATCCTTCGCTTTAATTTCCTGGTTTTCGAAGGCTTGAAAATTGTGAGGGTACCGTCAATGTAAAGCCGGTGCAGTTGGGTGCCGGTTTGTATGACTGCGTACATGAGTGCGTGCCTGGTATTGTCAATTTCTCCCAAACCATCTCTGCTTCCTACTTGTGGGTGGGTTGACACAAAACCGGTTCCTTTCATTTTGGGTTTGGCGATGGTACCGAATGCAGTAATCAGTGATCAACCTTGCGTGTAGCCTTCCGTTGGGGCAGAGGAGTGCGTTTAGTTCTGATGGATGATTGTATTTCGTCCTTCTTCAAACTTCGGTCAAATGCCTTCTTCACTTTTTGGGTTTTGTTTACTAATCACAATACCCTGTGCCTCCAATTCGTGTGTCGTATCCATGTGTCGTATCGTATTACATTGCATTTCGATGGAGAGAGAATCGATGGATGTGGTGGTCACTGAAGACTATGTAGTTTAGGGTGTTTCTGATGGCACTGAGGAAATGCTTCTTTGACGACGTAGCCGCATTTACGTGTTAGTGGATTATAAAATGTTGAAGGTTATGATGGAGAAAGAGGAGAGTGCATTTGGCACTGAGTTGCACCTGCGGTGCGCAGTAGTGAGGATAGGAAATATCGCCAGGAGCAAACACAATAGGCCTCACTTGAGATAAGTGGATAGACAGACGTGATAAACATTCTCAGTTGTAGCCACAACAGTCGAAATGTAAGTGCTCGAGAGCCAAAGTGCTCTTGCAGATGCATTGATATCCGCTTTTTAGACCCCATGTATCACATGTGGGTCAAGATCGAGATGCACGTGCTTGTGGTTTGCTAAGGTACTCTCAAAACAGGTGAGCCATCGCCGATGCTGCAGTGTGAACCATGTCGTTCATTGGTTTGCACTTTAAGCTGAATTCCCCGAAGCTTCCGAGGCAAGAGGAGAATCCGAGGGTGGAAGTATGAACTTGCATTAGCAGCAATAACAAACACGGGGAGAGTGTGGTTCTGCTTGATTGCTGCCGTAGGTAGCAGTGTAGTGTCGGCTGATTCTGGCGACGCAACGCAAATCACGACTTGAGCTGTCGGTGTATACGTTCCACCAGACCCGTTGGAAGCTGCTGGGTGCTAGCTATGCTGTTGTCCGGTGAGGTTCGCACTCAGTTGCTGATATCCTTCTTCATGCCTGACCAGGAGAAACGATCTGTGATAAGTTTAATTGAAGACCACACTCACAGGCTGTGACATGTGAGTGAAGTGTGAAGTGTCTCCAACACTTGTCGTGGAAGAGACAGGTGGGGGCTGACAATGGGGTGTTTCTACTGGTTGAGACGTCACAAGTAGCGATGCTCCAGAGGTGTCCAGTGGCGTTTCCTCTACATCACTTTCTGAGCCACGTTGCGTAGACCACACTGCTTTTGTTCTGTGGCCATGTGACTCAGGTCGATAGTGGGTGGGCTTCACGTGGATGTTGTTGTGGACTTGACTCGTATTCTGGAAAGTGTGTCTGCTACCACAATTTCGCGTCCACTGATATGCTGGAAGTGGGGGATGAATTGTGGGGGGTAGTCAACCTGTCGTATCTCCCGGTCGGTATACCTACCTACTGGAATGCTGTTGGGTAGCTGATGTTGGCGTTCTCCAGTCGGAAACTGCTGTTCTTGAACAACCAT
>JAUOZQ010001209.1:0-16538 GCA_030710315.1 Anomotaenia brevis
TGTTGATAGTGGCAATAACCCGTAGTGCATAAAATAGCAGTAATATGCTTTTACAAGCTCGAATGGCGCAGCTGGCCCTATGTTGCCTCATCAATTCAGATTGGTTCATCACAATTTCCATATTGAAGGCCTTAACTGAAAGGCGTATAAAAGTACTGACTTTTGTTAACAGTCAATAAAATTACTTTTGAAGGTATAAAATAGCGCTAAAGGTAATTTTAAATGAGTGCGTACATTTGGTTGTAAGTTACGAGAGCGGCTTACAACATTATCACTGAATACACAATTACAAGTTGCTATAATGTTGAGGTTTTACTAATTCCTTTTGATAATAAAAAGTCAGATACTAGAGTGATATCTCAATGGTGTCCCATAAAGGCTGCTTCTTCAAGAGGCTTATCATCCACCGCAACTGGGAGACCGATTTTATCTTCATCTTCATGGAGGGAGAAATCCTCACTTCCACTGAATTTCGCAGGCCATCTTCTACACACGAATGCTCTCATTCACCCATTCCTCCGCATAAACTGCGTGAATATTTCTAACCGCTTCTTTGTCGGATGCTGAGGTTCCCTTCCTGAATTCATTAAAGCACAATCATATCTGCTGGCATCACTCTTGGCAGGGATTTTAATTTTCTTTGAACTAGAAGGCAAAATTTATGCGCATGTGTGCATTTAAATGTACAAATGATGTTTAGATTCATTAGGCGCGATTACAACTTTAAATTTCACTCATTTTAAAAAAGCAAAATCCGGACAGAACTTATGGGATGACTTCATTATTTGAACAAAGATTACTATTCAATCCTAGTACTTAGGCATCACTAATTTTTCAAGGCTCGATAAGAAAATTCACAACTGATCATAATCTCTGGAAATTTCTCCTAGTTCGAAAAATGGTGAAACTTTCAATGCAACTTCAAGAAAGTCGTTTATTCTCTATAAGTAGGGGTACTCGAGCATACGGAAAGCGTTTATTAATCTCCTGATTTGGTTGCCTTTGTGAGTGGGCTCGTACTAATGCGGTTTCAGAACTGAAGTGAGAAGGTCTCGAAAAAGCAACTCGAAGCTGATCAGGGAAAATACGGGCAGTGAAAGAGGCTGAGGAATGCATAATACTTCTAATCCCGAATCTACTCGCGGATCTCTTCTTTATGCAACCACTGATTACACGACTCCACTGACGAAGCTGTGCTCTTCTGGAGCCCACCAGCCGCCTGACACGTGCCAGCTACGGGTCGACGATTTTCACACCCACCTCTCTCTCTCACTCCCTCTCACTCTCTGATTCTGGGAAAAAAAAGGGCGACAGATCGGACTTGGACTTGTTCGTTGGAATGCAGTTACTTGTCAACTAATCTGGTTGTTTCTAATTCACAGTGGAGAAAGTACTGATGACGCAATCTGAGAATACAGCTCATCCGTTCATAGGATCTAGCCCTGGCCACAGACTTCAAAATGGAAAGGTAGTGGTTCACCCTTAAATCAAACTGTGGATTTAGACACACCTCTGACCGTCTCACGTTACCACAGGACTCCGTACTGCCTCCGATCCCTATTCGAGCTCCTAGGGAGCTACCACCTCTCCTTATATCTTCCATTTCTTTGCGAACAAGAACGAAGGCGGGGATCCATGCAATCTTCACATGTGGATGTCACAAGGATGGGGATAAATAAGACGGCATCAAATAGATGCTCTTGATTGCCAAAATCAGGTACAAATCGTGCCTTAAATCTGATCTGGTCAATCCATGGTACTTATTGATTGCCAGTAGTATCATTGACGTGGTTATACGAAAATGGCTTTGACTCATAGATGGCCGATCACTAATCCAAAATAACTGTCAAACATTCCACACTGTTAGATCCATAAATGAGGATATCAACATTGAACTCCGTCTCCGATGCAATTCTCTGTAACATCAGATATGAAGACGGAGTTACTGAATGCGGTTGAATAGGGAGATCTACACAGGTGAAGGAATTTCCCACAAAGTCAACACTCGTTAGACTTCAGACTTTGACATAATGAAGAGCAGAATGAAATTCAGCTAGACAGCACAGGATCTTGTGGATGGTGTTCAATCAAATATGGAGTTTAGGTTACAAGTGCTCTGGGCAAAATTGGAATTCACATTTGAAGAGGCACTGGAAAACCAGCATTTGGAAAACTGTCACTGCATACTAAGATGGAGAACATCCAGGCTCAGTTCTTTTTGTTTTTATCAGAAGTTGAGAATAAAAGGCTATGAATGGAGACGGGATAAAATACAGATATGGCGATTTCACACAAATAGGGCAAATTTTTGCAAAGGTATAATAGGTTCATTATGCTAACAAGTAGGCATGTGAATAAACTTGAGATTCTCGATTGCGCCTTATAAACTAATAGATATCACATTTCATGTTTTAAGTGCGCTAACTACGCAAAACTATAGTAAAAGCGGATAACACATATCCCACTTCATAACGAGAACAGAGCTCACGTGTTCATCAGTATCTTTTTGGTATTTATGGATGCAAATCATTTCAGTGTTTGATTTATGGTGAGAATTCAATGCTATCTGGCATTGCACAGATATCACTTGTGTGATCGTGTTTTTCTTGGTGATGTAAACAATCATCCCATAAGTTCTGTCTGAATCTTAATTTATCTCTATTGAAAGAAATTCAACAACATTTACATTGTCTGATGCAGCTGAACATTATTTTCATTTTAAAATATATTTAAACCTATCAACTTTTGTTTTACGAGGCAGCTGAAATCAAACTATGTCTCATTAAAACAGTAAATAAGGACGTGTTGTATGAATTCAAGAACGGAAACTCAGCAGCCGAAGAGGCTAGGAATGTTCACTGAGTTTATGGAGAATGCAAAATGTGAAATATGTGAATGAAGGGAAGTGGTTACAGAAGTCGGTTTGCGGAAGTCGGAAGTGAAGATTTCATCCTCGGAGATGAAGATCGATCCTGATGTCAGGTTGAGCATCTTCTAAAAAGGCGAGACACCCCAGCCACAGTCGAGGAGCGAACTTCTCGGAAACGGTTCTTCTTCAACCAGTCTAGCGGGATCGCCAAGAAATAATCAATTTCGCAGCAACAATTAACGCTAAGATCGAAAGCCAGCCTTTACGGCGCTTGAACAACCAAGCTTTGAGGAGGAAAAAGACCAGCTCGAGTAAATAGGAAAGGGGCGACGTTTCATCAGGACAATTTACACATAGCAAGTATTACGTCAGCCTTACTAGTTCTTTTCAGGGTACAAATCGTTTGGAAAAAGTAGCATTCGCAACACAGCCGAAAGATTTGTGAGTTCCTGGGAATAATCATACCCAAAAGAAAATCACGACATCAAAGGTGTTAATTAGCGTGTTTATAGATAAGAGAAAGTCATAGATAAGAAGAGGAAGTAGATGCATTATTAAATTGATGATAAAATGCAACATTCTGTTAATTGCAATATTTAATGCAGCAGCCGGCGTTGTGTATTTTTGCCGATACTGCGATTTATCGACTGACTGATTCTAATTTGTTATCTTCCGGATTAATGATTTATGCAACAAATTAAAAAACAATTTTAATTGACACCGCGTTACTTACTTTGCTTATTTGATAGTAAATCCTCCTTATTACTATGCATTTTTTCAGTAAAACTTATTTTTAAATTATTTACAACTGCTCACTTAAAGCCATTGATATCCTAGGCAAGAGGTCGTATCCTGCTGCTAATTCCTCAGCCGAAGTCCTCTGCAACACTTCTGCTATACATTGGGTTTAAGTTATCCAAAGAACTCACCAATTTCACTTCTTCGGAGAATGAGAATAAGAATATGGAGGAGAAGAGTAAGGTGGTATCATAGCACCCCGAAATCACAACCACTTTGCTCCGATGTGTGACTGCTAACCCACTGGTGCCTATCTCACCATAACAGCTCTCTTGCAGAAGGCATTTAGTGGCACGTGACCAAGGAATCGATGCACCTGGAGTGTCTACATTTCTTGACAAATGGTTAAATCCACAAGTAACATGAACTACTCTTACTGTCACAAATTTTCACTTAGGCTTTTGTGATGGACTAGATCACTCGATAATTTCTGTCCGAATTTTATCTTTTTATATTGGAGGAAATTTTAAGAGTTTTATGATGTTTGATGGAGCTGAACATTCCTTTTATTTTTTGATGCACTTTAACTGATCAAATTTTATCTTACGAAACGATAACTTGAAATTTGCTTGGTTAAATCCTGCCTCAGTGGAAGTACCCAAGATTCATTTGAGGCTCATTGTTTTATGAATTCACGAAAGGGAACTCAGGAGCCGACGAGGCTAGAAACATTGGCTCACTTACTGGGGAGGAAGACATGAATGAAAGAAGGTAACTGCAGAAGATGGTTGGCTTGCGACATTCGGAAGTGGATGCCTCATGAATGGACGTCGGACGAAGTCTCCAATCTCGAGTTTTCATCTGCTCTTCTCTCCATTCCCACCAACTTGTCCACGTTTTGGTCGGAAGACCGACGGCTTTCGACTGGCGAAATGTGGATCTCTTATCGAAATGTTAACCGTCGTAGACAGTGGCTAAGACGCAAATATGGAAGACCGCAGCCACAGACGCTGAGATGGGATCTTCATTGAAGAAGAAAGATTCTCCTCTTGCAGTCGACAAGAAACGATCCACTTTGAATTGTTACCACCTAATGCAGCAAGTACTAATGCTCAAAGCTAGTGTCAGCAAAATGGGACTTTGAACCAAGCTTTGAGGAGAAAAAATGACCTGCTGCAGTGAACCGAAAAGTGGAGATGCTGCATCAGGACAAATAACTTTCACAAACACAGTAAGAATCACGTCACAAAAGACCACCTTAATTCCCGATTTCAGTCCTTCTTTGGACTACAATTCGTATCCTAGTTTGCAAATAAATTTTGGTGATATGGTTCTTGAGGCACCACAGGAAAAGCTTGGGAGTGACGGTTGTTAGTTCTTCAAATAACAACAAAAAATTTTAAAAATGGTTCTGACACGGAATAGCTGGCAGATGTTAGCCAAATAACGACAAAGAATTTTAAAATAATGGAGGTTTTGAGAGGTTTGTTAATAGATGGCAGATGATAACCAGCGAAATGTACACTGATGGATGAGTCTTTAAATGAATCTAAAATTTGTTGCTTATCAAAATATTGAAAGATTCTTTTTGATGACCTAATTCTCTTACTGCTACAAGGGCTCACTTAGGCTATTTTTGAAAATTCGGCTTGTTGATGTGTTAGTTGCTCAATAAGGTGGTGGACGGGAACTAACGCGTCATCTTATACATTTATTTACACAAACGCTATTTATGTCAATACAATTCTGTATCATTCAGATCTATTACTAGGAGTAGGCAATGTATCCCTATTTCATGAAAGCAATGCTTGATGCTACCAAACTTCAATAAAAGAGCCTTAAAATCGAGCCAAGCTTTTTGAAACCAATGTTTAAGACAGTGGGTAGAGACAGTGAACATGGTATATAACGAACATACGAAAACAAACATACCTGAAAATGAGAGCAATGTATCAGTGTATTTTATGAGTGTAAAAAAGCTCAGACCAAAGGGATTCCTTCTAGATCAATCTTAAGCTTTCCAAATTGAGTTATATTTTGTGTTACATTGTAGATAAATTCGTTTAACTTCTCAAAGCCACTTAATGATTTATCTGTGTCGTGACTCCAGAAAATTATATTTATAATTCCCTGATTATTTAAGACTATAATTTATTTTACATTTACTAATGACTGTAAAATATGTATGGTTGTTTATGTGGTTATTAGGGCTCGTTGTAGTTCTACGAGTATATGTAATTAATTAATTGTTTAATTAATTAATTAATGTTAAATAACAGTGCTACATGCAAATTTAATGGAGTGTTTTCTATTAACAAATATGGAAATTTGATTTATTGCCACGTGATATAGAAAAATTCTACAGAAGGTAATACTGAGTCGCCTGAACACCAATACTTTAACATGTTGTTGAGTTTCAAGGTGGCAAATTCTAACTGATATACGAAGTTTCTTCAGCTGGAAATTCTGATTCGAATAGGCCTATGCAATACGCTTTCGAAAGCGTCTTCTTACGCGGATTGGCAGCTCTGAGGTGTGCTTTGCGTGAACGATGGGCTACGGTGAAAGTTGCATCAGCCAAACAAAATTCGCAGCTCCCGGCGAACACTTTATGTGGATAACTAGGCTCTGTAGGTGTTCACTGAGGACTGCAATACTTCTAGGAGCCGTGGTCTCGCTATCCTCTCCAACAATTCCATTTGAGAGAGTCCGACGGTCTCTCACAAACAACCCCGACTATCGGCCAGACATGTGCTCTGATTTTCCTTCTCCTTATAAAGGCGGCAGTCATTACTTTTGGGCAGATTATTTACTTACACTAGCGCCTGGCACTCGAGCACCAACAATCTGGCCTCTTTGAGACCCGAGAAGTCTGCCATTTTTATAAGGATATGACCACTTTTTGAGAATCGGTAGTGAAACAATTATCTTAAATGAAAATATATAATTAGGATACAAAAAACATTATAATATGTCAATTTTTGGTTATTTATAACATGTTCAAGGATTAAGATGCCAAAATGTTAGGTGCTTCCAGGGGCTTTCCTATCCACTAGAGGATGCTCGGTAATTTTCCCTTCCGAATCGGAAGGTGACTTCGACTATACGTCGCATTTCAATAGCTAAAGGTGAGATTACTTAACAGGTAAGAAGAAAAGGCACATGAGGATTATTTAGACCGAGGCCTGAAGGTGTGAAAATTCGTACTGTGATCACGAGTACATCTAGGTGAGAAAAAATGGTATATGAAACGAGAGGGAGCAGGTGGTAGCTGAAGAACCATGTATAGGTTCAGCTATACTATAAAGACAATGAGCATAGACGGTTTCACACCCAGATTTTGGATACATTAGGACCGTTCAGAATCTATATTGCAATGGCACTTACTAGCTAATTGTCGTTTGACGGTATCAGATAGATGGTATGACTGAAACATGCTATCACGGATCGCTGTAATGTGTTAGCAGTTGTTATAAACTTGACGGTTTGACAGGGAGGGCCAAGTGCTATTGAGGCCTTTTAAGCGTTGTACAGTACTTAAAGCGGAGAAACCGTCTTGCTTCTGAAGCATCGGTATGTGTAGAAATGTTCATTCATGCGTTAAAAAGGAACAATAGGCTAGAATTTTGAACACTCACTAGGTAATTCCCTCAATGAATTTCTGACAATTTGCGTCGGTGCAAGTGGGGCCAGCTAAATATATCAGGTCGTCCCGTAAGTTGTGTCCCACTTTTACCATTTTGAATTGAACTACCCTTAAAGAGTACCTAGAAGTATCTTCGAGTTGAACATTACTTTCATGGATAAATGCATTCAAGTGACTGACCATCTTGCTTTTAGGATAACAATTTAAAGAATCACTTAATGAACAGAAGGTTTCATGAGTTCAAGAAAGGAAGTAGTGCTTGTATCATATCATGTAGCGAAAAACAAAACGCTCTTGAAAGTATATCCCATCGTGGGCGACTAAAAACGAAACAAATCAATCAATCTGTTAGAATTGTAAGTGACAATTTATTAATGCTAATTTCAATAACATTAGTGAGTGTTCAATGAAGTTAGAATTAGTTAAAATTAGTACGGCTACTGCACGTCAATAAACAAGCCATTTCCTAAAGCCAAGTAATGCAAAATGAGATATACTAAACCAATGCGACATCAATTCATAGTATCGATTTCGATTTCGTAATGACACAGCCAACATACCTTTGGTTTAGTCTAAAATGACGGATTTGAGAAAGTAGTGATCACTCGATAAATCAGCTGTTTCATGTCTTCCGCATTTCAGAATAAAAGTCAACATATTGTTGGGGGGTTTCCCTTTTCTCAAGTAGTTGAGGCAAATTGGCATCTTATTTAAGCGTTAATTATGACCTACTTTAAACAAAAGGAGACCGTTTCCATTGGAAATCAGCTGGGGTTTTAAACCCACGAACTTTTCAATCCCCCTAATGAAGATAGCTTCGAGAAGTCCTCCATGCACCATTCACATCATGGCGTCCTGGCATTCCAGGCTAGAACCCTCAGCCACGTCCACAGCAAGGCGAAGAGAGACCTGTCGCCTACGAAAAGCAACAATCATTCCCTTCCTGCGAAATACTGATTCATTTTAATAATTAAGCCTTCTGTAGGATTAATTACTAAGGCTTTGGTTGCCATCAGTGGATACGCCTAAGACGCTTTTCAAGGCATTACTGAGCTTGGTATTCGCTCGGTACTCAGAAATCTCTATCAAGAGTACTTAATTTTGATTAAGGACCAGCTTAATATAGAAAAGGCAGTTTGACTTACTCTCCAGTTGGATTATTATTGATAATTAATAAGTGCATATCTAGTTTCGGATTCTCAGGCAACACAGCGGTAACTGTGACACTTAGAGAGCCCAGTAATGCTTCTCCTGAGTAGATGCGAGCATCGATCGGGTAGTTCTCCCCTGCCTGCACATCTTCGTAGCTTCCCAATCGTATGTCCACCTTAAAATGGATTTCATTCTCCCGCTGATATTGCATTTTGTTTTTGGTTCGCATATCACAAGCTAAAAGGAGTTTACTATAATGTTGATACAGGAATGGGCAGTCGAGTTACCAGTATTTAGAACCGGACCAACGGATAAGGTGGCGGTAAATTGACCGTTAGTATCTGTTTCTCTTTTAAGGTTAGAGTGGGAGTCTGAGTAAGTCAAACCAGGGTAATTTCCACCATCCTTATAGGAAATGTCTTCTAACACCAACTGTGGATTGGGGCTGTGAATACTGCTAGTAAAATTCACTGAAAATCGAAGTTCATTGAAGAAGACACCTTCGTTCGTCTTGACACGAAACTCGAATGATCCCAATTGGAGAGGGCTAAGAGGCAGTGTTTTAGGCGATGAGCATTCAAGTTGTACATCCTAAACAAAGGAAAGTACATGAGGACAATTGACCTTCATTTTCCTGAGCTTTCACTCTTGGAGTTCCGACTTTTTCGTCTTCTCTTAGGATTGTAACTCATATTTTCACCTTTAGGGCGACACACAGAATACTGATTGAAAAGATTTTTTAGGAATTTGTCTTTAAATCCCCCATATTTTAACCTTTTTATGAGAACACATTTACAAAAGAATATCACGTCGAGTTTTACCACGGATGGTTTCGAACTTCAAAATGGCGTTTCGAATGGTAAATTATTTAGGATTTTTTTTCAATTCTCAATTGCTAATGTATACATTAAGTGATCAAGGAAATTAAAACGAATTGAACTTATCGAGTAAACTAATTAATCATAATGATATTTACAATGAACACCGTTCTCCAAATTGTTCTGATAGAATTGAAATGATTAATTGCTCAAGAAGTAGAGAAATGGTGCTTTGATATGCACCCTTTAGGAAATTGCCTTGCATTCCTTAGCACCTTTCCTCCCTTCCCTCTGTGGCATGACCAGCTTTATCGTTTTGGGTGCAACTTAACAATTTGAACTTATCAGATGATAAAAATAATGAAATTTAATCATTTACGCCAGTAAATTTTAAGACTAACCGTGTTACTAACGAGTGGATCCCAAGGATACTGAAACAGTTGGGTCAATTAGCAATTCCTTCGCAATCCCTATTTCACCAATAAATCCCAGTAGGCGAATCCTCCGAGGTGCTTGAAAATCCGTGTATTTGACGTGCAAGTAGGCGGCTAACGAAATCTATTTACGAAAGAGACATATTTACGATTTATTAACTGCATTATTGTTTACATTGTCATACTGTTAACAGACCTGATTTTGAGTTTCACCGAGTGAGATAACGTGGCCCAGATTGAAAGTGACTCTCTGATTCGGTTCTTCGCTAAATTAACTTTATAAGGTCAAGTTGCACCTCACCTGGTTTGTCGTGTGAAACAGCCAAGAGGCTGCTCATTCCAAATTATGTTTGCACCCACATGTCGCACGAAGGGACAGCCTAATGTGACAGGATCATTGTCCTGAACACTTATTGTTGCGATATAGTCACCAATGGACATAGCAGGTAGACGGAAAACAAGGCGTACGAGGATGTAATCTCCAGATCTCAAGTTCCTGGTGATAGCACTGTTGGACGTTGGATTAGCCATCTCGAAGTCCATTCCGTATGGTTTCGACCCCTATGTTAATGAGTCTGTTCAAAGAAACTTAAAAACTCACGTTGACGCTTTCTGCAAGCAGCATCGGAATGAATTCTTTCGTGATCGCCGAAGGTATCGTGCTGTCGTTTAACGAGCAAGTGATTCGAGTAGTGAATGGTTTGGTTCCATTTAAGAGAGTTAGAACTTGCGCCTTAAACATAGTTGGTGACTTTCCGGAAGCTAAAGTCAAAAGACGCTTGATTGATTGTGTGTTGGTGATGAGAACCTATGATAAATGTTTTTGTTTACCTGGAAGGAACACCTTGCCCAGTGGAACGTCTTCGCTATGACAAGTCTGATCCAAGTGAAAGATGTAAGGATTGGGAATAGTCTCATCTTCCCAGGGTGCAAAGCGCATTGCTCTTGGCAATACGCGGTTGTTAGTTATGTCCCGCAGCCCACAGTTGGCTACAAGGTTTCTCGAAGTTCCTGAGAGGGGTCCGACTTTGTAGATGTACATAAAGAGACCTCTGAGTTCAGGAAATTCGACGAAACGAATCTTTTGTGTAACATCTTGTCCAACCCAGGGCTTCAGACATTTGCAAAACGAACAAAGTTGTCAATATATGTTGTGTTAAAAATTTAAGCAGTTTGTTTAAGATAACTTGGAGTCTAAATTTATTGATAACATTTTGAAGGCAAGGAAAATTTGATGTTTAAATCTAACTTGTTTTTTTCTGGACTTGGAGTGTTCCAATTATGTTTAAACAAATTAAGCGCTACGAAAAACGGCATTTCATACGAGAATGTTCTTTTTACTAAGACACATAAATCTAATGCGGTTACCTACTTCTGGTTGCGTTTTATCGAAAGACAGGCTGTAACCACTTCTCGCCCACAGTCTCCCGACATTCACTTCAACTTCAAAGTAGATTGATGGATCAGGGTATGACAAGATCTCAATGTTGAGGAGATATGTTATGTATTTCGTGTTATTAACTCGACTCAGACCTTCGTGATTAAGTTGAAAACATGATCCACTGAAAGGTAGACATATTTAACAAGAGTGTTACTTTTTTAATGGCAGTTACTCGACTTACGGGTTAGTATTCCAGGTGAGCTTAGAACCGGGTCTCAGAGTAGCTCCCACGAGTGTATATGGTTTAGCATATCTGATTTGAATGAGTGGTCCGATTTTATTGTTGGTCAATCGAAGAATGACAGCCATGTCATTACCTTCTTGTAAAGTGACGGAAATTAGCAGAGATAGCACAGAGTTGGGACGTAAGACATTTGTTTTCGGGTACAGCCGTGCAAAATTTAGCTAAAACAGAATCGTCATTGCTAACGAAACTCGGATTTTGCTATTAATTAAAGTATATTTTGGTGTACAGTTTTACTAGGATTCACGGGAGGCCGAAATTTATCTTTGGTAGAAACCGCAGTCACTGCAGCTGATGTTCTCTCTGAGGCAAATTGTCCGACATTGGCAGCAGTAACTGTAAACGAGACTTCTTCCAGGAACTGCCACATTATGAGGTCCTCGGGTGATTTGAGGAAGATTTCTCCTCTCGAGTTAATTCGGAATAACTGGTGCTGTTTGCTGTTGTATTGGAGGGAAAACTCAATCTTCTGACAGTCTCCCAGTGAATCCGTGTCCGATTTAGCAATCATATCGTCGTCTTTGGCTTCGACTTTTAAGACGGGTAGTGAGAACTCCTCGAGGTCAGTTCTCACCTCGTATTTCTTTTGTGAAAACTTGGGAGGGCTGTTTGCTGAAGCAATAAGGAACAGAGTAGTCAATTAGGAAGGAGATCTGTGAAATGTTCGACCGAACTCACTTGGCTGGTCGCAATTCGGGCCCGTTAAACAGGGTGGACATGATTTGGGATGGCCGGGTGCGATGAATGAGCCTCTAAACAGACAATTTACCCATTTTATCGTTCATGCAATTAAAAGATGCAATCATGTATAGGAAAACCTCGAATTTTGCTGTGTCATAACATCATTATATTTTTGAAACTTGCAGTTTAATTTACTTGACTTAAAAATTGAGTTTTCTCGAAGAGTTTTGTTTGAAAAAAGGGGTTTGGATAAATCTGTGAAATAACTCTAAAGCGTGAATCCTAGAGCGATGGCGGCTTTTAAACACTATATGCATGCAAAGTGCCAAAATATCTCTGCGTACACGCTGAAGAATATGATAGCAATGGCAGCATAAGATCGTGTTGACGCAGTCATTTTGCTGCTATCAGTCGTCCCCATTAAGGCATTTATGTTTAACTTCCCTCCAATAGAAACCTGATTATGCATTTTATAAGCCAATAAACAGGAGACGTACGATTGAAACGGCTTGTGAAAGGGAATCTAAGCTAATGGAATTAATGCAGCACTCAGTTTTCTTAGTATTTATGTAATCCCTTTTATTGGATGATGCCTACAATAGGATTTTAAAATTGAGAGTAAATAAATAAAAGCAAAAAAGGTGACTGACTGACTTGACCATTGATTTTTACTTGAAGTTGCCTAGTTTGACTTCCTTGCAACAAATCTAGTTAGTGGATCTGGTGACTTGAGAAGGGAAACATCTGCCGAAACTTGGCCGTCGTCCTTCTGAGCTTTGGCAATCGGCCTCCTCGGCTTAGAGAAGGTTAAAAATTAATTGCTGGTTAGTGAACGCTGTGGCTTAACACGAGGGCCCAACAAGGCCTTCCCACAACAATTCAGTTCTTGTCATACTCATGGGCAATTGAATTAGAGAGGAAATAAACACAACTAACACAACTATTGTAGGACTAGGTCATCGAATAAGTTGTGTGTCAGAATTCTCAACAAGTAAAACAAGTGATCAAAAGTCACAATTAGAGCTTCAGTTATCAACGCGCTTTCTCTTATTTTATATCACTTCCTTCCATACATCAAGAGGCTTTTGATAACATTAGTATAGAGTTGTTTGGGTTTTGATTTAAAGAGCTCACAAATGTGAGTTTCAACCTCTTCTTGAGGCGTTGCGAAAGCTCTTTCTTCCAAATGATTTTGTAATCTACGAAACAAGTGACAGTCCAAGGAAGAAGCAAGGTAGTTGAGAGAATATGGTGGATAAGTGATTTTCGCCTGAAAAATTCCCATTCCATCTTTTGTGAAGCGATTCTCACTGTTTGGGAGTTGTCCATTGTCCTAATGAAATATAGCCCCTTTCGATTCAACAGAGTAGGTCTTTTACTCGTCAAAGGTTGGTTATAACACTAATTTGAGCATTAAATGTTGCTGCGTTAGGTGACAATTCAAAATTGACTGTTCCTTGACAATCCTACCAGGTTGATCGAAGAAGAACCTTCTTCTTCTCATGAAGTCCCTTATTTGGCAATTCCAACTCATTTGATAAGCAGGATAAGTTTCTTCAAGACTGCCTCAAGGAGCAGCTTGTCATCAAACTCAACTGGACGTCGCCCGGTTTGATCGTCATCTTATCGGACCTTCGAATCTCCACTTCCACTGACTTTTGCAAACCATCTTCTCAAATCACACACTTACATTTACTCAACTACTGTTCTAATCAAAGGAAATATTAATTTGATTTTCTATAATTATGATATTGGACTAGCTTTATTGCACTTATACATACACATAATGTTCAACTTCATTAGATAGTACAAAAGACTCTAAATTGTGTTTTCATTGTAACAAGGTACAGTTTTGACAGAACTTATGGAATGACTTGATATATGATATTAATTAATTAATTAATTTTTCAGTTATCTACATCACTTCAAGAACCAGGCGCAGATTTGATATTCACCTTGAGTAAAATTATTTCATATGCAATTTTCTGCCTTTCTAATACCAACCAACTTATTTTGAAATTTCCGGTAATAAGAGAAATAACTTGAAATTTCCATGTATGCGCGCATCTGCTAAAGGCTGCCCTTGGAAAATGTTTAAATAAATAGATAGCAATTATCTGACGATATTTGAATAAATCCTCTCGCAGCAGGATTGAAGGATCTTAGAAAGAAGTAAAATGGAGGCCCTACAGTAATATGGTGCTTTTTGTGAAAAATTATATTAAAAATCAAAACTTTTCATCGGGTCATGGGATTCATAGCAATTTGTTCCCACCGAAATTCCATCAACAAGTCTGACACTTCTTCCATTTCAATAAAATGAAACGAAAACAGTGAAATCATTCGACATCATTCAACAGTGCTAACAGTGCTTGTGAACCAAAAGATAGCTTTGCCATTTATATTAGCATAGTAATAGGCCGTCAATTACAATTTTAATTGTAAAATAGATAGAAACTTCCACTGATGCACTTCGCATTGGCTAAAACAAGTTAATTCACCACTGGTGTTTTTATAGCCTTTTCAGGGTGTTAAGCTGACTGTCCCAAAGAAGAAAGTGCTCACAACAAAACAATTTCTCAATTGTTCAGTTTTGCCAGGTTCAAATTGTTACAATCGTAGTGAAAAGAGCAAACTTTGTGTTGTTGTTCGTCTAAACGTAAATTACCGACTTACGAAAAACAGCGCTCTATAAAAAGTGCTTTAAAACAATGTCTTCACAATTATTCAAATACTTTAGGATTAAATTATTACATCCAATTGCAAAGAGTGAACTCTTTGGCAATTGTAGGAGCCCAAAATATAGGATCCGTTCATTTTCTTTATTAAAGAAATTATCGCATGACTTTAATGGCCACTTGTTTCACCTGTTCATTCAGTTGATAGACCTATGACTGGCGACTCGCGAAAAAACGGTCTATTATTGAAATGTTATGCTTCGTAGGCAACGGCTCCGTAAACGAGATGAAATACCCAGCCACCACCAGGACCGAAAAGGGATCTTCATGGGAAAATGGTTTTCTTCGATCGGTGTGGTGGGATCGTCAAGGTATAATGTACTTTGAATTGTTACCACTCAACACGGCAACAATTCGTGCTCAAATCTACTGTCAGCAATTATGGCGGTGTTTTAACTAGCCTTTGTGGAAGAAAACACCTGCTCTAGTAAATCTAGGACGTGTGATTTTGCATCAGGTCAATGCAGAACCTCCCACACAGCACGAATCACGTCACATAACATGGAGTAACTTGTTTGAGAAAAATTCCTTCTCAGCCATGTTGTTCTCCCCACTATCTTGATTTTCCGTACTACCACTTTTTCTTGGCAAAAAGTCATCTACAAGAAAGAGCTTTTGCAACGCCGCGGGAAGAGGTTGGTAGTGACATTTGTGTGTTCTTGGAATCAAAACCAACAGAATTTTGCAAAAATAGTGTTTACAAGTTCGATAGTTGATAGGAGAAAGTCAAAGTTAGAGAGGGAAACACATTAATGATTGTGATGTAAAATGCGGAGGTGCTATGCTACCTAAAATAATTCGATTGGTATGCGTTACGTTCGATAATGGCCACAAGAGACAGGACGCGTCGTAACTCCAAAGTTTATTCAACAAATTGCAAGGCGTCATAGTAACGACTTAAACAACTGTACATATTATACAGATAATAACGAAAGGTAAATAAATTATAGTTCAAGGTAATCAGAAAATTATTAATGTAATTTTCTGTAGATACACAGATTTAATCTTTATTTTGTGTGATATTTAGTACCTGTTTTATTTATTCAAATTTCAGACCTAACTGATTGAATGACCTGCTACTTGCAATGGCGAACATTTTTAAATTTTTTGAACTTAAAGGATCCGCCGCTGTGTTAAACACAAGATATAGAGATTTCATGATATCCCAGCCATCCAAGGCAGGTTTTCACCTCTAAGATGGTTGTAGACCTGACATACCACATACTGGACAGGTCCCGTGCTCACACATAGCCCTCAAACACCGCAGCCTTGCCAAACCTGGTAATTCACTCCCTCCTCTCCCAAGCACTGCTCTAAATAGAGTGCCTCGGATGG
Source organism: Anomotaenia brevis (assembly GCA_030710315.1). Taxonomy (NCBI): domain Eukaryota; kingdom Metazoa; phylum Platyhelminthes; class Cestoda; order Cyclophyllidea; family Dilepididae; genus Anomotaenia; species Anomotaenia brevis. The sequence goes on from JAUOZQ010001209.1 coordinate 16,097, forward strand.
GTACTGGAATTGGTTATATTCAAGGGCAATTGAGGACATGCCAACCACAACTTTAGTTTGATCTAGATAATAAAACTATGCACTTCTCAATTGATATTGTGCTCTTTTTGATTAATATTGAATCGGTTTATAGTAGATAAGTCCAAATAACATGACCACCACTATCATCCAATAATTTAAATCCCATAAAGATCCCTGGAATTAGGTCATATGAATCTATTAAGAATACCCAGGGAAATACTTAAATGTTCTCATGATAACGAATACTACTAAGCCATCACAGGAATAAATGTCCTCACTCCCAGCAGGTAGTGAAAGCAACCTCCATTTCCATACCACACCTCCTCAGGCATCACCCTGGCAAATGTACTATTATATGGTGATGTCCTAGTCGCAAAGAGACATGATTTGAGGGTACACATGGGTCAAATTTTGGGATGTA
>JAUOZQ010001210.1:0-16526 GCA_030710315.1 Anomotaenia brevis
TGGCTTTCAATTAATTCCCTCTAGATTGTGAGCTGCTCTTTATACCCTTTAACAGGGTAGTTTTAACACAGATACAGCATTTTTGTCCATCAATTTTGTCCATCGGGCCAACACCGCCTGCTGCTGGATAAGCATGTACAATTAAACTGGCCCTGAACTCTCTCTGTTTTGCGTGTTTATTACAATTGCCCTTTGCATCTCGCTGAGTAAGAACCAGTGCCGATAATTACGATTTCGCTCTTTTAGGAATCTCTCGTTAACTGCTGAAAGTGAAGAAATATACAATGGGATCCGTAAAGACATAAATTGTTTCAAAAAATTAAACTTTCACAAAATTTGCATTAAATAATCAAGAGGATATAAACGAATGCATTTCACACTTTTAGGAATATCAGGCTAAGATTACATAGAAAATTAATTTACGATTTCAAACTTTTCTTGACAACTCTTGTGCGTTAGGTAATCTTTTTTAATGAAGGCCTTAACACATATCTAATTATCTACGTTAAATAATATATTTTAGTAGAAAATTAATCCTTTGTAAATATTTAGTCAATCAGCCGAGCACTGAGAGGGGTTTGAACGAATCTCAAAGCACTGTCATACCTAAGAAAAAGAGAATTAACACAGTCTGCAATGCCCTGTTTATAGTCGTCAGAGTGAATGCAGTTTCGCTATTTATCCATTAGATGAAAAATTCGATGAAATTGTTGGAGGGCTAAAGTATGCTTTTGTCCGTGAAAGTCAGCGATGCGGTACTTACTTACTTGCTCTAACCCCTAACGTGGACAACCACTGTCGCAAAGGATCAGCAGGATTAGCTTCCACAAGTCGCCAGCCACACGCCCTAGGGGAGCAAAGCCGCCGCCACGCAGCGTATCATCCGTCAACTGATGCAAGCACCATTACTCGAGAAACAGGTCGCTTTATCGACAATATTTGCAGTCTCACCCAGTACGGTGTGCATTTTCCTACATTCACGAACACTGGTCCACCTGAAAAGACAGAAAACATTGTAAATTAATTTGGATATTTGCTAACGGAATTAATTTTATGGGATAATCCCATTAAATCCTGTGGCATAATGACCTCTGGAGGACGTCATAGGATCGGGCCCAGCATGAAGACAAATTGGCTTTTACCCACCCACATGACTTGTTATTGCGGCGAGCTTCGTCTGTGAGAAACACGTGGGTCGTCTCTATATCAGAATCTATGAAAAAATACTTGTAACTATTATAATTGAATGTACTGATAATCAGCATGAGGGGAGCAGTGAGAACGAGCCCAAAGCTGAGGAAGCATAAGGAGAGGGAGATGGGTATATGAGAGGCGGAATGCCACTCGTGACGATGACTGGCGCCCCGTTGCTAGTGACAGCATCCCTTAATGGCCCACCAACTTGCCAGGCCAATTACACATCAACCACAAGAGAATCGCTGTGAGGAGCACCAGCATCTGGTTGAATTGGCCAATGCCGACTCCACAATTGTTTACAAACTGATAATTTCGAAGGACTTACTACAGCCTCAATTATGGTTGCCCAACAAACAGACACTCTCATGAAACGCCTAACTGGACTCGTTTTATGTCTCAGATAAGCCTTCGATAGCATTTAAAAAGTTTCTTTGTTTAAAACAGTTCTTTGTAACTCGTTCTTTGAAACTCATAGAAGTCAAGTTGTCTGAGTTCTAATGTCCAGGGTGTCCAAATTGCAACACAAGATTGCTGTAGGCGGCCGGTTTAATTAAATCAGATTCGAGATATCCACGAATCTCCATCTAACCACTTACATGCTATCCCAAATCAGCGGTAATTCTCCCAAGAGTTGCTTAACATAACATTAGCTAGGAGTCCCCTGTATGCGGTTTGAATAAGTCAGAATCGGGATGAGTCGTCAATGGGGGTTAGTAGAGATTAATTAGTACATTTTCGATGGAGACAAGAGACCTCCGATAACGATGCTAGTTTAATCAGCCTTTTTTATCGTATTTCTGAGATAAGCCAATTTTCGGGCATTTCGATTAATGGGCAGGAAAGATTCGAGTGATTATGAATCGATTGATTAATGGTCAAGAAGGTTTCGAGTGATTAAGAATCCAGTGATTAATGATCAAGAAATCTACAGCTCCACTTCTTCATATTTGCTTCTTCTAAGAAAATTGCTACATTTGGAAGCAGTAGATCTGCCACTAACTACACCATTGAGCTTACGGATTATAGAAGGCAACGTAAAGTGCAGCAACGCAGTTAAATACGAATCGAATGATTCCTGTCAACATCAGAGGTGTCATTCTTCCAAAAAACAGTGGATTGGCAGAGCTTAAGCGAGGAAGCCCCTTTATCCGCAGGTACGCAAATCTTTGTCTCCTTTTTCATGGTGGGAGGTGAGGTAAATCGCAAAGGAAAGAGATTTCTTAGCCAGGAGTCACGGGGTTCGCTTGAGTAGGAGGGGTTCTGCAAATCTATTGAGTGGTCCACTTGACCAACTCCCCCAAAGTCTAATTATGCATGAAGGAACTGGCTCTTTTATGATGCTACACAAAGCCAAAGCCTGTCGATGTGATAAATTAATAGTTTAACAACAACTGCACCAAACAAACAGGCATGACTACCCTTGGTGCATTTAAGAAGCTTCGATAGCTGCGCTTCGCTAATCAGCTCCCCAGTAATGTGTGCTTGTTTGACAAGAAGTTAAAATAGTCACAAATGGGGAATACCACTTTGAGTTTTCATTGAAATCCCAACAAGTAATCGTTGAGGTCGTTATCAACAAACCAATTAGAAAACACCTTTATTGAATCTTATATAAACCATAATTGCAATTCTATTTTGTTTAAAAGAGTTGTCGTGACACTCGCCTCATTTGGCTGACCCGCGATTGGCTAACAGCACAAACAGTCCAGAGCTCGACCAATGAAAGAGGTGCAAGATTTCATTGGCTGGAGCAATTATAATAAAGCCGGATTGTACACTCAAACGTTGTTTTCCTGTTCGAACTCAGCGTCAATGGTTCCCTCCGACATGAACCCCTCATCTCCACTAAATTTGTTTGTGGGTCATAAGCAGGATTTATCTACAAATCAGCCAGAATCCGTTCAAAATCCCCCAGTTTGAAAAGACACTGACGATAAAGCTAAAGAAGGACTTCACGAGAAACTGAGAGCCTCAATTGAAAACTCAATCAGGGACACACTTCGGACCACATTCGCTTCCAATTTGGTCATACGGGGAGGCCCAACTATCTCCGTGGGAAACGGCGACTCTCTGGCAATCAAATTTCCCCATGAGGAGAGCCAATTTCACGCCTCTACACAAGGCAGTCCATCCAATTTGAAGCAAAGGGCAAACAGACCAAGAACACAAATCATGCTAAGTGATTTGAGCTTGATACGAGGTCGCTAGCGACCTAACCTTGAACAAGTATCCACATCAGCACAGCGCATGGGCGCTACTTATGTGGAAATATTATTATAGTGAAAATAATATTCAAAGTAATTTTCAATGAGAAAAAAAAGACATTAAAACCCAATAGTTTAGTTTTTAAACAAAGGAGGAAAAGCTACTTTTATTATGCCAGAAAAAGGTATCAGCGAATCTATAAAGGTTACGGACTCGTTAGAGGAGACCACTTACGATTACGTTATCGGAAACGTTTGAAACCTACATGTACGCAACATTGGCTAGACTAAATAAAGATAAGTTTTTGTCAACTTTCGAAGTGCGTGAAAAATTTCTTACCACAAACATTGATTACAAAGAGGGAATTAAAACAGGAAATGCCACCAAATATTACAAAAGCGAAAATGTGGATTGCTTAAGTTCTCACTGCTTTATTAAGACGTCACATGTTTCACAACCATTGTAAAAGACATTGTTGATGGAAATTATTGATGAAAAACATCAGCAGTGATACTTTACGATTTACACATTCGGTGTATCAGCCAACAAAGTGACTTCGATTCCTCGCTACCGAAATCCCCCGATGCGGAAGTAGTTCCGCTAATACGCCCAGAAGCCTTATTGGTGACTATAACGAAAGATTTTATGGAAGGGCCTCTATAATATCCACCCAAACGCTATTTAGTAAGGCCAAATGCGAAGGCCTATCACCGAGCCGCTAACCCGATTCACGAACTATTAGGCCAACAGATTTACCTTTTAGCACAACGGTGCTATGAGGCAACGCACAGTTTCACTCGCATTCCCAACTTGGCGGACCACATTTCCGATTCGCAGCTTTAAAGGCCTCCACAATTAGTTCATGACTTACCACCCACTATCTACCCGACGCTAATCGTGCTGTGCAACTTTCCCTCACTCAACTCCCCAATCTAACAGGCATGATACAACCTGATTCTCCTCCTAGGAATCCAGAAGAAGAAGAATACGCATTACCGTTTGAACCTAAATTGTCCTCCACTTGCATCCACCGAGTGCGGTTTACTGGACTTGTGCCAGGTAAAACACAAATCCACAAGCCCTCAAGGGCTAAAGACGCTTTAAGATAAGGATAAAATGGAGGCGGACAGAGCAAAGTGAATGCTATTGGCTATTGGTCTTAAATTCCAGTTCCTCAAGCAAACGTCATGCTTAACCTAGCATCAAAACGCTTTAGTGGAGCATAGCATCTTCTGACTCTGACTTCCACGAGTCATCAAGAATGCGTTCTGTTCTTTGCATAATACTTTTGCAAATACTGAGATCATCCTGACTGCAAACTCGGTAACCATAGGAACCTTTTTCAAGCCCTGATGAGTACTGGCGACCGTCAATGCAAATATCCCCAACTACCCAAAGACGGTGGTATAAATGGTCATCATTAAAGCTTGAGTTGCTCTTGTTTGCATCATATTTTTTCCTTTGAGCTTCGCGCGAAAAAGGAGACACGTGGCTGGTTGAGAAATTCTCCTTTTAATACTAATAAATATGTAAATACCCATTTTTACATTATATTTAACAAAATATCATAAAGATGTTTATGGCATTCAACTGGTAAACCAAATGTAGTTCAGTAACAAATGGTTTGATATAAACTGAAACTTTTTCAGGTGCAAACCATACAAGTCAATACTGCCGAACTCAGTAATATCAGCTAAATGAATGAATAAAAACCTTAAAGAATTTAAATTTAACTAAACGAATAGAATTGACATTTTATAGTCAGTAGCGTGTGTATACATAATAAAAACCGGACTCTCACGGTGTTCGAGTAAAGAAGCGAATAATTTAAAAGTCCGCAAGGTACGCCTAATGGTTGTGCATGACCTTTAGACTACTATAAAAATTATCTTTAAAATCAAAAATATTTGTTTTTGATGATTCAAATAATTAAAAAAAATGTGAGAAAAATTTTAAAATAAAATTTACACAATCACTTTGATGTCTCTTTCAAAAGTATTTAAGGGGTTATCATCTGCTGGTTATTTTATTTGCAGCGCTTTCGGAATGAGGAGTGCACCTATGAGCGACTTCGAACGGAACTGTCCTGGTGGACTGGAGTGGGCATATGAGAGCCTTAGTGAATGTGTCAAGTCAGCTAGTGACAAAATCTCCATTGCATTTGGCATTATGAGTATTATCTGCTGGTTTTCATTCGCCATCCCTCAAATCGTTGAAAACTATAGCAAAAAGATTCCTGACGCTTCTGTGTCAGTTTTCTTGTTACTCTATTGGCTCCTCGGCGATTCTCTCAATCTCATCGGGGCTTTTCTAACTAATCAACTATTCCTACAAGTGACTTTTGGGCTTGTTTTCGTTAAAAATTGCCAAATAATATCACCTACATTTTATTACTGTATTAAACTACTATAGAAACTTCTTGCTGGTCATACGGTGGCTATCGACATCATTCTCTGGATTCAATATTTCTACTACCGCCAGAGAAACAGGGCGATGCGTGAAGGTGAATGTCTTTCTAATATTAAACTGACTCATGAAATTTCCACTTTATACTAAAATTGTTTTTGTTGAATAAGTTGACCACTGGAATGATGGGAGTGTCAAGAAAACTGATGCTGGGAGTGAGGAGTCCTCTTCAGGCAAAGGCAAAGTTGTGGCTTCCGTTCTCTTGGGAGTTACGGCCCTTTCCTATGTGCCAGCTTCTATGATGGCCCAAAGTGGCCCCTTAGGACCGAATCAGGCATCCTTTCTCCTGTCGTTATAAATCCATCTCGTTTTTCTCATTTTCAAGGCAGTTGTTGAGAAGATCGGTTACACTTTCGGCTGGATAAGTGCCATCATGTACATCTTTGGGCGCTTCCACCAAACCTACGTGAATGTGGGTTGTCTTGTTACGGAAAGCGTTAGTGTCTTTCAACCACTGACCAGCATTGTGATTCATGTTCAATTAATAGAGAAGACACTGTACCGAAAATCTGAGTTTCTATATCTTCCTTCTGGCTGTCCTCGGAAACGTCTTCTACGGCTGTCAGATCTTCATCAAGTCAATCGATGCTGTGTTCGTCATAGTCTCTCTGCCATGGATCCTCGGCAGTCTCGGTGTTGTCTACTCGATGCAATCGTAAGTGACTTGAAGCTAGTTCCAGTCGGAGGCCTCGTTTGCGTGTAATACTAAATCTATTTTCCACCCTGTCTAGACCCTGGTTCAGTTTCTCACATACCGCAACAACCACGAAGAGAGGCAGAAAGGAGGGACAGGCGACAACTTTGATAGAGTAAGAGTGTGATGCTCACTCCGTGAACGTGCTCCCCCCTCGTTGTACACTAGTCCCCTTGTTCCCTTGTCGCACCAATAAAGCTGTTGAACCTAAATTTCTTGTCTCTACTCTTCAAACGTAAGCTGTATACGCCTTTAAGGCACGCCTGGGGAGTCTATTCAATTTATATTTGATGCAGCAATGACGAAATCCATTGTTTATCTGCTATTCCGATTCAATAAGTAATTTCATGGAGTAAGGGTTTATGAGACCGTTGTAACTGATGCGGAGAAGTTTCTCTGTTCGTTACCACATTCGTTACGTGATCTTGTAAGATCAAATATTCCAGTTCTGCGTAAAAACGTTCGAAAAATGACCCGTCAATTCGACGTTTCTTTACCACCGAACGGAGCATTGGTAAACTCTACAATGGAAAACGCTCGATAAATAGCTAGTGTACAAATTCAGTGAAGCGGGATGGGAAGTTTACAGTACGTTCGCAACGTGTTTTAGTTTTGTTGGGGTTGCACACAACAGTATCGATAGGTGGGGAGGGGAGTTGGCATTATTTCAACCTGTGGTGAAAACGATCGTCAGGTTGGAAAAGCTGAGGAGGCGGGCTTCGGGTGTGCTTGTTGATCTTGTTGGACTGACAGGTAAGACAATGCTTGGTACGGTGGTAGAAGCATATTTGATTACGATGCTTTGACTTTGCTCCACTGCTTTTCCTAGATTGTGAGCATCGTTCAGTCCCATCTGCACGAGTTCTGTTCATCTTATCCAGCTCCAATCGGGATACGCGCCGCCACCTCCCCGTTGGTCAAAGTGACCACCAGTGTTTTGGCAACGGCGGCTGCAGGAACCAGGAACAAGAGGGGACGCAATAAACACATTCCAAACTAACATGGAATCGTCGTAAAGACTTCTTGAAGGTGCAAATAAATTACAATTTATTGTTGAAAGTTATTCCGACACTGACTGCCGAATGGTAGGATGAAAAACATTCAAATACAGAAAAAACCTGCATAAACTACACAAAGGCAAATAAATAAAAAATAGAAACTAGCCAGTTGAATTTCGATTACCATGTACGTTTATCTCACCTTTTTTCTCCTGTGTAGCAGCCAAACCACTCATGTCCTTGGCAGCGGCGAAGTTGAGTTGAGTACGCAAATCGCACTGGCTTTGCGCTTCGGTTTAGGAACAGCAGCTAGGGAAAAGGAAGAACACAAGAACATTTTTCACTTTCTAACGAAAAATCGGTGTTTTCGCTGGGAAAAACCACTCACCAGGTTTAGCAGAGGCGTTGACAACAGCCTGCGAGTTGGACGTGCTAGCTGGCTTTTGGGGGGTTGTATTAACAGTGACTTTTTGAGAAGACTTCACGACAGATGCAGCAGCAATGGTGGTGGTGTTTTGCACAAATTTGACTGGAGAAGCAGTCCATTCAACCTGAGTCTTGGGTGCAGTGTTGGTGGTGGTGGTGCTGGTGGTGGAAGTAGGAGCGGTAACCAGAGCCGCCTTCGGCTTCTGTGGTCTTTTGGGAGGAGCCGCGGGGAGCAGCACCTGTTTCTGACTGTCGCTCGTATTGCCTGGAGTAGACTTGGGAGCTGAAGGCTTTCTTGGAGCTCTCGGTTTTGATGCTTTAACAGTTGTTAAGGTCCAAATATAGTCAACGTAACTATGATCAAAGTAATGAAAAACGATAAACACTACAAGTACTCACCATCAACAAGCTTCTCCTGGATTAGACCGGATTTGGATCCACTGGATTCGACGTGAAGAGTTAGGCTAGGGTGTTCCACCCACGACACTTTCTTGCTAAAGTCGTTTGAGGTGAAAACCATTCCAGAACTTCTTGCAAGTCGCAAATGAAAAGTTACATCTCCGTTCGGTGATGAGACACTGACGGTGCGAGTAACAACACCTTGTAAAGAATCGACGGGTCATTTTTTGGACGTTTTTATGCAGAACTGTAATATTTGATCTTAAAAGATCACGTAATTCGTCACTGCAGTGCACATACATGGCCTTCCTGCCAACACCAGCCATTAAAACGCGATTATTGATGGTCAAATAGTAAGGAGCAGGGATGCGCGTTGGAGCAAGAATGTGTGTGTATTTAGGATGAGTATGAGGGTCTAAATAGGCTACATCTGATTTCTACTAAGCAGGAATCGCTCCGTAATTGGTTGATGAGGAGTTGTACTCGTTGTGCTTGGCGCTTCCTATTGGGTAGCCGTACGCCACAATACTCCTCCCCTAGAGCGTTGGTAAACTCTACAATGGAAAACGCTCGATAAATAGCTAGTGTACAAATTCAGTGAAGCGGGATGGGAAGGTTACAGTTCGTCCGCAACGTGTTTTAGTTTTGTTGGAGTTGCACACAATAGTATCGATAGGTGGGGAGCGGAGTTGGCATTGTTTCAACCTGTGGTGAAAACGATCGTCAGGTTGGAAAAGCTGAGGAGGCGGGCTTCGGGTGTGCTTGTGGATCTTGCTGTTTAGATGTAGCGAGAAGTCATGGCGCATATTGTTCCAGACGAAACGGTCGGTGATCAATTCGATCGTTGAACGAATGCTTGGGTGTGACAATCCATGGAAGTGATTGAAGATCTTCCGGCGATATGATTGCAGGACGAAAGGTCTCGGCTTGCCAGTTGAAACATCACAATGGATCTTGGCGTCACTAGTAAGGATAGGCAGGCATTCGATTCTTAGGGATGGATTGTTGGTAATTTCCGCGAAGTCTGGGTCACTCTCTTGAGCGGCAGCAATTTCCTGAAGGTCGAGGTTTGTTTCGCCGATTTGATTCAGTTCCATTCGGGACATAGCATCGGCAACAACATTGCTACTGCCATCGATGTAACGGATGTCGCTTGTGAGATGTGGACCGGTTGGATGTAAGTGGTGTTTTTCTGTCGATCGTGGGAGAACACTCACTTCTGAGCCGGTGTCAACCAGGAACTTAAGGGATGAGTTCCTGTCGGTAACGTGTAGGAGGTGACTAACGAATTTGCCAGTTGCAGCTGTCACCATCACTGACTGGGGTTTGGCGGACTTGGTTTTGGGGTACTTACACCAGGGTTGGCACTTCTTAGCGTCGTCCCCAAAGGTACGGTGGTAGAAGCATATTTGATTACGATGCTTTGACTTTGCTCTACTGCTTTTCCTAGATGGTGAGCATATTTGATTACGATTCTTCGAATTTTCTCGAATGCTTTTCCTGGATGGTGAGCATCGTTCAGTCCCACCTGCACGGGTTCTGTTTATCTTATCCAGCTCCAATCGGGATACGCGCTGCGAGAGTTGAGTATAGCAAGCACTAGGTGTGCGGTTTTCCAGAGTCTGTATGAATCAGCTCCCTTACGCAGTTACTACGTGCCCCGACCACAGTCACACAGCTGCACTGAGGGGTGCCTTAGACCTCCAGACAATTAACAGATCAACACTCCTCGTTTCCCCCACCCCTGGTGTGAGCAGTCTTAACTCCCTTCTTCGTACTCACATAGCAACCGCAGCACCCATACAAACCCCGGCCTAATGAAATGATCACACGGTGAGAAGATCACTCAGCAGCTGGCTTTGTATGGTCATGGAACTAGGGAGGGATGGAGGGAGGGAGGGAAAGGGGGAGCACTTCAACCCCCCGTACAGCTCACAATCAGTCGCGGTTTGCAGTCAGTCAAATTTATAGACTGAAATCTAATTGGCAGCAGGGAGGGGGAAGTTCGTTACCCTAGCAACCAGGTGAATGATAATATGAGCACTGTATGACAGCTTACAGTATCTTTAGAAAATTGTATTTATAATTAAAGAGCTTCTCGCGGCCCTAACTAATGCGTTAAATAAGCAAACGAGGACTACAGATGAAATCGTTGATCAGATCCCCATTTTTGATCCGTCTTTGGACAATTTCCAGATATGGATACAGCGGTTCTCAGATACTATAGACTTAATGTCTTCGGATATGTCGGAATCGACGAAGGTTCGTTTACTCCTACGGCGCCTTCATAACAGTGCATATGGACTGTTTATTAATAACATTCTTCCTAGAAAACCCGAGGAGCTATCATTCGATGAGACTACTGAAATTCTACGTATCTTACATTCAGGCGAAAAGTCTCTTTAATTCCCGTTTCCAGTGCTTTAAAGTCTCGATGGAGTCTGGAGAAAATATTAGAGACTACACATCAAGAGTCAACAAACTCTGCTCCAAGCTCCAGTTCAGCCGTTTCTCATATCATAACCTACAATGTCTCATTTTTATATTAGGCCTTAAGAGTCCCAAGTTATCTTTCGTCCGTCCGAGTCCAACTCATGGCTCTCCTGGACAAGAATTCCGACACGGCTGTCCAAGAGCTAGCGGATGCCTTTGTTCGATATCAGAATATCGTGAAAGACGCTAAGTTGGTGCTTAAGTCTATCAGTAATGTAAACACTCATTAAGACCGGAAATTTAATTAGAACTGTACTCCTGCTCCTCTTTAGCTGTGAAGACAACAAGCGGGAAAGTTGTTTCTGCAGGGCTTTTGGATTTTCAACATCGACTATGCGTTTCGCTTAGAACAACTGATCTTCAATTATAAAATTTTTTTTCAATCTCATATAAGCTTGCAAGGGTTTGCTGGGCATGATAAATTCAGTTGCTATCAAACAATTATTTCGGATAAGTCTGCTTTGATACCTAAATGGCAGAACAGGTTTTTTCAAAGAAAATTCAATTACTACTAGATGTTGCGATACATTTCAAAGCCCAAATAAGGCCTTGATACATGATTTGTCCTTCATAAATCAGATAGCGGAAATGCAAATACAAATGCCTTTTGTTGCTGTTATCAACCCCAAATATATTCCATTGCACCAGATCAGTTGATTGCAATCCTGACTTTCTTCATCCGAATATGTATAAGAAACCTAGCATTTAAAAAAATAGAATTTCAAGCTCATTTAGGATTTAAGATTTAAGACATTAGAAGCTATTTCACAATTTAATGGAATTGCAGTCAGTACCATACATATATCAATCAATGAAATAGTTAAATAGATTCATTTATAAAGATTGATGAATCGGAAAAAACTGGAGATAGCAAATAAACATTAACATAAATGCAATTGGACTTCGAAATTATCATATCCTTGGTTGATATTTAAAAAAAACGATCACAGGAACATTATCATTTTCTTAATTTGCTGCCTGAGAAGCTGAGAATGATGTTGAACAACCATTATCTGGAACTTAAAATTTTGATTTTTAGATCACAAGTTAAAATCGCTCTACCATCTTTCCCATAAAAGTGCAATCTCAGTGTATCTTTCCCTTAATTTTCATAAAATTACAAAGAACATAACGATTTTAAAGCAATCCATATTCACTGCCTCTCAAAACTGGCAGTATTCATTTTTTCGTTTTCTTTTTCGCTGTAGACAGAATTTAACCGGACAGTCATTTTTAGATATAAAATAGTTTCACCAAGTCCAATTTGTCATCCGGAGTCCTTTTAGAAATGGTAAGTTCGTATTTTATATCTTCAAGTGCATTGAATACCTTAACGCTGGCCTGATTCTTATCTTCATTGATTGTTCAGACAAAGCCACTCTTGAAGAGAATTTCTTAGCTGAAATTTGGCAAGTAGGGAATTTGTCATAAAGTCTAATGTAAATCCTCTTATTCAGTGATGTTTAGAATATGCCTGTATTCTCTAGCGGTTCGTACAATAAAAGAAAATAGGTAAGGTTACAAGGCATTTTGTATCATTTCTTGTAAAACGACTCTCCTACGACGGTTGATCGGAGAAGTGGAAGAAAGTAATGACTGCCTTATCATCAATTCTAGTTTTAAAAAAATCGGTACACTTTAAATATAGAAAACTGAGGAATATGTACAGAGGTTAGATACTATCATTTAAAATATCTGAATAACCATCTGCAGAAAATACCAGGACAAATTCAACAATTCAGCTATATTTTGAATTTCTTGTAATTTACATGAAAAGAACCCCATATATTTTTAATAAACTTCACTTTCAAATTTTTCAGGTAACCTATGAAATGAAGAAATTGAAATTAATCACTGACGTTTATAGGAAACATGTACTGTTTGCGAAGTATATTAGTACTATGTAGGTTGGAAGGTTGAGTACGTAAATGATGTATTAGTCTAAGAAAATTCACATATCTTGTGGCGTTTTCAAAGGATTTTGAATTGCTCAGTTACGATATGCGTTGCTCACGGCTGCATTTTAAAAAAGATTTCCAAACATAAACCTTCTCATGAAATAGTTTGTTACCATTGCCAGAGTGGACTTTCGCTATTTGAATGTGAGGCGGCTGGTCTATTTTCGAGAATGCTTTTAAGGATTTTTAATACATTTATAAATTTTGGGCTATTAGGATTTTATAATTAACTCAATGGCTTCATATCTGTCTTGGGAACAGAATTACATATTCCAAATCGTGCGAATGCGGAAGGAACGTCAATGTTGAAACACGATTCAACCAAAAATACTCACTTAATAGGTTATTTAACCAGTGGATTTCTTCATATTCCAATGCTCTAAGGTTAATTCTGATCATTCGTGATTGCGCTACTGCTTCTAGCTCTAATCCTAATCAACCCCTGCAAATTTATACTACGCAAGAATGAAGTCCAATTGTTATTTTCTATGCATCAGACCGACCTGTGCCAAAGCATTTCGAAATGAAGGCCACACGAGCCGCTAAAATTGCTCAAGGAATACGATGATAAATCAACGAAATGTCAACTCAAGAATCCCCAACATTTTAGGAATAAAAGTGCACTGGACTCAATTTTGAAGAATTGCATTTCACTTGCACGATTGAGGTAACTGAAGCAGATATCATCACGGTATGCTTGAATGTAAATTCTCATTTGCGATTTAGTTAGCTTTAGGGCTGGACAGCAAACAATATTCTGGAAGCGCAGAAGTTTCTGGTTTTTCTTTGCAGAGTGATTGTTTGTTGGTCGAGACCGTCGAATTTACCTAATTACATTTACAAAACTACCACTGATTTAATGCAAGCCCTGAAGGAGATCCTGAATAATTGCAAACGCAGTTGCATAAACAAGTGCTGTTTAGTCGGTGGTTGGTTTGGTGGACTTGTGTTCCCTAAGTCTGTGATGATTCTTCGTCTAACCCTAAGTATTTTTACGGCACCAATCGATGAGACACTCAATAGTGTGGAATTTTCGTTTGGACTTATCGCATTCAACGAATCAAAAAGCTTCCTTAGAAGAAAAGCCGATAACCTAAATCAAATATTTGTAACTCACACCATAAATTTAATTACTGTTATTTGAGTGTGCTTGACCAACCAAATGCAGTGAGACAAAAGCGACAATGGAGCAATGAAGTGCTACGATCAAACCTGTAAAATGCTTAACTTTCCTTAAGGATGTTAGCTGCAATATGATCCTGTTTTACTGGCTGTTCTCGTACTGGTGAATTGTGTCATATGCCTTCTGCGCATAGCAAAATGGAAAAAATTCCCAATAATCTGAAAAATCTTCTTCTTATCTCGGCCTCGAGCCAAGCTAATCATAAGATCAATTTCCAATTTTTCTACGAGGTTACAATTCACAATGGGGTTGGATAAGTAAATGCGTTATGCAATACAATTAAATGGGAAAAAAATGGTATCGAGCATTAGTCCTGGGATCATATATCAAGGATTCTTGTTTAAATGGCACCAACTTTTCTAAACGAAAAGTTAATTTCAGTTGCTAATTAAATACTAAACTCTAGGCATTTCATTAAAATATAAATTTGCATTTGTTTCTTAGAAGTAACAACAGGACATATCTATGGTAACCCTGCAAAGTTAAAACTTCTGTCATTTACACTACTTCAACATTATCCTGTATAAAGTAGCACCCTTGGAGCTTCTACAAAGTTCATCGTTAAGTCTAAATTCCTTGATGTTTAAATAATTGGTGGCGTGCGTTCAAGTGCTCCATCCCACCTTTGAAGTTATAATTAAGCTTAGTTGTCTCAAAGTACCTACTATTAATATATTAGCTTTTGCATATGATGGACAAGCAAGCCTTGGATGGAATAATGGAATAGGACTTCGGTTCTATTTCGTTGGTTTTCGGATCCGAAGTAATGATCAAAAGAGACAGGCGGGGACGTTTGTATGGCTGCGCTAGAGGTGAAATTCGTGGACCGTAGCCAGACAAACTAAAGCGAAAGCATTCGTCAAGCATGTTTTCATTGGCCATGAGCGAAAGTCAGAGGCTCGAAGACGATCAGATACCGTCCTAGTTCTGACCATAAACGATGCCAACTGACGCTCCGTGGTGGTAGTCTCAACCTTCCCCACGGGCAGTCCCCGGGAAACCTTTAAGTCTTTGGGTTCCGGGGGAAGTATGGTTGCAAAGCTGAAACTTAAAGGAATTGACGAAAACCTGAAATGAGTAGCCAGGTATCTGTATCAGCGTTTTGATTACCGTTCTGGTGGGTTAGTGACTGGGGTTGTACTTCATGGAGTAGCGCTCATGATGTTGTTACCACTCATGTGGCGTAAAGATCTTGAACAACCCTCAGTGCCTCTGGGGTGGCGTTAACAATTAGACCTTCTGGCCTCTTGGGGCCGGATAAACTGGTCAGTCGCCATCTCGACATTGCGTGTAGCAAATACTGCCCAGCGCTGCTTCGGCAGCGCTTAGCCTTGCCAGAGCAAATAGGATCGACTGGCTTGGCGTCTCCGCAAAATCTAATTACTGGCTCGAGATGCATATGCAGTGGCGCTGGTGTTACGTGTGTGTTGGATGCCTATGCATGTGTAGTTTGTCCATGGTTAGGGCGGGGATATAAGGTGCCATCTAGTGTTGGGGACGGACATCTGTCTGGCTCCTTCGCAGTGCCTGATACCATTGGTACTGGTGCTGTGTCCTGAGGAAAGATCCGCGCGCCGAAAAACTTCCAAAAACGTAACTATTTATACATATATATACTTTTTCTCTACGTGACCATCGATATATATCCATAAACTGTACATAACATATCTTCTATATCCATTTATATATATTCTATGCAAAGAGATGTGCGCGGATCGGAGCCCGGGCATTGGATGGTAGCCCAATTGGGTGCCCAGGGTTAGATTTGCTGGCGGACCGGTGCGCATGCTGTGGCGGGTGTACCTAAAACATGGAAATGACAATGGCAATGAATGTGAATATTTATGCGCTCGATACTGCCTTGACTCCATGCGAAACTCCGTTGCAAGTCGCTGCAGCTTGTAACGTTAAAAATTCTGTCAATACTGACACACCGAGGTGCTTGCATGGCCTCGATTCTGGTGATGGTCGCCGGCGCTGCCGGTTCCTGAAGCTAGGGTTGTGGAATATTCGAGGCTCTAGTGGAGGGACAAAATTTGCGTCCATTGTTGCGGATGCAGTGAGGTTGAAGCTTAACGTGGTGGTTCTTACTGAGACCCGCCTCAGTGAGGTTGGCCTTGAGCTTGTGGAAGGGGCGACCCTCTATAACTCAGGTCCCACCATAAACCAGCGACCTAACGGCGGCGTGGGATTCTTGGTGTGCGGTAGTGTGAAACCCGCCCCGCGCGTCGTGAAGTTCGTTGGACAGTCCGAGTGGGTGGCAACGTTGGAAGTGGAGCATAAGGGGGCCACTGTGGGTTTGGTTGCCTCCTATGCACTAACGGAATGCTCCACCTGCGAGCGCACAAAGGAGCTCTTCTATAAGGAGCTCACAACTGCGTACAAGTCGCTCCAGCTTGAGTGCGATACGTTCCTAGTTCTGGGAGACTTCAACTGCCGCCTCGGTAGAGATGCCAGACAATGCGCCCCAGAGGTGGTCGGAACCAGGTGCGATAATGAACAGGTAA
>JAUOZQ010001211.1:0-16519 GCA_030710315.1 Anomotaenia brevis
AATCACGTAAATCAATAATTGAAATGTGCTTGTACAAGAACACCCGCTCACGCACTCTACCAACTCGTTGAGTTGAGCTTAAAGATAAATAGACCTGGTGCGGAATCACGGAAGTGGGGTTTATCATTTGATGGTGCAGCCTGCAGGTGGCCTTCCTACAAATTCTTTGTAATCAGCTCGGAAAACAGACTATAATATTTTTGGGTTGGAGTCTTATTTAATTCAAACTCTAAACAGACAATTTGTCATATATTTGCGATTTTTGCGGTGGCAGATTCTTAAACATATTCAAATTGAATGTTTTGCTCTTTTGTGAATGACATGACAAAGTTTGTTTTCCAATCACAATTCAAAGCTATTTGAGGGACAAAGTCCTGTCTTGAAAGTGAAATAACTGATAATCATGTGATGAATCAGATACAAATTAACGTCTTTGAGAGAAAATTTGACCTTTGAAAAGCGATGGGAAATAGCGATGTCAAAGTATGCGAAGTGCAAATTCCTACTCCTTGCGACAGTTCACGCAATAGTTGTCGTTAAAATTCCGATTCATTTCGCCTACTCGCTCTTGCAGAAAGATATGACAAGCGGTAATTTGTAGTGATTTTCAAAGTCAGATTGTGTTGAAAAGAATGGATTCTTGTCGATGAATGCAAATGCGATAAAGATAACGTAAGTTCTGTTTTCAATTGTTACTAACATTTATTTCGGAACAGCAAAACATATATGGCTCACTAATTGGTCAGGAAACTCAAATTGACACGGAATTGTGCCTCTAAATGTACATTGATTGCAGTTAGTATGTTGTGGCTAGTGCCTGAATCAAGACATCATTAAATAAAAGTCCTGAAAGATTTCTCTGTCGGCGTTTGATTCATGTGCTGGCCCAGGCATTGTAACGTAGCATACGCTCGAGCATTTGATTTGCATTTCGAACATTTTTCTCGAAGCAGAGAGCCTGCATGCCGAGCGAGTCTACGTAACCACAGACTTAATGTCAAACACAGGTTGAAATCGCGTCTCCTAAATAGCTGACAATTCTAGGAGGACAAAAGAAGAAACTCGTATGTTTACTCGGTTACCAAAGGCTGTTTATTTATATTTATATATGGAGACAGAGACCTGTTTATAAACTTGCCCACTGAAACAAGGCCGTCCTAAATAGATACTTAGATGAACTCGTAGCCAATATAAAAAATGGCTGAAATATTTCAGGAAGAGCCTCGGTAGCGACAGCTGAGCAAGCTAACTAAAACGCCAAATGGGATCATGCGACTACTAAAGAAACGACCGAACCTTCACATTCAAACACCTTTGGCCCTATATGCCCAAAGGACCTCATAATACAATGCTGAAAGGTATTCAAAGGGAAGTTCAGTTTGCTGAACAGTCAATTTTATCATCCAACAACAACCCAGAGGTGAAATAACAAATCCCAAGATTATCAAATTTACTTGTATTCAAAAGGAGAACCCACATTAAAGTCATGAACAGAAGACTACGTCATACAATACTTGCACGACAACGACCAAACTTTATGCTAATTCGCTGAAGACGGATTACATAAAACCCACCGTTTGAAAGCAATGCGTTATATGCCAAAAGAAAGCTGTGATTTTTGTAGTGATGCCAGTGCCAAAGCAGCGTATCCAGCGATTTTTCACGTTTCCACATGAGACAGCAAATAATGATGCTCTTGTCCGAAGGAATCGCAGAAAGATTTAGCTGAAGAAGCCTGACAAATGCCTCAAAGGATTTGCGTCTGCCAACTGACCATAGAGTAAGAAACATGAGGTGTCATCGACAAGTTTAGAAATGCATTGGGTCAAAAACATGGCCCAAGCAGATATTGTCAGATAAAGTCGTTTTCGCGTGTAGTGCCGACTGTAAACTGCAAAGTGCAGTAAGTCATCGCCCTCCACTTCATCAGTAAAAAATCTCTTAATGAGAAAGCACGCCACCAGCTCGACGTCGGCTCCTGCATCACGATTGATAGGCTTGGCGTTCACCTTCTCCTGGGCCAAGGCAGCTTTTAAATTGGCGTGCAAATAAGGACTCTGTATTGTTATAAGTGTAAATATCATGTGGGCTTCCAGAAAGTGTGCATTCTGCAGACGCTGGAACATTTGATTAGCGTTTTGAATTTAGGCCTCTAACCGATTCTGCATGCCGAGTGCCTCAAACAATTTCTACATATCAATGATCAACAGAAAGTTGCTCATACCAAGAACGACGTCAACTGAAAACGGTCTCCTCTCTTCCTTTGGTTTACTCAAAGTAAATAAATCCTTTTAGTAGAGGAGATACATATAAGAGTGATACACATCGGAGGACAGCCATGAAAGCTCAGCACTACTTAGTCTTATTGCTAATTAGACTTACTACTTAGTGTTTCCTTAGAAGGGAAACACCTCCTGTGCTAACTCAGTTTCCGTCTCTGTATTCAAAAATGGGACCTTTGCGTTTTCTGATACATGGCAGTGCGTGACGTGACCTTGGGAATGTACTTCACCAAGCCGAATCATCTTGATGACGTTTGTACCTGAAATGGAAATGCCTTTTATTAAAAGTCCTTCCGGATATGTTTAATGGAGATCTGGATTTGTAAATTAACCCTACTGCTCCCAGCTATTGTTCGCTTCTGTGCAAGCCTTCAAAAGACGAGAGTGTATTCTGTGACTTATTTACGGTTTGAAAGCCCTTGCATTATTGACGCGTACGCTTTTCAAAACACCCAATGAATTTCAAATTAATCAGTACATAGAATATATTTCATTGGAAAGGCAGATATGGAAATTTTGCAAAATGAACAATAAATCTAAAATCAACTTGTTGAAGGCCTACTTCTGCTTACCCATATTCGTCACATGGTTTTCTTCACCAGGTCTTGCTTAGTAGAAGTCATACATCTTTCTTATATTTCTATGATGGAAGCATTTTAAATTTTGGAGTAATAGTGATAATTTGAAAGCTTTGCGATATAAATGAAGATTGAAGTAACGGGTTCTTAAGAATTGTCCGACGCTCTCGTAATCATTCGCGTTGACGTTGAGAGTGAAACAATTTCTGTGGGTATAATGTTGAGAACGTGCGATAATGAACTGGTGGTGACACACCATGGTAGTCCTGACTAATTTCCGGCCTTGGATGTAATGTTACATCTCAGTAGTCGATAGGATGCCAATGGATCTGATCTAATGCATGGCTAAGAAATCGCCATAATCAAGCATGTCAATTCTAACATTGCTGTTGCAGTGTTAGTCATGCTGGTAACCAATCGGGGTCGGTTTTGCTTCGTGTTGGCTTTGGATTAGCTCATGATGGTGATGTCTATTGTCTAAAATATAAGAACCCAGGCTTTAAATTCTAAATAACAAATCGAAAGGGGTGATTCAATGAACAATTATTCCTATTAGTGCTTTGATGATATATTGATCAACTACCTTAATTTATTAGATTTTTTTGGAAAGATGACGTCAATTAAACAAATCAGAAAAAAATACATGAAAACAGCTTAAGGAGTAAAAATGGGTAATAACACTAAATTTAACTTCGAGAAAATCTATTAAATTGAGTATTAAACATTAAGACTTTTCAGACTTGACAAATAGTGGTGACATGATAATCGACGAAAGCAGTGGCGCCAAGGTCTACCATTATTGAGGATACTACAATTGTTAGAAACTTGCAAGGTGCTTTTAAAAAGCAAAAAATATCTCAAAGAATGGGCTTCTAAAAACACGCCGATATCAGAAGCAGTAATGTTTTAGATAGATGACGTCTTTGGGAAAATTTGACTTAAATAGATTACATGTAAATACCATAAAAGTAGATAAACTTAGCCAAGAAAAATGTGGAGCAAAGCTACCGTCTTGAAAACACTAAGTGGTCATTCCGATCTAAAAACAAATTGCCTTTACAAAAATCAAACGAAATACCTCAAAACATTATTATTTGCACATGTTTCGTTAAGATTAAAATGGTACCAAAGCCATGTCCTTTTGTTGATAATGTCATGAAACAAGAGCAAACTTTACGAATTTTCTTCTTGTTAAAAAATCAGTTTTAATTCAACAGTCCAAATAGAGAGATTTGCTTTAGAAGACTTTCACTCTGTACAAAATTCATGAAAGCTGAATTCATTGCTGAACTTTTGTATGCAAGTAAATTGTCTACAAATTGCGCTTTTGAGAGGAACCCTCCTACATCTTGTAAGATTCCCATTATCTTACTCCTAGCTTGCTACATAGTACGCGCGTGGAATTAGCTTTCTCGTAATATTAAAGAGTCTTTTTGGAGAGGCGTACACATGAAAAGATCACATGTTCCCTTATTGTATTTTTGGGCTGAAATATGCGATTCAAAATACTATGAACAAATGTACAAAGTAGAAAACAATTGTGTGCAGTAGCAATCGAAAGCCATTGAAAACCAAACAAGTCGAATTTTGTTAAGGAGACTAAATTAGACGTCTACAAATTCTTGCAGCAAAAGATCAAATAAACCAGTGCAATCATACAAAGGCACCCAGATGGGATAGCACACACTCCAGCAGAGTAGGAGCTCGTTTTTTTCAAGCTCAGGTTGCCGTCTTCTTTCCGAGTGAATACGTCATTAAAGCGCTGGTCCTCCAAACGAACCACTTTGTTTCTGTTGATCAAAGTTTGACTTAAGCGCTGTAGGTGATAAAATCATGCTCACTTAATGACTTAAAACATGGGACGAAATCATACGGAAATCAGGATACTTACACTTATTATATGCTAGTGAAATTCAATTCTACTAATATGTGTATTACAAACGTAAGTTGTATCGAAATTCGATGACTTCTGGCAGGTTTACTGGAATTCAGCATTTGCTGAGTGGCGTTTAAGAAAATATCTAGTTCTGTAAGGAATTCTTCTGAAAGCCTTCGTGATTTCACTGTTGGCGAGATTGGTGGATTGTTGGCGTATGATCGGCTACAGGGAAATCCACTTTTATCAAAGTGGAATAGTGGAGATGTGCTATGATAAAAGCTCGTACCCGATATCCCAACTACTAAGCCCAGAATTGTAATAAGTTGCAGAGTATTAGCGGAAAACATGTTTCCTATGTTAAGAATGAACATGCTGAGCACACCACTACTTATATTAAAATGTGCAAGAATTTGTGTATTGCATTGTGCTGTTCCTCTATGCTATTGCTGTTGGAATGGTGCCTAATAAGGAGTTTGTATATTTGCAGGAAAACAATTTCAAATTTGCTTATAGTATTGTGAATTATTTATTTCTGCTTCAAAATACAGCAAGGTAACATGTGTTCTTTTTATGTTTACTCTCTTCAAAAGGACCTTTCAATATTCCGAGAAAGCTTTCACCACAATTGTAACATGTAAGAAGTGAGGAGTAAAATAATGGAATTCTTAGAAAATGTAGGAGGGTTTCTCTTAAAAACGCAACTTGCGGGCTATTTGCTTGCATACAACAAATTCAGCAATGGATTCAGCTTTTGTGAAATTTGTGCAGAGTGAAAGTTTTCTAAAGCAAACCTCTCCATTTAGACTGCTCGACTGTTCAATCTGATTTTGCCACAATGGGAAAATTCATGAAGTTTCACTCCCGTTTTACGACTTCATTTACAAATATATTGCGTTCTTGCAACATGGTATTATTAATATATATAGTGGATATATGTTGCAACTCATGGTGGTGGTACAATTACAATCCCAAGGGAACCATAATAGACTTTCCTTGAACCATGCAGAACTCAGATATTTTACTTTACTGCATAGTGCATCCTATGCGCTATTTACTCAGGGTAGAAACTATTCATCATTTATATTCAACCTTTGAAAATAAAATATGGCTTTATTATTCAAATAGCAAAATTAATGGTTCAATAAAATTTGAATATCATTTAACAATCATTTTCATCATTTGTTTCAGAATGCTACAAAAGTCTAATGTAAATTAATAAAAACCCAAGGTTTGCCACTATGAAAAAACACAACCAGATTTTGTCTTCAGTGAACTCCTTACTAAGCATAGCCACTTGTTTATCCACCGTCGGAGTTAATTAATAAGTAATGCAGTCTTGCAAGCCTTCCATGGAAGCATGAAGTTGCACAACAAGTTCAATCCTACCTCAAGGAACTTAAGTTAAAATTCTTTGGTTGCTTTCAAAGTTATCACTAATATTCCTGCTGGGTGCACATAATCAATAAACAGTTCCCTGAAGCCATCATTTAATAAACATTTATATTGTAATATAAACGTTTAGCAAGATCGGGCGGTGTCATCAGTGCGAAGATGAGATGCTGACTAATGGCATCGCCGGTTTAAAAGAAAAAAGGCGGTTCTAGTGTAGATTTCGATTTCAACTGTTCCAAGCATTCTGAGGAGCATTCTCTCCTTTAGGGAGAAACGACTCTGCCCAAAATGACGATGACCACGTCACGTCACTGGATCTAACCGTAACAGGAGATAGCACTTTGAACTTGCGCAACCCAGGCTGTGTCCCGAAAAGTAAGCACCGCGTGTTTGTGGAAATAGCGAATAAAACATCAGTCCAACGTTCTGTTTTTCGTTGTGTTGACTTTATCAACACAGTGTGACTTCCATGTTAGTTAGAAGAGCGAGCGTCCATCGTCAGCTCATCTCCACAAAGTTGTACCATCCATGAGCATTTTCATGGGACAATCGTTTATATATATTTTGCTCACCTTCATTTTTAGGCAACCAGCCAATGGCATGCCAGATAGTGTATGTTTAAATGCGGTCATTGATTCCCCGGGATGAATCCTTTGGCATGGACTAGGGGTCAGTAGCACATCTGATGGAACGAAGGGGTAGGCCACATTTGGTTTGACGGGGGCTGCCTGACTCATTTATGCAGCATTTCTTAATCAAGGTTCATTTAGTTCACTGGGAAGCAATTTGGTACTTTTAAAATTACGCACATTGTCTTTGTAACAACTTCCAACTTCTAGTAGATAAGTCATAAGAGCGCAGTTGAGTTTCAGGCTGAAGCTATAGGACGTCTAATGGTGCAATAGCAAGTTAGGTCTTCAAAAGGGTCTTCGAACGGATGTTGGGTGAGGAAGCACTTCCCATCGCATTTCTCCAATCATGTTAGCAGCGTTCCGAGAGAATGTGTTGGTACATTCTGCCCCCACTGATGAAGCGGGACACCATGCTGCATTTTCCACTTCTGCTCTTCAACGAAATAATAGTAAATCTTTCGATGTAGCAATACCCCGCCTTAGTTTAAATCGGATTGTATAGTTCATGCATTTTCGATATAATATAGATGAGTATTCCAGAAAACAGAATTTAGCCGAAATTCGAGATTTGGAAATGGTGCATTAATTGAAGAAGCTTAGCAGTTCAATATCCCGGAATATATGAGAATCCATTTAGGCTTTTAGGTAACATAAGAACTGTATTAATAAAAAAAAACATTCGTATGTAAATATATGTGGAAAAATTAATTACAAGTTAATTAACTTGCATTTATTTATATAATTTCAATGTGACCAAATCAACCCTAACCCTAACAATGTGCCACATTGTCGCAAAATCATTATTAAAAAATATAATCTGGGAGAAAAATGTTCTCATAATATTAAAGCCGAATAGTTGAACGACATTCGAATAAAAATTCTAGTATAGTGATTCGCAACTTCTCACGTTGTTCATTCTACAGCTTATTCATAATGTAGTCAAATGAAAAAGCTACGAAAGAAGAAATCCTGCCAGAGTCGTCCCCTTATTCTAAGAAATTAACAAATTTTGCGAGACTCTCCCTCTACAGACAAACATCCAAAGGGTGAAGTCTGATGTGGCCTAAGGAAGGGCTTATACATAAAGTAGAAGAAACAGATCATCCCAAGAGGCCTAGTTCCGTGCATCATTGCAACTTAAAACGGTGATTTAACATGTCTCTCATAGTTAGGCAAAGTGGGTGTAGGGTGCCAAGTTCATCTACTAGATCTTGAGCTGGGTGATTTCGCGCAATAGTTTCAAGCCGGTATGTTTCTGCCTTGTCTCGTTAATTCTTACCCCCTCTCCACAAAACAGCCTCGAATTACCGGTGCAGCTTAGCTATTTATTAACCATGCAATCAGGAGTCATTTTTAGCCCTTAGAGTTCTTAATGAGACGCCAACGGCATAAGGCCACAATTTTTTTGGTTTCAATTTAGGCTTCCAGTAGTGGAAGCCAGCCAAAAAGAAACGCAACCTAGGAGGTCGCTTCGGTACTCACCATGCAATAACGGTGGTGAAAAAACCGTAAAACGGTGATCTGCTGTCCGTTTGGTCGAGGCACCACCCTCATTGGTGTACTTGCTCTCTCTGCAGCAGGAAGACTTGCTGACGAAAAACTCTTCTACTCCAGCTTCAAGTTCATTTTCAGACTTAAAGGACGCTGGCACATCTGCATTTATCAATTTGTTCAGCTGCAAGTCTCTTCTGTCATTCGATATTTTACTGTAATATTCTTGCAGAAATAATTAGAATATTGTACGCGAGATAATTATTGCATGCAATCAAGGTCATGATTCAGCGGGTAAGAATTGTGTCTTTGTTTTGGGGTCGATTTTTGGGCTCCGACACATGCATCGAACATGTTGAACCTCAACGAATCTTGATTTCATCAAATAATTTTCTTCATTTAATCTATTAATCCTGCACTTTTATTTTCAGGGGTCTATATATCTTCATATATAAAATTATCCAGGGTCTTTTGACCGGAACGGAGGTTTGTCCTTGATTGTTCATAGTGTAAACATGTTAGTTTGAAATAGGTTGCTGGGTTGAAATTTAAAATATTAGATCCCTTATCACATGAATACAAAGTTAGTTCCTCAGTTTCGCTTTCAGTGAGGTATTTCACGGTAATCACCTGATTTATTTTAGGCCGAAAAATGTGTGTAAAGCACTTTCGAAGAGAATGCGCACCGTAAAAGATAAGTCCGAAAGATCACACAAGCCAAGGCGCGTGAAGCTTATAGCAGCTTCCGTTGGGGGTGGACTTGCCTAGTTTTCACACTTTCTGTTCATTTCATTCAGTTGAATCAGTCCAACCAAGAGATGTTTAATTAGCTTTTGCCTGACAATCTCCATTACCGGTACCCCTGGTTGAGGCCCGATCTCCCACACCGTCCGTCGGTTCAAGAGTAAATGCGGTCGACTAAACCATTGAGCCCAACTCGAGTTGAGCAGGTAATAGCACCTGTTGTATCGTAAAGCTTAAGACCTTTTTAATAGCAAAGAATGACTCCTCGCAGCATAATTGAATTACTCAAATATCATACGACTGTGCCACTTTCGTTATCTTTCCTTAATAAAACAAAACATAATACATGAAAGACTATTCCTCCCCAGATATACATCCGAAGTGTGAAGTCTGATGGGACCTACTGAAGGGTTCAAACATTAACAAAGAAGGACAATTTCATTAGCCCTTTACTACATCTGCCTCAAATAAATTCCTTTCAGGCGTTTATCATGTCCAGTCCTAAAAGGGATTCAGTATGCCCCTCCTGGTTATGCAAAGTGGGTATAGGATACTAGGTTTGTCAAATCGATCCAGGGCCCGGTAATTTCTTAAACTACTTTCAGACCAGTGTGTTTTGCCTTGTTTAGTTAATTCGACCTCCTCTCCCCCCCAACGAAGCAGCCACTGATTATTGGTGCAGCTGGACTAATATATGTACGAACACCACTGCTTGGTTAATTCCTCAGCCCTCTCAAAATTAATAAATTTGTCCCCAAATAGGTATTTCTAAGCCTTTAGACATCGTCTTGAGATCCTGATACATGAAAGACATTTTCGAAATTGCACGTGTCCAAAATACTCTTTGTACTCAAACGCCTATTTAAGTAGCACTTAGTGTTTCCCTTCCAGTACTGGACAATACTTTTGATAACAAATGAAAGAGTCAATTTTTCAACGCCACTGAGGATTTTAAGGCCTAAGACCGTTTATACGGTTTTGATCCAGTGTCTATGCGATTTATTTATAAGGAAAAAACTCCATTTATGGTTTCTCAATGACCATGGCAAGCTTTATTTCATTCATGGGAAGGTTATCTTTATGATAATATAATCGGCCTGGGAAATCTCATTAATAAACGCCCTGACTAATAGTGTAGAAGTGGTGATTTGCGTTTCCTTTGAACAAAAGACTGGCTAGACGCTTTAGAACTCATATTAAATTCGCAGTACCTGCCATAATCGAGTGTTTTTGAACACTGCGTTTGTTGATACGAAATCGCACAAAAGAGACTGGCCTAAAAGCACAGACAAGGACAATAGCAACGAGATAATCAATTAATGTGTTCCCCTTTTGAAACCTAGGTTGCAAAGGTCATGACCAAAACACAAAGAGAGGTTGACTAAAAACCGCATCAATTTAGTGGTCACTGAGTCCACTCCAAATTAGCCCATCGCCATACCATGAGTCATACATGGTATCGGTTAAAAAATGTTCAAAAATATGTAAGTATGTATGTATGAATTTGTGGGATTGAATCCGGTATGTGTAATTTCAAATCAACATATCCTTGTTAACCGTGTTATGAAAGTACCAAACTCGAAAGTGGCCTTTCGATTGCAAGATAAAACAGTTTATCAACCCAAACCTTATGGTTTATAGTGGGCGACAGAATTATATCATAGAGCATCCATAAGCGAATCCCACCCATTTTCAATGTTTGAATATATTTTTTTGTTTAAA
The DNA here is from genome assembly GCA_030710315.1 of Anomotaenia brevis. Taxonomy (NCBI): domain Eukaryota; kingdom Metazoa; phylum Platyhelminthes; class Cestoda; order Cyclophyllidea; family Dilepididae; genus Anomotaenia; species Anomotaenia brevis. Next base: position 10,721 of record JAUOZQ010001211.1, read on the forward strand.
TTTTTACCTTCCTCTCAATAAGGGGTTATTTGTAGAATCAAATCAGAAAAACTCCAACCCAACTATTTTTCTTCAGGCTAGACCGTCCAAACGGACATATTTCATTGCAGTGAGATGAAATGCTACATTTCGATGAGAAAGTAGATCACATTTATCCAGAGAAATATACTTTTCTACGGTTCCTAGTTCTGTCTTTTTTCATATAAGAATCGTGAATTTAAAATTTACTGAACGATATTCCCTTAAGCTTAGTCGATGAACACAATTATTTGTAAACCAGTTTGCACATGAATGAAATAACTCCGTTCTAGATTATTGATTCCTCCTTTTAGAAATTGATCTTTTGAACTGCAAATAGCTGTAAGCCATTAACAGCAGGAGCTGTAAAGATGCCTGACAAACGACGGCAGGGATCTCGATTAATTTCTGGCAGAGTTGGTGCTGGGTTTGGGCCTCTCTTGCCATTTCTCTGGATGTGGCACCACTCCGTCGCCAAAGCCTCCTTCACCCTCTTTTGTCTCCAACTGCATTCGAATCAGGTTAGTGAGCCTTACTCAGCGCCTTCGGGCTGAGCTATCGATTCTTCTGCTGCACTGCTATGCCAGCAGATGAATTATACTAGTGCTATGCAAAATTGTTCCCTATTTCTTGCATAAGAGACCGATGAACTATGTTTTTTCATGGATGGGTCATCTACTAGATCTAGAGCTGAGTAATTGCGTAAACTATTTTTAAGTAACTATGTTTCTGCTGTTTCGTTGATTCTCATCCCCTCCCTATCCAAAAAACAGCCTCGAATTATGCGTGAAGCTATACTGATGTGTGTGAATACCTTTGTTTGGTTAATCTCATCATACTATATTTTTTTCGCTTACAGGGTAATACTTTTTATAGGAAGCTAAAAGAGTCAGCTTGCCACTGCCACTGAAGGCAAACCACTCCAGCTTTCCTAAGGAGGAACAAGCCATACACCCTCTTCTTTTTCCGTTACATTCTTTCACTTACTCCCCCACTAGTGGAAGACTAGTAGAAGCCAGCCTGAAAGAAAAGCAACTTGGGAAGTTGCTTCGGCACTCACCATGCAATAATAATAGTGAAGTATCATGAAACAGTGTGGCGTAGTTAGTTTGGTTGAAGGGTGTCCCTCGATGGTACATTTGCTCTCCGCAGCATGGAGAGACTTGCTGATGGAAATCTCATATTCCCCTGTTTCAGTCGAATTTTTGACCTCAAAGAAGATCAGCACATTTAAATTGTCCAACTTAACCAGTTACATGTTAGTGCAGGTCCCCATGTCCGTCAATTTTTAGCTCTAATATACTGATAGAAATAAGTAGTACATTTGAGGCGATTTAACTAATGACCGCTACCAAGGTCACGATTGAGCTTGTAAACGCCGTGACTGTGTATGGAGGTAAGTTTGAGACTCATAGTGGAATGTGATTTTCATTGAACTTGTAAGTAGTCATCATTACTAAAACTGATTCTTGTTTAAGGCTCTTTGTCTGAATGGGCTCAGACAAATGCATTTTGCAAATTCAAAATCTGGATTGGAATAATTTTCTTCTTTGAGTGCGCTTGACTGAGTTTCACTTGCTCTTCATTTGTTATAATAAAATTTCCCATAGCCTTTTAACCACAACGAAGGCTTGTCCTCAACTTTTACATTGTTAACAGTATATTTTATTTTTTAGGTTTTGGAGATTAAATTCAGAGTAGCAGGCTGCGTATCGTGATTCAGTTCTTTTGTAAACAATTTCAAACAGTGCCCCTGTAAAGTGATCGATCCAGGACAATTCAGCTCCTTTTCAAGATGGCATTGCTTTCGCTTTCTATATCGACGAACTAAAGTCACTTCATTTAGAGATTCCATTTACAGAAAACTAGTTCAATTATTGTTTTACTAATCCTCACATTCGTTAAATTGTAATTTCGAGTTGCGTTCTTTAAATGTGGTCTAACCAGACTTATGGGTCAAAATGTTTTTAAAAAAGCATAGATTTTCATTGCTAAGTAGGCAGGTATTGGAACTATTCTTGCTGCAATATAAACAAAGTTAATTTCGGTGCACACGTCTATTAAAAATATAACCTCAAACAGCGTCAAATTAAGTTGAGAACTCTGTAGTTGTAAGTTGAAGGTTGCTTTAGTGATCACTTATTTGAAGGGGATTTTTGCAGACTACCACCAAAGGAGATAAAAAAATAGTGTGAATATATCTTTTATCAAAGTAGTAAAAAAAAGGGACTCTGAATTATGTTAATGTTGCAATCGCAGAAAGAAAAGCAAAACCGTCTCAAAGTAAGGAGCAGTTGGACTGATTTATGTACCAATATCGCCATGTGGTTAGTCACCTCAGCCCATGCCATACCCTGAAATGAAGGCATTTAAGCCTATAGGGGAATACTGTAGAGATCAAGCGAAAAGGGCGATTGTGCGGACTTAATCGGTCATGCTGAGTGCGATCGCAGCTGGCTCGAGCTGAAAAAGGACATAGGCCCTCAAATTAGGCGTACAAAATGTGATGATAACTGCCTCAAGCTGGAAGTACAGAAAGAGGACCTCTGCCTGGAGCTATCTTTCTGCCAGTTTAGGCCACTAGGAGGGTAGGCCACTCAAAAAGTGGACGAAACTCAGAAAGCGCCCAGCTGTTGAGCGTAGTCAGTTTGGTTGAAGGTTCGCACTCAAGGGTGTACTTCCTCCCTTCTTCAACAGAGATAGACTTGTTTGCGGATATCTCATCTTTTTCCTTTTCGGCCTAAACTTGGCCAGTTAAATGTAAGTGTAGTCAACTATGAAAATAAGTAGCATATTGCAGGCTGATTAATTATTTAAGGCCATAAAGTTCCCTACTCAGTTTGTTAATGTCGTGGATTTGTAAAGGTCAATTAGTGACTCAGTGGAATGCGACTTCCACTGTGACTTTTAAGCAGGCTGGTTTACGAAGTCTGCTTTTGCTTTACTACTCGAACTGGCTGAAGTGGGCTCGGACAAATGATCTAAGCATTTTCAAACCTCAAGCATTTGGGTTGGATCAAAAATTATTCTATTATGCACTCAACTGTGCAACACTTTTCTTCATCTATTCTTTTAGTGCAATCTCCATTTTCGTCTGTGGCGAACACACATTTGTAGCAACAACGGATGTTTAGCGTCAGACTCGCAAAGTGTTAACATTTAGTTAAGATCCATTAACAGAAAACTATTTAAGTTAGTGTTCTTCCCTGTTTATCAGAATTCAAATTAACGTTTTCTTCTAATTTAGTCCAACCCTCATATGGGTTAAATTGTTTATCCGTTTGATGAGTTTGGCGTTTTAATTTGCGTTATACAATAACATTGTCATATTGAAAACATTGCTTCAACAGCACTGCAAAAGGGTTGAAAAGCTTTCTTCCAGTTTCTAAGTTACTTCACTCAAACTATGAATGAGAATACAGTGTTGGCTCTTCAGATTTACTTGCGAATCCGTTTTGTCTTCTATGCCAGATCTTAGGCCATTCTAAGGACTCGGCATACAAAATATTAGAATTAACGCAAATATGCTTCTAATTAAGTTGCTAAGTCGGCAGCGATCGCACCTACACTTGTTGCAATAATAACAGTAATCTGTGTGTTCCTTGAACAGCCACAATCGATCGAAAAGCATTCCTTCAGCTTCAGCGAATTAGTGAAACAACATTAGAAATAGACATGATTTTGGGTTTATTTGTTGAGAAACTTGAAAAATTTTCATGTCTTCCACATATAATGCCGTTACAAACAAATGAAAAAATTCAGCAAATGTTATTAATATAAGTGAAATTTAGTACCCTTGAAATTTCGTCATAAATGAAATTATTGCCTATGCGAAAAATTATTAAAACTCTGATAAGATTGCTTTGTGAAGATTACATCCAGCCCTTTATCAAAACACTCAGCCGTTCTCTACGATTCCCATTCTAATCTTCTTTTTCAAAATTTTATTAGCAAAAACGGTTGAAAATTTACAGGCTAGGCATTTGAAATCCCTTAGTGGGATTAAGCAAATGACCAAAATTTCAGTGACGAATCAAGTCCAGTCAATTTGCTATTCTAAAATTACAAAAACTGCTTCTGTTCGCGGTCAAAAAGAGGTGAACATCTAAGTAGATGGCTCCGTCCCAGCAACTGAGGAGAATAAGGCAACCGAAACCGCGGAATCAGAGGCCTCAGCTTAGGCTGTTGCCTCCAAGGCTCTGCGAAAACCCTTCTCAGTGGTTCCAGGGAGGTCGTTCGAGCTCGTCACGAATTCGTCCTGCTAGCCTCCATCAATAGCTACCACTTGTCACTCGATATTGGCCTCGTTTGCCCGGCCATCGTCGTGGAAACGCTAAGAAACTACCTAAAGGTCATTGGACGCGCTTAATTTGCTATCAGTAAACGAAAAGGGGCGTTACCTGAGCTAAATTTACACACTTTAAGGTGCTATTCGGTTCCGGCAAAAGCCTAAGCGAACACACGACTGCTGCCTCTTCAATAGAGTGCTCAGACACTACCCCTATGAGCATATGAATGCGTCCATCAAGTGTCTTGCACAAACCGACTCCCTTCGCAAAAACAAAACCTGTGAAGTGCATAATTTACCTGTCGACTAACTACCAACTACTTGTTTCTTCTAAGTAGCAATTATTTATTCTATTTTCAGGACTCCTACCCCATCATCGCGAAGCGCTTTCGGGTGAAACCCACTCTGCGGTTAGTGGTTGTCCGACTTTTTCTCCTTGAATTAACTTTTTTACCCTATCTTATTTTCATTTCAAAGGCTATCCTCATGGTGCAACATCCAGCTGTGAATCTACATCAGCTTCTTCATGGAGACGTGGAAATCGTGGATGAATCGAGACGAATGCGCTCGCATTTGAGGCGACAGAAGCAGAGACTCATTTCCACCTCCGCCAATGCTGCAGAACCTAAGAAAAATAACTGCCTTGTCGCTTTCACGAAGCACGACTTTACAAAACCCAACTCAGGTGGAATGGACGCAGCATTTATGGAAGTGCCCCACAACTAGTCGGTGATTTTTCACAGTACATTCAAACAATTCATCGAATTTTAAGTTAGTAAACTTTCTTCTCTTTCTGTAGCAAGTGAGATTTCGCGTAGCATCAATATCCTCCAAAAGCTGAGCATGTGTCTAGGTTTGTCCCTGGTTTTCTAAAAGTTTGTCTCACTGGAAATAAATCAGTAGTTGGTAATTCATATTTCCGTTTACAGAGGACCGGAGGCGTGTGGTTTTGAGTGGGACAGACGATGAGGCCTCGACACGACAATCGAAGCAACTGACGGAGACACTCAATTTCATGCCGCATTTTGGTGAATTGACACACATAGGAATGACGATGGCGCTTTTGGAGGGAACAGATGGCATAATGATGAACGGTGTCATTTTTCTATCACAAGGCAGATGTGTTTACCAGTTTTATTCGTCCATCATCCACGACGCAATTAAGGGGCAAGAAGTAGGTTTGAACCCTTTAAACGAAGCTGAGTGGGTGTGGAAATTGTCGAAACAAGTGGGAAAAACGCGTTTATTCCGGAGAGCTGATACTTGGTTGAGGCCAATTTCGTTTGTAGTTATGTGCACGCTGTGTAGGATTCTCAAGTATTTACTGATTGGTGGCACTGGCTATGGCTAATTTTACTATCGCCAGCCTAAAGTGTGCCGGTTATTGAGTGACTATTCTAATTGAATTATCACATAAGAAGTAAGCGATTTCACGATATGGCGGTTACGAGGCAGGGATAAAAGTATCAAAATGGAAATTTACTGGGGAAAAT
>JAUOZQ010001212.1:0-16499 GCA_030710315.1 Anomotaenia brevis
AAGATAATAGAAAATCGGTTTAATCATATAATATTTCTCTAACCTAGTTCATAAAATGAAATCAACTTCTGAGCGTGTTGGCAAGACCTTGTTTGGAGACATATTCGCAGCGAACTTAACTGTGAATCATAGTCAAATCTTAATCAAGACAATTCTTCTAGCAAACTCGTCATATATATATTCATATGACATAATTTAGTCAGCAAAATTATTTCGACTCTTGATTATAATAACGCTTATTTAACGCAAATTTAACACAACCTGGAAATTGTTAATGTAGTAGCAAGGCATATTGAGGTTACCTTACATGACTGATGGTATTAATTATGATTTTACAAAGTCACTTTAAGCATAAAAATTATAGCTCTATAAAAATATTATTGAAGACTATAAAAGTCAAAAGGAATTGACATTTCAAATACAGCCTTTGCATATGTAAGCAGTAAAATTTCTAGTACTTTTAGATCTGTTGCCTTTTTACAATCTTGGATTTATCTTTTTCCATTATTAACCTGAAATGATTTGGAGATACCGAGGACATAAAATAAGATGTACTTTTGAACCTCTATAATTTAAACTCATTTTCATCATATATAAATGTTAAGCAGTTTAAAAGAAACGTTTGTTTGTTAATAAAATCTTTTTGAATGAAAACGAATCCATATTTTTGTGGATTTCTTTATCTTGCTATAATCAACGGTGTGCATTGCAACTGGCATTAAGCAACAATGAAATCAATGTTTCTTGGTTTAAAAATTGAATAAGAATGTGCCGAATAGCCGTTTTACGTTTTCTTAGTCAATTTAGCGTATCTTACTATGAGAAACAAACCGATCTTAAATAGCTATTTGATCTGCGGTTATCAGAAAATGCATTATTTTTAAATAACCAAATTTTGGAGATAATAATGGTATTTCTAATACGATATATTTACTTTATTTAAAAATCATTTTTAGAGCATCTAATCCTCTCACAAATATATGACTTTTAATTATTGGGGACGGTTTGGGGTCTTGGCTATTTAATAAATTAAAAGTAATTTCTTATCTTGCACCAACGATACAATTAGTTGAGGAAGTTGCCACCTAAACGCATCATCTACCACTACAAGAACAGTAAAGATGAACAATGTAAATTTAAAAAATGGACCACATTACGTCATTTCTAGAAGAATAAATACTTATGTCCTATATTACAGTCTTCCGAAAATATTTGTTGTAAGAAATAATCTAAACAGTTTTATAGCAATCGTCCACGTAAATTTTCTCAACAGAAAGAACCCATTTGACTAAAAACCGTTATTAACAATGGGTAATCAAGAAGCCTTATGATTTTGTTTTCTTTGTTAACATTACTTTTATTTCATGGTAATTAACACAGCGAATATTTATTGTTAAAGAAAAATAGATAAGATTAGAAAATAGGCAACATCGAAAAATGTCGAAAGAAAACGTTGAAAGCGCAACCTATTGCTTGGCTGCTGTCCTCAGAATGCACACCAGGTCATATTTAGCATAAAATAAATACAACCATATTATAGATATGTGGAGAGTGAATTGACCAGCTTGCCCACATTTTATCAAGCTAAACATTCCTAAATTTATTCTTTGTAGAATTAAATTATTTAATAGACTTGTTAAAAATAAGAGGAAGGTTTCAAGGCAGTTTTTAAGATGTTTGATATCATAGGTTATTATTGCACATAGATAAGTAAAATGATAATAAGCAGCAGGTAGCAATTTTTTTTTGAATTTAAGCAGAGTTGCAATCAATCGAATTGAATGCCTCGTGAAATACGGAGAGAAGTGTGTCCTTCAAGGATTCCAGGTAGGGATTTTGGGGAGGATACACCACGAATAGAATAACAGAGAATGGACGTATTTCGTTTATTTTAAGCTTTTCAAATCGCTGAAACTGCACATTGAGGTGGACCAGGAGATGTGTCACGTTCACCTTTACCTCAGGCTTAGTGACTGCAAGACTGTAAGGCAGTGGTCTAAAAGAAAAAAGACAAATGCGCTTTCAGATCTTTTAGTCTACCGATGACCCAATAGCAGCACTGGTTGCTAAATTACTACTCATTTTAGCTTAGCAGCAGCAGCAGGAATGGCATCTTCGTGTCGCTCCTCTGACAACGCCCAGCTGCCACGATTACATATAAGGCTTCAAAACAACATGCGAGTTTAAGGATCACCGCAGAAAGTTTTTTCATTAGAATGTGTATAAATTACAGGTGGGTGCGTATTTTAGACTATTTGCCGCAATCCCGTTGTATCGTCAGAGTCACTGAACATCACATTGCCCAGCAGAAGTGTGCATTTGAAGTCGCTATTATCAGGCCAGCATTTCGCATACCAATCGGAGGTGTTGCCGTTAAATCGTATCTGCCTTATGCCCTCCTTTATGTGGAGACCAAGCAGGGCTGTACTGTTAGATTAAATTTTAAAAACTGAAAAAAATTTAATGAAACATTGCGGAATTTTATCTTTTTTTCCATAAAGTTTAGTGGAATCACAGACAGCGCATTTAATACCTCATAATTTTATTACATACCAATTTTTAGACCCACTGAACTGGCCCCATATAGTATTAACTAGCAAACATTTGCAAAGCTTGCAAAACAAATTAATTAATTCGGCTAATGTCGAAGTTTGCCTTTGCAATCATAATTAAAGAAAAGTGAAGTGTTTTTACATAAATATCGCTGTAAGTTATTTATTTATGTTTGACAACGACCACTTAATAATTTTATTCTCATCGTTAAGAATGAATTAAGTTATATAAAAAACCTACCAAATTCGTCCAGATTCCACTTACTCAAAATCTAAAAAAAATTTATTGAAACCACGAAAGTTTATATGACTGTTTGGATATGCGATATATGATAGACATTGCAACATCGATAGAAATAGAAATAATTGCACATTGACATTTCTGTAGACATCTAAATTATAAAGGCCACTTGCAGTATTACATTAACACGCCTAACCCTTAAACTGGGTGTTTTGCTTCTTCTGGCAAGTCTTGGCTAGGCCTGTATTAGATATTCAGAAATACATTTGTAAAGATTAATAAAAATTATTGAAGCAAATTGATAAACTACTTTGAGCAAGAAATATACGTGAATTAAACAGATCAGTGAATCCAAAAACCGCAGTTTTATATTTTGAATGTTATGCGGAACTAACTGCAAGATATATCTTAATATTAATCGTTTTATTTTTGAAACTCACTTAGTTCATTTGAAATTTCCTTATTAGTTATGGCTCATTAAAATAGCACGCCTCTTGGACAATCAAAACGGCAAGCACTTTATGATTGCATGGCAGGCGCTGGCAAAACAAACAGCCCATGCACTGGTCGTTTTAAGAGGCACTACCTCGAGAGTTTTGACTCCACAGAAGGGAAGGAAAAATGCCGACCTCAGCGTAGCACTTGTGTGGACAAATGTGTGAGTCTTTTTAGTCAATTTAAAAAATACAGGCAAGAATTGGCCTTTTTTAAAAAATTATTGGCTTTCTGTTTCTTTAAAAACGGTTTATTTATCATTTTAAAAATAAATCTGTTTGAATATGAACGGAACCGAATAACAAATTTACCAAAAAAATGAACAAATTAGGTAAAGAAACTATTATAAAAGAGCTTAGTCCTTGCAAGTAAAGTCGGTTGTCATTTATTTTCGTATTTATAAGAGTTCAACAATTTAAAAAAAAATCACTTTCAAGTTTTCATTGTTTTATTATACTAGTTGTTCCTCTATAGAGAGATCATCAAATATAATCAGACTTTTAATAAAAATGCTTAAGATATTTTCTAGTGTTTGCTTAAAAATACTAAAGTAGTCTTTTAATTTGTTCCTGAGTCGTGAATGACATTAATACCACGGCACAAAATATGTTTAATGGCTTCAACATAAATCATTTTTTCCTATTTCTGCTGAAAACCAGAGGAAGAGAATTATTGATTTGAAAACCTCTTATCAGCTATGGTACTACACGTTATAGATTAATCTAATTGGAATTTCTGCTAAAATCAAAACAATACAATTAAATAGAAAGATAATTGTTAGAATCTTATATATATGTTACATGAAAAAGACCTGAATATTTCTCAAAAAATATAGTAAAATACAACTTACCTGTGGGTAACGTCACTAAAAGCCATTTTTTATTTATTATCTACTTACACTAGATAAATTGAATATATTTATTTATGTTGGACGTAATAAAAGACGTATTTTGATTCTTTGCACTGTTAAATTTAAATTTAGTAGCATTACTAGAAGCTCTAGCTAGAACTAGCTGAAAATTTCTGATAGTTCACCAGCAACAGAAAATGAGCTCAGTCTGTTTTTTAATGCTATATTTGTGTTAAACTAAATTTTAAACATTTCGGTGTAAATTAGTGATTGTAAGGATAAATAAAATAGAATTGCTATCTCGTTGTAGAACTATCATATGGGAAATCAAAAATTAAATCGCTAGAACTTATTTTTAAAAATCAGAGCATAAGCTTCACTTAAAATGGTTCATCGAAAATTGAAACAAAATTAATTAACAACATGATGTGGAAATAACTTATTAACGTCAGATAAATAAGCAGTACGATTTGCGTTTAAAATGACACACTATTTTTTGTATATTCGTACGCAATTAATAAAAACAAGCTTGATTTGGATGTACCCATTTTAAAGTGCCATAAGCGGATTTTAAAAGAAACGTCATCTTTTAGAATAAGCTTGCAGTCATCGCTTTTTTTGGTGACGTGGCGGTCCTTGCATTGCCTTTTCTTGATCCTTCGATTTCGGACTTACGGCAGTTGGCGTTGTGTTTTTTTTGGTTGGACTCGGTGTAAAAGTTTGCCCCACGTTTGTTAACTGTGGTGGTGGAGTAGGCCATAGCTTCTTCCAGGGGCCAGAAATCCGTTTTCCAGGCCAAGAAGGTTCAGGGATATAGATATGAATTGGTGGCATTAGAGATGGTTTCGGCAGAATAAATCGTAGTGTTTTATTATTTTTAGGCCCATAATATCCACCCGTTGTTGTTAATAATTCCAGTAGTGCAGTCGTTGTTTTTGACAGTGTTCGTTTTAGTGTATCAGGTGGTCCAAGTCCTCTTGATGGGTCAAATGGCCCTGATACCGATGACCTTGTCACTCCTACACCAGATATTAATGGCCCCGGACCTGGCAATTCGCCCTTTTTGTGACCTGAATTTAATCCCAGCCATATAAATATATAAGTGTTAGTCGAAGGCTAACCTCCAACTGGTATTACGGTTCCCTCAAACAGCCATACCATGAAAAATACTATAAAGAGCATTGCGTTCCGTTGGATTTATATTGATTTGTAATAACGACGTACCCACTAACGATAGTTTCAAATGGGCCTGTGACTCCCTAGTTTTCCTCCTCTCACGAATTCTAGATTATGGAAATGTTAAATACTCCGCGGATCCATTTCACAATTATATAATAAATCGAGGCATTTCAGTAAACAACAAACAAATGGAATTTCGATCTCATTAGCTAATTAAAACGAAATTGTAAATTATCTTTGAAGGTTTCCTTTAATTTTTTTCTTAATATCAATGAAACAACTTATTTATTCTCTACCATTTCCTTGAGAGCACTTACTTTAAAGTGATAAAAAGTTGAAATGTCAGTCAAATGTAGTAGCGTAAGAAAATAATGAGTATTGACATTTTCTAAAAGTTCGAATAAAATTAAAGGATTGTATAGATACTTTTCTGATTATTTTTTACAAAAAATCGACACTTTTTTACTCTTAAAATGAAAAAATACTTCCAAAATGTGTCAAATGTAAAAAAATATTCGTGTCAAGCGCGTTCTCTTATAAAGAATTATGAGAAAATCCCAACATGCAAAACGCTATTCATGTAGAAAGTGGAATTCTTAGGCGACATCTTATGCAATCTGTCCTATACATGAAATTATGCAGGTAAACGCGCTTAATAAATGCAAACGAACACTTATTCACACAACCATTATGCTATCTCCTAGGCTGCCATTGCACCAATCGCCGTTGAACCAAGCTATTTCACAAGAAAATCTACTGGCCCAGGTGCCTCCCACTGTAAGTCCTCGGTCTAGAAAACTTTCTCCACACGTCAGTGTTTTATTTAAGTAAAAATAAGGTTGGTTTCTGAAATTACAAAGTTTTTATTAGAATTTTCCTTAATAAAATTTGGAAACAAAATATTTTGATGACAAATCATAATACAAATTCGTCAGAAACCATATTGGAAATCTATATCATATTGTAGTCAAAAATTGTTTTAAAAGTATTTTGTGTTTTTGGGGGCGAAGTTCATTTCAATGAAGTGGATATTAGATGGCGAATTTATTCAACGCCTCTTAGATTAATTCTGCTAGAATATATTCCTGATTGTATTCTGTGAACATGTAGACCGCCAATTATTATTTTAAAGAATCTTAAATTATGTTTAGAAGCGGGTAAATTTGGAGATTACTTGAATGAGAATGCACAGGCATGTATTGGCACTAATTTACACTAATTCAGTGTCTAACTGCGTAATTGGGTCTCCACATACGTAAAAAGTGTTTTTCTCGCAATATATGTTAAAAGGTACTTTTTTAGCATCCGGCGATTAAATGGAGAATCGCCTTGATTCCAGCATTGCACGTTTCGTTCGACGTACTTATTCAAAAACAAATATGATTTTTAGCATTTTGAAAAGAAATTTTTTGGTTTTTAAATCAGTGCAAAGATGTATGCCTGATTATATCTGGATGGCTGATCATTCATTAAAGTTGCAATATGAAGGTAAGCACAGAGCTTTTAAAACGCCTAAAGGTAGAATCACTTATAAGTAGTTATAGGGTTTCTCGGTCATTGTTTCACACGGTCCTCAATCAAGCCTGTTCGCAACAATTACACTATTCTACTTAATCCACAAATCCTGAACGGCTTTCCATAAATGAATCATTTGCCCAAATTTCATATCCAATTCATCAAGTAGAAGCTACTTATTTGCACTAACAAGCACGTAGATGGTTCCGCAAGACAATTTGTTGATCGGGTAAGAGTGTGTTAACTTCCTCATCCTTGTCTTCACTAAAGATATAAATATCAACAGTTATATGCCACGTTATTTTAAGTAATATCGCAATAATAAATTTCCAGAACCATGTAGTAATAATATTGATCTATCTGGAACGCAGCAATCCGACTAAGTATTGACCTATCTTTCCATGGAAAACATCTTCCTCAAATCCTTAAAATTGCGAGGGTCTTTTTCACATATTTTCAAGGATAAGCATACTTTATTATAAAACGAATAGATTTCTAGCGAAGGAATGACATGGAAAGCTGTGAGTAGTCAAGGTCTTGAGTTGGCGCACACTTTCTCTGGTTAAACGAATAGAGCAGAAAATCCAACACGATTTGACTGTTGCTTAGACAATTTCCTTTTTATGACCTTTTTAGAATTGGCAATTATTTTGCCGAAGTAAGACATGCATTGATTAAATAAATTCGCAGGCCAATTTTCTAAGTAAATGAAAACAAAATTGTTTGGCAAAAATGGAGCTATTTTTTGCATATTTAAAGGCAATATTTTTATTGCATGCACTTGATAAATTGTAAAAACCGGTTGATGACTGTCTTAGCTTTGTAGCAGAGACATCTGTATTAGTGAAATAAGAGAAGAAATCAAATTTAAAACTGGAGAAAATTGAGGTGCTTGAAATTTTAAATGCGGATGAAGGTAATCAATATTATGCAGAATAATGTATATTTTCTTTTGCCAAATCAAGGAGTAGCAAACACGAGTATTTTTGCGACCAACCAGCATTTTTGAGGCCTTCTGTGTTGCAAAGTGCCGTTTTGAAACGGAGATAATGTCTTTCATAAATCATTCGTTTTCCCACATCACCATTTGTAATTGTATTTACAAAAACGCTTTCTTTCAGGAAGTCATCATTCTGACTTAATGGCTCTCATAAACACTAATTAGATGTTAATTATTGTGTTGAATAGATGCCTGTTATTTTAATTCATATATATGGAAGCTTCACTTGTAAAACAGACATCAAACCATTTTTTAAGTAGAATCCGAAAATGACTAATATAAGCACCAATTGTTTTCAGGCAGGAAAAAATACGAAATCACGATTTGATATGACGCTCATGCATTTATCTCGTTTTGAATTTTTTTACTACCCTAAAAGCGTTTTTTTTAAATTGGAAAACCATTTTAATCCTCATATCATTGAACATTTTATCTTAAAACTCCACCTGTCTTAGACAGGGTAGTCACAGTATATCGACTGGTTAATTAAGATTAGATCATCTAACCGATTCCTATGATCACTGATTTAGTAAAATCCTAGCAAAAATTATTAGATTTAATAACATGATTATGATGTGAGACACTGTTTGTGAATAAAAAGTCTTTTAACGTTAAACGATGTCAATTTTTAATATAAGGCCAACTTTTTTATTCATTTATTTACTCTATTAAAAGATAATAGTAATAAAATATGTCTAAAAGATTGCTTGAGATATACAGACTTTGGGATTAATGTAAGAGTAAATAGTGCTTTCGATTTTTAGATAATTCAATATTTTCGATCCAGATGCGGGAATCAGGATTATTTTAAGCACAAAAATGTTTAAAACCATTTCAAGGCAAGGAGAAAATCATTCGTATGGGAAATTAATTTGTCAGATGTGGTCTGGAATAAGTCCCAAATTTTGGGTTCTAATCAAAATCTGTGAAGTTGAAATGCCAACCTCCAAATGATTTGGACAAGTTCTTACTATGTTACCAATTTAGAATATCAACTCATAAAAATTGTATCTCGAAACTTCTTAAGGCTTTATATTCACGTTTCATAAATAAAGCATGTATTTCAATGATAATGCATTTTTTTCAAATTTATACCATGATATTATTGTTTAAGACAGCATCAATTTAGTGGCACACATTTTGCGTATGATAAATCCCGAGAATTTATGTAGATTAATCAGTTAATGACTTACAAGGATTGGCTAATCGTTTGTAAACTAGTCAGTTAGTTAATTAGGTGGAAAACTTTCACATGCTTATAAAGTTTACTCCATTCTTTTCAAAATTATGTTTTGGTTCTAACGACGTCACTCTGAAATCGCCAATCTTCTTAGATGTCCTTAATAATCTCTAGCCAACCGACTTTGCAAAAAGCAGAAATAGATAAAATTGCCCTAATCTATGCAAAATATCAACCAATCAGTTAGGCAGTTTTACTAAAAACGCATATGAAATATTTACATATAAATAAATATAACTTTATTTCGGTGTTTGATAAAAGTCAAAGGGTTTGTTCGGCTGGATTTGTATAAAAAGCCATTCGAGTATGGCTACTATTAAATTGTTAAACAGCTTTCTTTAGTGAGAAAAAAATTATTAGGCACATTTTCCAAATAACAATTATCAAGGCATCACATTTTTACGCATTATTGTTTTTTTTCTAAAAAAGGCATTCTTTGCGATGCGTTTTAAATGCATTTTTGCTAAATGTAACTATGCGTTAAACCTTTCACTGTGAAAGGTGTGGCGCTGAGTGTTTGACAAATGGGGAACCACTTTTCCGTGAGAGATGTTTTCGAAGTAATAATGAATGGTTAAACATTATTTATCAAACAGTTCACTTGGCATCATAAAAAGGCAATTTCTTGATAATTTTGGAAATTTTTGAAAACGTTTTTCAGTAAATATGAAGGCTTTCTCGTTCGACAATTTGCAAGGTCTTTCCTACGTACTATACCATATTTATATATTTTATTAATAAAATTCGATTTTTTTTCATTTTCAATATGACATTTTTTAAGCGAGCTAGGCTGCTATTTAAATCAACTGACTTAGCATAGAAACATTGCTCCAAAACATGTCGCATGGCAGCCAGATATAGAAGGTGCTCTTACTTTTGATCATCTGACAAAATGTTATACAAGCCACTTCTTTGGCCGATTGTTTGACCTAAAACATGACTTTAGCTTATGTGGATTAAGTTCATTACCGCAAAATCAGTCAGACTGTTATTAATACAAATGCAATTTTTGTGTAATCAGTCCCTTGAAACGTTGAAAATCCATTAAATGCAGATATGCGAATTGGGGACTAAAATATGGCGTGAAGAAAGTGCACACATTCGTGCCGAATTTTGCTTAATATGAAATCGCTTACGAAATACGATTAATGGTATTTTAAAGGAAGACACATAATTGAGGAAAATAAAGAGATTTTTGAGAACAGCCAATAGACTTTTTCACAAAATTAACAAGAACTGCTAAATTTTTACAGATTTTACAAACCAATACTAGATCTACTTTTATTGACTTGGGTTGTACCAAAGAATATGGCCCTTAAAACGGAGAGCTATTAAGTACACCTTCACCTTTACAAGTTGTGATAAGCATTTACCTTGATAACGGTAATTTACGATGAAGCATAAATTTGAAACCAACTATAATGTGAAAGACACTGCAAAGAGAGAGTACTTAAAAAGAGCATTCATATGAAACGAATATATTTTTGCACCGTCAAGGAGGGATTTTATGAATAGAGGCTTTTTTCCAAATAACATAACAGTTTTTGCATCGGTCCGCTCTCATTTAGCAAAAAAACATTTTCAGTCGACCTGGGTACTACTGGTGACATTTTGTTGCTTGGCGTTTTCAAATTATTAAGAAAAAGCATCTTTTAAGGGCAATCGCCGCTAGAAAATGGATCTCTAATTATCTTTGGCTAGAATTAAGTCACCACTTTTCACCTAAGCAATCATATTTTATGAAGTTCACTAAATACGCAAGAAGCGATATATTTAATTTTCCGAAGTTCCCAAATAAAAAGAGTCTGTCTGGATTCATTATGATACAAACTATCACCGTTTTGGCCACTCTTTGAAGCCTATTACAATTTTAGCACGTTTAATTGCTGAGTTGGTTATGGAATTTTCGACATGAAATTCATGATTTTTTAGATTTCCTTTATAAAAAATGACTTTTGCAATTTGTTGTTAGGCTATGTCTTCTCGAGGTTCACAAAAAACCTCCATTTGGTGCATGTCTGTGCAGATATCAGTGTTGGCGCCTGTTTCAGGAATTTCATTGTGTTTATCAGAAATTGCACTATGAGTGTTCTTAACGAGGGTATCTTGGAGGTGGTGAGCGTCGTTCAGGCTGCGGATATCGCATATATGCAGGTGGAGTCTCTCCATAGGGCGATGACTTCTCATATTTCGGTGTAGGCTCCGATGGAATGGGTCGCCATGTTGTTGTCGTTGTCACAAAAAGCATTAAACGGTAATATGAATGCTTGGCAAACCAACACCAAATTTGATGTGGACCCTTCTTTCAGCTGAATGTTTCGTAATCCAGGTAAAATAATGGTTCAGTTTGCATGTCGTTGTCACAAATAAGTAGGGAGTGTGGTTCTGGTTGATACTCCAAGTTCTCATTTATGTTAGCTACCATAGCTATGTTGGGCTTATGAAAACGACTTTCAAATAGAAAACATAGCTGACGCAAGTGATCAAGAAATATAAGTAGAGACTTCTGCGTCAAAATAAAGTATTTACTTATAAATTTAATACAACAATATTCAATAATTTAACAATTTAGTTGTCGATTATGGGTAAATGGGCGAATGGAAGCCGACCACTGTCATAATGGTCAAAAATGTTTTTAAACTAAGGTAATAATGCTAAACAAAACAAAATAATTGAAAAAACTCGTTACAGTTGCTCTTGACTAATATTTTAAAGATTTTAAAAACAAAGTATAATCTTGGAAAAAGCAAAGGCCACTTACAGAGAATGCAGAAGGTTTTAACCAACGAGCCTGAAGTTAACACAAAGGTTGCAAGGATTGCAGTTTTGAATTGTATAAAAATAAAGCAAAAGACAAATTTTTGTCTTGAGAATGTTTTATTCATCGAAGTACAGTAAATCCTAAAGTGGTTTCGGAGAGCGTCAAGCGTGTACTCCTATTTCCTCTACATAGACTAAGAAACACTATCCTGTCATAGAGTTGTGTTTGAAATCATGACGAAGTTTGTCTCCGATTGAGATGACAAGCACATGGATTCGCATTCTTCAACACCGTTTGTTGCCAATTCGCAGGTACGTTTAAGTCCGTTTCCAAAGACATCCATGTTACAAGAACAGTCGAATACACCCACAACACGTATCATTCGAGGCACAAAGCAATTCAGCACATGTGCTTCGGTTTAAAGAAAATATTAAACTAAATAATCAGCCATAAGAAAAGCAGATTGGCGTTAATTTTCAACAATATTGTAATTTTTTTAAATTTTTGCTATCTTTATTGCTCAAAATGGGTGTCAACAAATATTTGCGCTAATATGCTATTTCGCACGTCAATAGGTGTTGACTCAACAATGTAGTGTTATAAATAGGAATACTGAAACAGACGAAGGGTTGAGCAATCGAGACACTCCACGAGTTGAAACACAGTGCAATACAAATCCGAAATTTTCACTTCCACCATTCCGATTTCTCCATAGCTTGAGATTCCAATTCAAATTATTTACGGTTTTGTTGTTTTCAGTAGAGAGAATTATTTGAATGATGAAACACATGCTGTCTGAATAGCACAGCAAGACAATATAGGGCTATATAATTTATATTCACATTTATTCGCAAATTTATGCATGGCGCGCACAAAATATTGAAATCGGCTCACCATTAAGTGCAAGGTCCTGTCGTCTGTTATAGACAATCCTCGTAGGTTATGATATTTGATGATTTGTGAACACATTTTAAGCATATTAGGTAAACATTTCCGTAAATTATAGAGCTCTAGGTTTAAATAAAACAGTGATTTTCTGTCTATTGAAGTGAATGACCCTGAAAATAGGTTTTATTTTGCACTTTCGAACTTTTACTTGAATTACACCAGCAGTGATGCATTAAAAGGATGCACTTGCTTAAATACATCAAAGGTGGCATTAAAAAATTTTGTAAATATTTTATAGCCTTTAAATTGACACAATAACTAATATTTTTAAAAATCAGCATTCGTAGTTGCGTTGCAGTACTAGGGTAGCTAATTGCAGGCCTAGGCCTGCTAAGTATATGTCAAATATTTCTAGAAAGAATATCTTTTTAATGCTTCGGTATCTAAAGGTGTTGGTCAAAGATACAGGTTTGTTTGTCAATATTTCGTCATTTCAAAACAGGCAAATAATATAAACATATTATTTAGCAGGTGAAATTTAACCTGCCTAGTTCGTTAGTAGGCTAAACTACTAACAAATAAATGTCGTTCTTTATTTAGTCAAAATATCATTATTCCTTTTTGCTTTGCAGAGGAAATTTGGCCGCTTCAAGATGTTGACTACGTTTTAAAGAGAGTGGTTATCTAAAACCACCTGGAAACCAGCTGTTTGAATAAAAGCATGTTTGGAAGAACAGCTCGGGGAAAGATTAACATCGCCAGTGATTGGTACAAATTTCAAGCCATACGAATACCATAGGCTACGCAAATGACAACGGTCACACGGCGCCCAAAATAAATACTAATTAATCCTGCTAATGACGGCAGACGACCCCACACCGCTATCAAATCGGGTCGCAAAGTCTACTTTCCTGACTGATTTCAATATTGAAACACCAGTCCTCCTACTGCTACATCATACTGACGTTTCCAGCAGAAGTTCAATCTACATGGCCAGGTTCCTCAAAAATGAAAATGGGCTCTCTACATCTCCACACCTACGCAAAAGCACTCCAAGTTCTCTACTCTAGTTCCATTTTCGAAGCGGCTGCAATACTCAACCACCTTCACCTCAAGCTGTTTTGGAGCAATGGTACTGTCCGATGCATATCTCTCACATTACTCGATATTCCCCTTCGGCGCAAGCCTAAGACACACGTACTATCCCATTTCGACTGACACTAACCTCCCAATTCCATGCTTAACGGCATCTCCACCGGATCGATGACCCCAGTCTCCTCAACCGACACACACATCGATCCACGATGCTCACACTCAACCGATCTTCGTAACAGGCCCCTTCTTACAGGCCCAATCACCAACCCTCGATGAAAAATCGGACCCAATCTAACCAACGGACGTTGGCCTATTTGATCAATTCACAAACACCTGGATTTTTCTTCTCTTTTCTTTTTCTTTGTGTTCTCTCGCTTTCCTTTGGCCCAGCTCCCTCGAACTACTCGTGTATTCTCCCGTCTTTTCGATTAAGACTTCCCCACTTCCCTTTTTTATTGATTTGTTTAACGTATAGTAATTTAATGTTAAGGAGAATATGATAAATGGAGTCGATAAAGTGGGCAATCTCAGAAAAATAAGGAGAACGGCAGAGGCTGAGGCGAGGCTACTGAGCATCTCCAAAACTCATATAAACAAATCACAAAAATGCATTCTTTAAGAAAATATTTGGAGTCTGTTTGACTCAGCAGGCCTTAGCAAACAGTGTGTTAGTGAAAACTAGCTTGTGAACCCTAAACAAATTTGCAGTCTTTTTTGACATTTGCATACCAATCTTCAAGGAAATGACTTTCAAATGCAATAGCCTTGTGCTTCGTTGAAATGTAAGATATTGATGGATTTAAATTTGAGTTAGCCTACGCCCTTATTCCGTTAACACCGTGTTGAGAAGGTTTAACATGTCTACAAATTTTGGATTTCATTTATACGTCTGCATTTAAGATGTCAATGTATTATGTTTAGCACTAAGGCACCGTCCGTATTTGATTGGATTGCTCAGGAAAGTGCAAATAAAGCTGTAGGATACAAGGAATGGTCTAAAAATTGAATACTGATCTCCATGCTGGTATTTTCCAACAAACATCCCATGGGTTTGGCAAAACCGCTGCACAACACAAGACGAGAATTTAAAGAATGCAATTGAGAACAGTAACGTTCATGGGCGCCAAGTTCAAAGATTTATTAGTTGGAATTTAGGACATGAAGAATTACAATTTGGAAACTAGTTTCCAGTATACCGCCTCATTATTTAGTTGTATTTGTCAGAGCTTTGCTAGAGTATTTGTAGATAAGCTTCTAATAATAGAAGTATCTTCAACTTGAAGATCGAATTCACTTTTTACCACTTGGGCATAAATGCACATAAATGCACAGCGGCATTAAACAAAAAAATATGTCTAATAGATTTCACAATGCATATGGATAAATTTTAGTAGATCGCATTATTATCATTATCATATGAAGAAGTTAAATATATCTTATTCACATTGAAGTTCAATAATTTAGATAAAAAATAAATGCTAGAATTTATACAGATCCAGCTAATGCAACTTTATCGAGTTTGCCAATTGTTAATCTGACCAATTCGTAAATGCGTAGGACTACCGAAACCACACCAATAGAAGTGCTTGTTTTCAATTCCACGCAGACCAGTGTTAGTGACATTGCGTTGAATACAAGGCTGCAAATTTATAAAAAAAGTATTAAATGTGCATCATTTTCATAATATTAGTAATAGTAACTATAAAAATGGTACATGTGCATCATTTTATAATAATTTCAAGCCATTGATTCAGTGTCTTTAAGGACATTTATTGTATAGAAAATGTTTTTAATTCATAAATATTTATTGCAGAATATTGTAAACTAATTATTTGCCTTTAAATTGTTGACGCTTATCAGCAATTGTAATTTATGATTGAATAATTAATTGATACTGTTATTATGATTGAGATTAGCTTAGAGTAATTTTCTAGGTCAATAAATTGGCTTACGAACACATGATACATACAAAGTTCAAGGTATCAGTTACCCACCTAGTGATTCGAAATTTCATTCACCCACATTGAGCTGAAATGTTTCTAGTTAATTATCCACAGTCTAATGGAGCACTCGAATGGGAGACATCGTATCTTTGATTGCAAATATTGGTAAGCCGTCTAGGTTTGTCACAAAATCTCACAAATTTTACTGCATAGTGAAGCAGCTCACTAAGTGTTTAATTTACTAAAAATAGAATAGTGTAAGTATAAGCGTAAATTTTACTTAATAAATATAGGTAGGAAAAAATCGCATGCTTCTTAACTCTATCTTCACCAGATTCAGAAACGGAAAACTCATACTTCAGTAATGGGATTGTTTAATATGATCAAACTTATTAATTTCATTATTAAAAAGTCCCTTCCATAAATTGAAAAACAGAAATTACTTTAACCTTCAATGGTAAGTGGTGCTTTGATTTGTGCCCTAAATTAGTGGCAAGCGACAATTACTTTTCAATTTAGGCAGAGTTGCAATCAATCGAATTGAATGCCTCGTGAAATCCAGAGAGAAGACTGTCCTTGAGGGATTTCAGGTAGGGATTTTTGGGAGGATTCACATCGAATCGAGTAAAAGAAAATAGACGTATTCCGGTTATTCTAAGCGTTTTAAATTGCTGAAACGGCACATTGAGGTGGACCAGGAACTAAAATTACAATAAGCTTCAAAGAGTGGTTAAAAAACG
>JAUOZQ010001213.1:0-16497 GCA_030710315.1 Anomotaenia brevis
TAATAAGAATTTCTAATCATAAGGCATCCTATAATATCCTTAAGGAACAATAATAACCACATTGGCAACGCTTTGATCAACAATTATCATTCAAATAATTCCCTTCCTACTGCTCGTTTCCCAGTAGCATTTTGATGCAATCGCCACCTTGTCAAAGCCAGCATACATGAAGTAGCAGTAAGCCACAATAGAATGTGATAGCAGTAAGGGATTAAATTTTACTGGGAATTTTAAAAATGGCCTCAAGTTACTTGACAGATTTTAAAAGTCTTTAAAATAAAAATAAAAGCTTAATCTTATCGAATGCAATTTGATCGACTTTGTCCTTACGTACAGCTGCAATATATTAACCACAGGTCATATGACGTAACACCGACAAACCCGATTATCGAGGTTTATCATTTGTGCTGAATTTGGTATTCTATAAAGTGACTTGGTACGTCGACTGGTTTTACGTGCCATAGACGTAGGCATGAACGCTATTTTTGAACGAAAGCCAAACCGATGATGCTCTGCAAGTTTGTTTCTTGGTGTAATTGGTTCAAACGACATTTGTTACCATTGCAGTCTCCTAGATGTTTAAAATGTGCCTATATTTGCATAATGCAAGGCATGATATAGTGCAGAGCTTCATTCCTATCAGTTCTCCTCTTTTAATGATTTGGGGATGCTGCAATGCTGTGAAGGTAGAACATTTCTCATATATAGAAATGTTTACGATTATATTAATGAAATCAGTAAAATATAACCCATTTTACCACCGATTGTAGGTGACTTCGAAACAATATTTTGTCGTGTGATCCACGAAAGTTATTATAGCTCAGGCAATAATGAAGAAATAAAGCAAATTACAAACTTTACAAATTTATGAGAGCCGAACTGAGCCATTGAGTACGATTTTCCAGTAGTGATTGAAGTGTGGACGATTTCCGACTCAAGCCGCCTTAATCAAGGACTTTGATTTGTATATTGTTCAAGTAGGTACCAATATAATTGCGAAATGCCCCTCTTTAATTAGTCTACTATAAGACTTTTGGTTCAGAGTGTGCCAAAGAAGGTGGTACTAGAATAAAAGCTTTAAATAACAAAGCGGGTTCTTCTTCAGAAATGATAGGACATGTGATTCTGCAGAACGTGGCTGCAGCGTGAGAGATGCGTATGTGGTATTTTGTCAATTGTCCCAATTATAACTTGTCACACCTCCTTACCTGAAAATGAGTTTCAGGAATCCTTCAGTGTGTGCTTGCGAACAGGTATCTTTATTGCTTTCCATCCCCAAAAATGTAATTATGAATGAAATGCTACAATCACATTAGCCATTTTAGGGGAGAAATATCAAAAATTGTTTCTCAATAGCAATCACAGTTATATTCATCCAATCAAAAAATCAAATTAAAGAAGTAATCCAAAAATGTATTTGAAAATTTCTACAACATTAAGTTTGGCTAGTTGTTAAAATATTGGAACAAAATAATTTTGTTACCTTTTAGAGCAGATAAATGTAAAACGAATAAAATGACGACAAATTGAGGAAGATGTCCTAATTCCTTGGTGCGAACAAATGGTAGGTCACATTGATAAATGGGAATGTTTTCCTCCTGACGTACGCCTTGGAAGGGCTGCGATGAACACTTTGAGGAAGTGATCACGACTAGACAATCAAAGAAGTATTTGTGTAATCAGGCTTTCCCACAGTTTGGAAGGCCTATGCTAGTCGTGACTTATCTATGAATGTGTAGTATGCAATTTCAAATTTTGAAAAGTTATTATTCATTTGCATTAACAAATCCTTTTCGTTAGTTCAAAGCAAGTCCCCACAGATTATAAGCTGCAAAAATAGATAACTTTACGATTACTTTGGTGTTAATTTGTAACGATACACTGTAAGCGCATTATGCTTTTCCAACCACAATGAAAGCAATCGCGCCGTAAATAACCTCATCTGAGTTGAAGAGTTGGATGCAGTCAGAGGAAAGCAATTGGATTGATGGGGCTTGAAAAGTAGTTCAATGTGGTAAAATCAATCATCTGAACTTCCGCGAAGGAAAACATCAGTAATGTTCAAGAAGGCGGGAAAGAACACCAGATTTTCCATTTTAAGAAATGCAGGGCGCAGAGAAAGTATGACATGCATTGAAAAACATCTCAATGTTCAAAAAATAACACATCTTGGTGTAGTTAGATGCACTATTTACAAAGGCAAGGACTTTAGCCAAGACACAGGTATACTTTATGAACCTTGAAATACACCATCGCTTTTCTAGTCTAGTTGGTTAGCTAATGCTTTCTTAAGATCAGTAGTTTTCTATCATAAATTGAGCAGCTAGTGCATTTTAAGTGACTAAAAATTATCACTTATTTTTGAAACGTAGTTTCATAGTAGCGTTCGATATGGCGAGGTACCGCACTGGTCAGTGGGACTCCTAGGCTGATCACCTAATTCCAGTGCTACATTGCGATCAAACAGTCGCAATGCATAGCCATCCGTCGCATGGTGAACTTGCGACCTGACAGCCTGCACCAACGTGGAAGTCTCACTTACCAGTGAGGTGTCCCTCCAGTCATAATACGGGCATTATTCTAGGGCTCAAAAATAGGTGATAATTTCATTACAACACAATATATCAAATAGGTACGCTTGGGTGAAATGCCTTCAGCAAGATGAACAAAAGTAGTGTTTCTACTAGAAAAAAACAAGTTGTCACATTTATCCCTATTAAATTGCTAATTCAATTGCGCAACTACATTCAGGATTGTATTTGTAAAGGTTGAATACAATAGAAAATAATTGTTCCAAAGCCAATGCCGAAGGATTCCCGAGAATGCACTAAATTGAGAGACGTATTTCGGTTTCAATCCAGTACAAACGAGTTCGTGCACCAAGATATTTTGCTGTTGAATTCCTATTTCAAAAGTCAATTGCTTCTGATTATTTTCCTTAGCACTTACTGCTAGTTCCCAAGTCAGAAAAACGAGTGAATGTTCAATGCAAATCAGTCTTACTCTGCGTCTGATAGCAAAATTAATGTTTGACTTAAAGTGTGAGATACAAGAACGGATTTTCGTTCTTGAAACCTTGTGACTGCATCCTACCATTAATCTCAAATGGGATACTTTAGATCGAGATTGCTTGCCATGCTCTTGGACACGCAATGCCTCCTACAATATACATTAACACCTAAGTAAAGGTTTCAGTACACCACCTACAAACTGCAATACAAAGGGTGTTCACAGCTCTACAGCGGAATAATGCTTCTTTCTGAAAATGAAATCTTTCATCATCGACTCATTATCTGCCTAATTGCCTGATAGTCCAATACCCACCGCCGAAGTCAATGTTTTAGCTTGGCTTTTCAATAAATACGGCTACAAAGCTTTGTTTTGACTCTCGCACTGCGGGATTAATGAGTGTCCTTTATTTCGAAATGTGAAAACATGGATGAATTGCCTTAATCGACCAATTTATGAGTAGGTATTTTTATCGAATATATATTCTGAAATTTTAAGGCTTGGATTCATTAAAATTCAAACATTTTGCAGCATTACATATTATTACTAGCATAACTATTTGTTGATTCTACATGAATTTGCTCTAATAAGTGCAAAAATTCATATTTCCCTATATGTTAACTATAAACCAAACAAGATGCTTCAGAAATTTTTAAATAAACGCAAAGCTTTCTTATTTGTTTTTTTAATCACCTTAAATAAGGACTTTTTGTTGCATTTTTTTCTAGCATTTCCGGAATGCCTTTATTTAGCAATGGCAGCAACCGTTTTAACCGAAATTCCCATGGCAATAAGTAACAACTAGACTAACGTAACATTGTAAATTATCAATCGTATCATGCCAGTCAGCCCAAAGGTTGGCACAATATGCCCCTCTGCCAAATCCCCAATCTCCTCTTATAAAATTTACAGTGGTTTGAAAAATCCCTAAATGCATGTTTTAATAAGGAATACTGTGATACCGTGACTTCTAGGTGGGTGGCCGTTCAATTTTGACATATTCCCAGATCAAATCAAGTTGTGCTTTGGCAATAGACATTTGCAAAAATACTAACTAGCATATCAAACTGTAATCAAACGCACTCCAACTTCTTAGGCCTATTTAAAGCAAAACACTCTGAGTAAAAATAGACTCGAACTAAATGCACCCGTTTTCATAAAAAATGCGTTAATATCTTATAATTTGAAAAGACGCCCGTTTTTCATAAAAAATTGTTATGAGTGTGTTCGATTGTTTGATCTTTGTGGGAGTCGGGTAATCCGGCTCAGCGAATAGCCCTAAGGTTAGTGAGGATTATCACAACATTTTTCTACCCATTTTCCACACTGCAACATTAATCGCTATTTTCTACTAGTTTTCAAATAGCAAATCTACCACTCTTAATGTGACACCAGATGGTTTGCTTATACCTACGACTCGAAAGTCCATTTAGTCGTTTGGCCCTTCATGGCCTAAGCATGACATTGTCCCTGATGCTTCAAGTTCAACCTATCATTAATTCTTCTCCCTGTTCACCGATACATCTAGAACAATATGCACTTGTAAAAGGAGGTTGCGTTTACTGTGAGTTAACTCAGCCTATCTGAAATTTAACACATTCATGTTCCGTTTAATTTATTTAGAGCCAAATATGAATAATAATTGCATCTTTTAAATTAAATTCACAATTAGCAATAAGATGGCGATCAATGACTTAAAACCAAATTTTATTTAGAAGATTATTGTTAAGTCCGTTGTAAGTAGAATTCACTAAAATTTAGGAGCAACAAAAAATCAGGCTGAGAGCCGTTTTAAAATCGTTTTCAGCCAGAGAACGAATCGAGAAGGTTGATGAAGCCTGGCATAGATACCTACTGTAGGGTCTGTGGGGGCCCAATAGATCAAAAGCACTAACGTGCAGAGGCTTTCAAATCTTGTGCGGGTCTGTTCTAAGGACACAGTCTGATTCAGCTGTGTTGCGTCATCTTGGATGTCTTATGAATTATTTACAGTATTTCAGTAAGAATGCCTCACCAGTTTAGCTTGGATGTGCGAACTCGCCTTTAGTGTGAATTTGTGAAATTGTTCAAAATGGTGCCGCTTGACGGTGCCTCAATTTGCTTGCCAAAATGTTATTAGAATGCTTGAAATACGGCAAAAGTATGTCGAAAGCTGTTGCGGGCTGGCCAACGTTGGCCAACGCTCGCGAGCCGTGACCTTGACAGGTCACGTGACACCATTAACCATGGCCCCCTCATCTTAACAATAACCACCCCCGAGGTAGGTGAGGCATTCGTGGTAGGCAAAATAGTAGAGAGAAAGGTAGATGTAGGATACCATAGAAGCATTATATTAACGATTTACATGGGATTTATTCTAAGTGCTTGTGTGCACAACAAGCGGCATCTCTGTGTCCGACTTGAACGTTGCTTTGTACGCTATTACTCATTGTGCTTTGTTTTCATTGTCACTTTGTATGTAGACTGGTAGAGCCATAGCTACGCCCCCCATCTGAAGCAGCTGCCGGACGAAAGATGGTGGATTTTCTCTATCCGGATGGTGCCATTCCACCTTGCAACAACAATGTTTTTCCTCCTTGCTTTTAGCTTTTCTGGACTTCTTAATCTCTATTCTGGATGGCTGCCCAAGTGCTCCATAGAGGTTTCGTATAAGGTGTGAGTTTTTGGTTAAGGCGGTGTCCATCGGTGGATGCAAATTCCAGCACGCAGCAGCTATAGTTATTCCAAAATCTTATAGAAGTGTTAGCCATGCTTTATTGTATTACAGAAAATAGAGATCTGCTTCAGTGGCTCTCCAGATGCAGATGCATTTGGGCTTCTCCCTGGACCTAGTACATCTTTTCAGCCATTCAATGGCCTGCATATTCTCATGTAATTGGGATCCATTGAGACTCGTCCCAAAAAAAATTGTTCTCTGTTACGTTCCGCCTTGGTGTTTTTTCGGATTTTCTCCTTCATCAACAGCAACGTCTGGCTGGGCGGCCCGTTTTCTTATCCGTTAAATGAGGTCATCGTTTTCATCGACCTCCCTCATTATTAAGTCGGCTGCGGCCTCGTCTTATTCTCTTGATTTGACTGCTGGTAATTCAGGTAGAAATAGGCAACTTCCATTTCCAACCACCACAATCACGCTTTAGTTAAAACTCTTTTCTGCACTCTCATTCAGTAACACCGTATCGTCGACCATGGGTAGCGGCAACAAGACTTCTCGTGAGGCACTAATTCCCACTACTTGAATGTTGTGGTATATATATACTTTGGCTGATAAAGCCAATCAGATGAACAACCAATCTGGAAAAAGCGTTAGCATAGTAGAACAAAACTCCAATATTCCCATTGGTCGATTCCTATTGGAGAGTTATAAGTGTATAAATAAGAGGTTTGTCGTCATTATTTCGTCATTCAATATGTCTGACAGTGATATAAGACCGATGTGCAATTTCATTGTATCCAATCAACGGAATGAGGATGAAAAAAGTGTGGCAATATATGATGCTATTAGAGAGGATGCTCAACATCTCTAATCAACCATGTTTGTTGGTCGTGGTGATCATTGGCATGTGCTCTGCTAATGATCTCTACTCAAAAGAACGTTTCGAAAAAAAGTTGCTAATATCCAGAAGAAGGTTTTCGAGTACTTTCCATTGAATAGAACCTTTATGGATCGGCGAAGTCGAATAAATATTTATCGCGGCAGTGTGTTCGAAATCCGCAATTTTTAATATATATCATCACTAAATACGATAGCAAATGCTCTCATGATCGGAAGGACGACCGAACTACTTATACGTTCAACCTATTCATGACAATGTCGAGGGAGGCAGCTGAAAATCGTACGAAAACGGGGTGCATGGACTGCGCCAATGCCTCTGAACTGCGCCGTAAACTTGCAGATGAACATCAGGCAAGCTAAATGTAGTGGTAAAACGCAGATTACATTGCAGGTTGCATTATTTGAGCTCTGCAATTCCATTGGAGATCTCACCGAAGATTTCTACGACTTCATTAACGAGGACACTGAGACACTTAGCCGTTTTGTGGGCTAAACATGGCGTTCACTCAAAAAGCAAACTACGTGACTACATCAACACAATGAGTAGCAGAAAAATGAAAGTCGAAAATTTACCATTTTTTGATACACCCTACATTGAAATAGCAAATAATCATGTCTGCCTTAATGAAATTCACGACACCAACCCTGAAAAAGGAGCCTCATTTATAGAGAATATCTAAAAGAAGAATAATAGTGTTTGATCCAAAACAATTTTTATAAAGTGCGGAGACAATCATTCAATGCAAGCTACCGAGAGTCAATGCCCTAGTTATTCGAGAACCACCATCTACTGGGAAATCGCTCGTGGCGAAAAATCTTGTAAAACCCTATATTTATGGTTGTGTTTCCAGAGACGGTGATGCCACAACTTTTTACTTGATAAATCTACTAGATCATGATGTCACCTTAATGCAGGAACAATGGATAACGACGACCTCGATTTACAATTTTAAGGAACTACTGGATGGATCGCCATTTGCAATAGAAATCAATAAATCACTTCAGGAACTACAACGAATTCCATGTATTATCACTACCAATTATCTACCTATTGAGTCGGAATAATTGCCGGTATCGCAAGGATATTTTATGTGAGAAATTTTTATTTGGAACATCGAATTGCAAACGCCGTCATTAAACATAAACTCACGCAAAATCATGATTTTTTGCTAATTTATTATTGTTAAAGTCTAATTCGGTTTGGAAGATGGCACTAACCCCGAGGATTCGTCATTTCTCTTAATCCGCGAGTTCTAACGTAGTGAATTATCTCCTTGGAAAATCCACCACAACAAGGTGTTAGATAACCGAATCCTAAATCAAAAGCTTACCTTTTCCGCAAAGTTCGCATTTACTATCAGAACAAATGCGACATGAATACCTTGAAATAAGAATTTGGAAGTGCAAGGTATTCGACTCTAAGGAGGAGATGAGCACTGAATGAGGCAATCGAACTCCTTGACAAGATGATAATTCACACTTTGGACTGGTGTTGTCTACTGCATATTTCCAGCAACCTATAGAGCTACCAGCTTTGGTCTCGATTTCTTGAATTGGTAGACCAAAAGGGAGGTAGACTGTCTCCCTACTTCCAAATGGCTCCGAAACTTGCCACTCCTCAACTTGGTCGATATTGACCAGCCTCCTCAGCTGGCTCACTAACAGATCCACGATGAGAAGACAATCGTTTGACTATTAATTTTTGATGGCGTTTTGAGTTTACTTACATTTTAACCAGTACTATGTTATCAGTGAAAATACCTATTGATACAAATAAGCGGATGGATCGAAACCTTAGTTTTGAGTTATTGAATTGGCTATACACGATTTGTAATATTGTTGTCATTGTCGTGTCGTCTACTCAAGGATGGCATTTTGAGTTGATTGGTGATTCCTGGAACGAGAAGCATTTCGAAATATTTCCAAATGAGAAATTGCCCTTGATTAAGGTATAATCCTTAATTATAGATTTTCGGCAGGGCAGTGAAACCAACCCCACATCAGTGTAACCACATTTTAAAAAATATCGAAAACCGTAACACAGCTAACACAACCTTGCTGACAGCGGCCTGATACTGAAAACGAGGAGCGATGATTTCAAACAAAATGACTGGTTTTTTTCTACGACAAACAAAAGACATTTCAAATTTGCCCTTCGTTCCGCTTTTGAAGTGCATTTTTTTGCCAGCAAGGAGCTAGAAACTTATCACTCACAAAATTTACATTATTAGTTGAATATTTAATAATGTAGAATGCTTACAGGCTTATTTAGATTATCTTGAAATTTGGGTAGTACATAGAGGATGACATAAAATTCGTTACCCGATTTGTGGAAGCAAAAGACATCATTGGCCCCGATAGTCCCACTTTGGTGGATGTTTGCGAAAATTGAAAGCCCACCACCTAGACTAAAACCACACTATTTGAGTCTCTCCACATTTACACGTTAACCTCGACATTGTCTCTAACTGTTCAATTTTGGAATTTAAACTTAGTAGATCATGTAAATTTGCGTTCGAAAAATCATTAAACTGAGGTTATCGTCCGCTTAATACTATAGAGCTGGAAATGTGGGGTTAGTGGCTATTAATTTAACGAAATTTTCGGCACTCTAATGTATGCTTAAAAGGATTTTGCTCATTTGAAGCGAAACTGGCTTTCTTGCTTAATGTCTGCAAGCGAAAATTTGCAAAATGTTCTTTCAACATTGAGGCGTAATTTTCTGTACATATGACTCTAAAATGATTCATTCGCGCTCGGATTGCACAAGTCCACTTGTTTTTCTTTTTCGGGCGTACGTTGATCGAAAAATTTAAGGAAAAATTTCGAAGTTTGTCTCTGGGAGCTTAGTCGAATCGTTTTTCTAGTAGGTGCCCGTGTAACATCTAAGTAACTTAAAAATTCGTACAAATATCACATTAGAATAAGTAGTCTAGCGAAGAACTATTGAGCAGTTAGGCAACTAGACAAAGAGATATCCCGAAACATTTTAGTGGTATGTTCCCTTTAATCAGCTGAGCTTTTCAGCTACATCGATGCAAAGTTGCCACCAAATGATCTTTCGAACAAATGAGGAATCGTGAAATGAGTGTCTAATAAGTTTCATGGAAGATTCTAGATTGTCATCGATTGAACGTCCAGGAGTCATTGCAATTAACTACCAAGAACTTGACCTTGCGCATGAGGTGTACGATATCGACTACTTGGGAATGCAGGACAAAAACAAAAGACATCAGCCTCAGCGGTGTTGATGAACTGCAGTATCTTCAGTGGGTTGATCTTGCTCTATGATTACGGAACATGATAAATTTATAAGCGATTAAGATGGTATTGTGATAAAGAATGTTCCTTTCAATCCTTTTTCTATCATATCTGGATAGACATATTCATTTAGCCGATCTTGCCGCATCTTCCTCAGCGGACTCCAAATGTGCTTCTTCTTTGGACTACGAATTGCTGACAGCCTTGGAAAAAAATCGACATCGTTTCAGATTATTGTTCATAGAAACGACATATCTGTCTACTTTTTCGTTTTTGAAGTCCTAAAATAAGCTCTATGAATGTTATTTTATGTGAAGACTTTCACTCTTGCTCCTCTCTGTGATTTATCTATCAGTACAACTCTCTCCTCTATCATTCATACGTTCAGATTGGGTAATAAGACAGCAAGAAGCTCATCATAATGTGCTTGCAATGATGTTCATTATCTTTGTAAAAGTTTGGTCCTCGATAACTGTAGTGACCCTACGTTGACCAGAGGTTAACGTTGACACCAATGAAGAAGAACAAGTAAATCACCCTAACGACTGTTTATTTAACCTTAATCTAACTGATTAATTTCGCGCATCATCAGATCAGGTCAACCAAACTTGGGTTTTGGAGCTCATCACCATAACATGGGAAACTGATTCATCAAAGGGGCACACTTAAAAGGGAGAAGCCCCTTAAATAATTAGCAATATTATTATTAGCAATTATTTTGAAGTGGCTATAATAGCTGCTCTCTTAGCTAGGTAGCTTCAAACCATTTCGTCACTACGAAACAAAGAAAACTCACTTTCCAGTACAAAAAACTATGATATTTGTCCCTAGGAAAAACTCACAGGATTGGGTCTTTGGGTGAACTCTTTGATAGTTCAAGATTTGTCCAAATAACGAGACTAGCTTGCTTCTTCTACCGGGTTTCTCGGATTTTAGTTTTCAGTAAACGCTAAAAAAGGTAAATTTATGTATAATTCTGTGAAAATGGTGCCTTCACCCAGTCCATCGCTCGTTTATATCTATTTATTTTGGATATACTAATGCACTCTCATGATACGGCTTTTAAATTCAGTGGGAAACCTAGGAATTCATCACTTTCAAGATATGTAAACCAGGACACACATTTAGTGTATTACTTCTGATTTATTTCCAGTCCAATAAGCCTCAACTTACTACATTTCTCTCTGGTGTTCAAGCAATCATCTTTTGTTAAGAAGGGTTATTTGGCAGAAAGAGATCGATGGCCCTTGAATGGTAGCTAGAAAAACGATTCATGGATGGAATACACATTTAATCTAGAAAGCTTAATACGTATGTTAAAGTCAATAGTAAAAGCCCTTTTCTCGTCAATATAGGTTCAGACTATGACTTTTGTTACCAATACGATGAAGTGTTTTTGAATTTATCAGTTACTAAAACCTACATATAAATGATTTTTTCTTGAAAGCTGAGTAAGGTTCTTTAGCCAAATGCCAGGTATACACTTCGCTAAAGTGGAAACCATTCAGGTTTGAGGCAGCTCATGTACCTGGTTTGAGGTACTTAGACCAGTTGCTTCCAGGTTTCTCAGACATCCCTTCCTTTTTCGTAAATTGTACTGGCCCTTACATAAACTGTAGGCTGCAGTAAAAAATGCAATAAAGTTTTGAATCTTGTTTATAAGCAGTTTCTCGCTCCGTTCAATTTGCTTTAGTGGTGTCACTCATGGACCTTGTATGGGACATGTTCGAGGCCACCTGAAATTGTATCCGTCATTATTAATTTTAAGCAAACATTGCATGATATGTCCCTCAGTGGCACCATTTTGTTGTGGATTGTTATTTTATTTTAAAGTAAATCTACCTTTCACCGGTCTCAGTTTAGGCTAGCATTGTCTGCTAAGTAATTCCATCAACCTCCACAGCTACCAGCTTCTTTCTCTACTGCGATAAAAGCACGTGGTCTATTTCGTTACCTCCAAATGACTCCTAAACTTATTACTTCTCACCTGGATCAAAAATGCCCAGCGTCCTCAACTAACTCTCGAGAAGACCCACGATGCGTACAAAATCTTCAGTTTATTGCTCGTAAATGCACTTGAGTTTACTTGGATTTGGCAAAAGTACGGAATGGCGATACTGTAACGTTCATATGAATTTCAAGCCCTTTTTTGTCATTAGAATCTATTCAGAACCAGCACTTAATGCCATAGTCCCTGTTTTCGTTTGCTACAACTTAAAAGAAACTTTACAATCCACCAATTATAGAAATGCATAAGGATGACCCCTAAAATGAAAAATTTTCGTAATAGTCAACATTAATCAAAGTATTCAGTACCTAGAACTAATTCAGTAGGCCAGTAAAGCAAAGCCCCAACAGGTGCAACCACCACTGGCACGACATCAGTGAGGGAACATGTCATACATATCCTTGATGACAGAGGCCCAGTAATTATGCTTAAAAATTTCAACAGAGTTGCTATAATACTATCCTCCAGGTATAAAAGCTCCTGATGATACCTTCACCCATTAAACATTCTGTGACTTCTTTGGATTTGATTTTGACCTTTTTTCACAATGGGCAAACATGCTACCAGCAGAACGAGCCGAAAAATCACAGACGTTAACCGGACGAAATGGCTTTTGTCTATGGCTCTTTGTCATAGGACAACATCCAGTGTTGGGACTACTAAGCGCTACTTAGATAGCTTACACCAGGTTCTGTGTAGCTTAGATTTAAGGCTAAAATAAAATAAGCGAAGTGATAAATAAATCGAACATGATTATCTGTCTTATTAGGTATAATCAGACCAATTTTTAATCATGATAGAAAATAAAGATCAATTTCGATAACCATAGAACTCACCTCATTTCCATAAACTCCAGTCCAATCAGAGTCTTGCTTAGAGTTCATTGCCTTTACTGACTAGAGTACTGATATATATATTATATATATGTCTCAAACATACTTAATTTAGCAATATAATTTCACCCCCTTGTGTTTACAAAAAATTGAAAGAAATATCCCATATTTATTTAAAATTTGCAAAACAAATATTCATGACTTTCCAAGGTTGATAAGTTCAATCATTGATCAGTGTAGAAGAGATCGTCATGTATGGAAAAACGGCTATCACATGTAACCTCACTTTTCAAGAGTTCATCGAAGCAATTGAACGCAAATTCTCCTACAATTACTACTTCCCTAGGATCGCAAAATTTCCTTGAAGTCAATATAACGTAAAGAGCTGTTCTTCTGGAAACGTTTATCTAAGCCTAAACAGAAACAACTTTTATGTTGGTTGTCAATGTCCCTAATTGGATTCCCTTTCTCAAATGTAAGCAATTAAACTATGTTCAAATAATTTATACTTTCTTGACAGCAGCAATAGTGAATCAGTTGAAGCTGTTTGTTACATTGAAAAGGCCCATAAAAATTCTTACAAATACCAGACTACATGTCTGATAAAGTGGCGAAATTTGATCAGCCACAAGCACGATAATATATCATTATTTTCAAAAAACGAAAGGCTGTTGAGAAGAAACTGTGGTAATCACCCAAGATTAATCTGTTGTCATGATTAGAACTCAGATGATATAAAAGTCCTAGAAATATCTAGATCAATACTTGACGTGGCTTAGGAAATTCCTCAAAGTGAGGCTTCCGAAGAAGTTCAAAAAACTCACGTAAGTCATACTGCAGAGTTCGATCGTAGCACTCCGTCTTAGCACATGTACATTTGTTCAACCCCTCCAATCATCTTAAATTTTGTTGTTGCTGTTGCTGGATGATTTTAATTTTTGCAGTTGTGTTGATGAGTGTGCGCTAAACAAGCCCAAGATAGCGGTTCATCGAGAAACGAGCTCGCATGAGTGGTTGAACTGGCAATCACACGAATCCCCACGTCGCCGATGGCAGCCCCTCTCCTTGGCGTATAACAAGTATCAGACGAGTATTTCGTGATACATCTCCGTTCGATATTGTTTTGGACGGAAATAAAATACAGCGTCCAAACAGGCAATGTAAACGCGCCTACAGGTTAGCTAAGAATACTCAGACAAATATTTCTGGACGTATATCCCGAAAAAGTAGACAACTTAACCACCGATTATTTGAAATGCGAACAGTTTGTCGGAATTTCTCGGTTATATGAGAAGCGAGCTCGCATGAGTGGCTGCTCCTACAACGTCATGTCGGAACTGACAAGAACGCGAGTCATCACGTCCTCAATTGCAGCGTTTTTTCCATAAACATCTGCTTTTCCTTCAAAAAATGTTTACCCATTGTTCCAAGAAATTTTTCGAGGCATAAAGAATCCCCCTTCCAATTCGAAGTAGTCCTTTTCAACTATTCGGACAGACAAAGCCAGGAGTCCTTGCAAAGGTTACAGACTGTGTGTCATCGGCGACGGCATTCCTTACAATATACATCACACACCTGAATTTTGGCAACATCCTTTCTTCTCTGCCAGAGCTGTTTTTTAATTCGCCTACAGAATCGATGTAAGAGACTAAATCACAAAACTCACTGAGTGTGATTTGTCTGATCAGCCTTAATTATGAGGTCTTCAGCTGACTTTTATAGCAATTATTACAAAGATGGTGTTGTTTGCATCCCAGAATGGATTTGTTACTGAAAATATTGCCAAATTTTAGCATATGGCCAACAGGCACGCATTATCGAACAGACAGTACACGGTATCTTGTGCGATGTCTACTCCACAATTTGAAGAACAGGATATAATCGGCTGATGAGTGTTCTCACGTCCAGGAATATGGATCCGAGTGTCCTCAGACCAATCGAAGGCGCTTTTACATTGCCTATTGGACCATGTAGTTTATTACCGTGCAAAGCAATATCAAACAGAGGTGTACCACGAAATGCTCGTGGTATACCTACACTAAGCGAGGAAGAGCTGCATTACTACAGCACATATTTAGGCTAGCCCACTTAGGTTGTGTGACGACAACATCTTCTATAGACATCTAGAGGAGCAACGCATTCCCAGTCCGAAATTATTGTAGGAATGGTACAAGACAATGCTAGACAGGGCCAAGGCGGAGGGAGTTGCAGTTGATGCCAAGAACGTTTTCCAAGACGCATCAGACAGCAAACTAGCATCGCCGACAGGGATTCCCTACTTTATTGGTGTTTTATGGCCCTCCATCCTAGAGGAC
This sequence comes from Anomotaenia brevis, assembly GCA_030710315.1. Taxonomy (NCBI): domain Eukaryota; kingdom Metazoa; phylum Platyhelminthes; class Cestoda; order Cyclophyllidea; family Dilepididae; genus Anomotaenia; species Anomotaenia brevis. Next base: position 14,980 of record JAUOZQ010001213.1, read on the forward strand.
ATTCTAGATGTACGTTCGAATCCTTCGCTTTATTTTTGCCAATTTACTCCTTTTGATAGAATTTTAATTTTTTCCTTGGATCTCAAATGCCTCTTGTCTCAGATATGCATGCACATTTTTTTTAGCCATAGTCGACGCGACGGTTGGTATGCAAAAATACTTCTTTAATATAATGGTTTGTAAACCAAGTAAAATTGCATAGGAAAAGCATTGAAACTGGGTGGAAAGTGCACCGCAGTAATCTTTTGTTGTCACTGATTTTTGTTTATTTTGGGAAGTGAACTCAGAGGAAGTGCTGACAGGAAGCCGAAGTAATCACTCGTTGTCAAAACAATTCTAATACACATTTGAGTTTCCAGGTGAGATTAAAATTGAATTAGCGCAAAATGTGAACATTCGAAAGAACGAATTATTTGTAGCTGATTGAAATGAGCTTGCGTTCTAATCTACCCACTACGATTGATCTTGATGCCCACATTTTCCGTTCAGTAGAGAGCCGAGAGTGGCTTCCCAACACTCCTGAGGCATGCCAGTTGGCGTTTTTCCCTTTGCATCTTGCAAAATACGCAAAGTATGGAAGTCCTCGTCTGGGTCCACGCCGATATTGCTTGGCACTCTTACCAAATCCAGAACTACATCTTTAAGCAACTTTCGTCAAGTTACACAAAATAACTTGCAAAATTCGTATTGATTATTCCTAGTATTTTTATTCTTATGAGCTTTGAAGAAAATAAATCTGGTTATATTAAGTGTAATGCTGTTGTGTAATCTAGTGTTATTGCATAAGCGGTCCTACCTGATGTTTCTAAAGTAGCAACGCTTATTTGCCATAAATAAGCGATCAATCAAAATATATTGTCTAATTCAAGGCTTTTAACTGAATAAAAGCAAAACTTGCGGAACGTCAAGAAGTGTTGCTGAATTCTATTTGAGTATATACAGTTATATGAATCTTGGAGGATCGAAATTTAGGAAAAGCTCAATTTTTTCTATGCTTCTTAGTTAAATATGTTTATTTCCTATTCTGTTCTCAAAATGCACATGAACTGCAGCAAATAAATAAAAAAATTGGCAGCACTGCAGTAGTTTTCTGAAATTGAAGGACTTTAACTAGGACTAACTTTTAACTAGGATTGCATGTTAGACTCGTACTCGATCAATTTCAAGCTAGATCGACATTCCATAGCCTAGAGGTAAAAGAAGCCTACATTTGTTAGACCAGCACGATATAGAAAGTCTGTTTTAACAGCAAGGTTATGTTTTTGCCTTCTGTTAGCTACGGTAGCAATAATCTTCTATTTGTAAACCTATTTGATTGGAATATTCTGAATTATGGTGAATTTTAGTTAGTAGAAATTTATCGCCTGGGACGTTGGCTCCACCATTTTGCTGCCTGAACCCTTCTTTTTCATTGGAGAAATGCAGCTAACTGAGAGTCTGGCTGTTACGACATATTTAAATTGGAAATTTTAATTGGATTAACAACAAACGCCATTTTTTACAGGTAATCAGTGGTTC
>JAUOZQ010001214.1:0-16489 GCA_030710315.1 Anomotaenia brevis
AAAATGTTGAGGAGTGTAGCTATCTGACTTAAATCGATTACGTTTTAATTTGTTGTACTGCAAAATGAAATTTAATCATAAAGATGAATTTAGTAGCTAATAGATATCGTAGAATTCTATAAAATTACGATTAATTTAAAAAGGCTAAATTGGGACTGTAGCTTGGGATGTGCACGTGACCACACCAAATTTAAAATTATACATCATTGTGTTTGGGTATGCCCGAAACATCTCAAAGTTTCTCGCTATCACATGGTATTGGTGGTCCTCACATTTTTGCAACCGCTAGAATAGTTCAATGCTGAGACCAAGACAGCTGTTTGATTTTTGTTACGGAAGAATTAAAAAGTGACTTCTTAAAAGTAATATGCAAAATATTGAAATATATCGGTTTTGATGGTTGGTAATGACATGCTCAGAGATTATGCTGCTAAATTAATGTGCATTTCCATAACTTTGCTCAGCATCTGAATATTAGCGTCGGGGAAGTTGACTGACTTGGCTTCTTGCCTGAAAATCTGTGAAGTATAAATCTTTTGCCGCGTCTGGTTAGCGGATGTCGCTTTGAACCAGCAAGTTGGATTGGGGCTGAGTAAGGCCGCCGTCGCAAGTCTTGCAAAAATCACCATTAGGGAAATCAGACTACGAAGTAGACGAGCCTTGAAGGCGGGTTTTAATTTCTGAAGTGACATGCATTTAGTCTGTAATGTTTGCCCCAGTTCAAAGCTTTGACATGCAAATCAATTCATTTAATTCTAAAGTGATTCAGCACATTATAGCAACTAAATAGCCTATAAATGCAAGAGTTATTTTTCGAAATCTCTCAAGTAGTTCATAGAATATGCTTGCTGCGTCCTTTCTATTTGACGTGTAGAAAGTTCATATTACGAAAATATTTTTTTGTATTTACGTTTCTTCCATTATTTCTAACCAAACTTCAAGTTGAGATCAAATTTGCATTTGAAACACTAAATTTGCTGTTGAAAGATTCAGAAGACAAAAGACTGTTGCGGGAATGCATTTTACCGGTTTCATGTTCCCTGCCTTCTCGAAAATACCAATTTCTAGCTACCTCTCCTAATCTATCTACTAGTGTTGGGCACTGATATCACAAACATAGGGCAAATTAGCAACTGTTTCAACCCAATCTTTCGTGATTGTTTAATTTTCACCATGATTATTAAATTAGCAGAATATTTCAAGGTGATAGGATATAAATAATTCGGATAAAAAGTATTTGATGTACAGATGCAAAGTTTTGATATTGAACCGATATAATAATTCACTACGCCAAAGTTCAATTCACTCTCAATAAATGTGCGTTTGTCACTTAAACGGACAGTCGGATTAGTCAACAAAATACGGGGCTGGACACTACCAGCCCTACTAACATGATCACCAGAACGCACTAAGGTGAGAGAACTAACTGATCGCATAATCCGTCCATAGTTAGAACCTGGCAATGCACGAAATGTCAGCGCAGGTGTTGCAGGAATCCTAACTGAAATTCAAACGACCCTCACTGATTTACAAATCGTGGGCCTCGACGCCTGCCAATCATCCAACTTACTCCTTACTATGCTCGCTTCAGACTGCGTGGTAGTATCATCTACCAATGAAAACCGTTCGAGGAGTCGGCCAGACCATAATCAATCTAACAACCTCCGTAGATGCCAAGCAACAATTAATCTGAAGAAATTCATCTGATGTAATAGTGCCTCGTTTCAAAGAATGTTCCATAGCAGATCGCTTAATTCCAATGCTCTCCATTTTTTACTACCAACTAGTTTAAATTCAAAACAATCTGCAATTCAGCTGAGTAAAATATTAAGAAGAAAGTTAGCTGAAATCCTTGAACCTTAAGGCGTTAGAATTGTTTCCAAATTTCTAAGTTGATGGAATGATAAATTTTTTAACGTAGAGAATTACGCTTCCTTATTTATGCCCACGTTTCTAATGGACAAGTGGTATTCGGAAAACATTTCTATGTGCTTGAACATCCGTTATCGTTTCACTTCTCTTAGATGAATTAATAAATGTGGAAAGGAGAACGTAAAAAAGCATTTTAAAGGTGCCAAATAATGTTGATCTAACTGCATTGGTTGCATTAACAAGAGTAACAGGCCGTCGTTATGAGACAGTGTTAACTGTGGGCGAGTCCCATTTTTGTGTTCGGTGTACTGATAACCCCACCATCTCGTGTAAAATGCAACATGTGCCATCTTGACAGATGCGAAAGCTGATTTAATGAGTGGCTTGAAACCGGCTACTGTTGTGACCATCAAGGAATTGGACTTCTTTATCAGCCTTGCAACCACTTTAGTCAGCATTTTGATGGAGATCACTCCAGCCAGGTGCGTACACGTCACCTGATCGGTCCAGTAAAGAATACTGGTCTAGTTCGGTCTGAAAACTTCAAAAGAAGGCCCAGAAGAAAGGCTCAAAAGAAGTGGCTACAGAATAAAATAACGAGGGAATAAAATGTGACGAGTCTTGTAAAAGCCGCCACCACTGTCGAATCACTGGTACCAAGAATGCTGTTCAGCAATGCAAATGCACACCTATCGGCCAAACAACCAAGAAGGCTGTTGATTCCAGATCGTTAAACAAAAGACTGTTCAACCCTATCCAGGCTGTGGGCTCTCATATATGATGAGGAGATATAGCCTCAGACGTCATTATACGAAGAGGCACTCGAAATCAGTGAAGCCTCCTCCTAATCCATGGATGCTTCGTTAAAGGGAGAAAAGGAGTGCAGCTCATTCCACTTTTGCCACCTCGTAAATGCAATCTGAGTGTATTACCAGAAGCTTTTCTTGTACATAATGATAATTCATTGTGTCTTGTGTTAGGAGGGCACGCTGATCCAGCTTGGGATGACATGACTACAGATCTGTGCCGCTTTCCAATTTGATTTTATGAACGTACAAAATTCCTCTCCATAACAACACTACTAAAAAGGATAGCTCAAGGCGGAAATATTTCAAAGGGAGCAATTGCGATGACCTCTGACTGTAACTTGTTATTTTATGACCGTGAATAAAATTTGTTTTCCAGGGGGACCTCATGGAAAGCATGGAATAACCTCTTAAGTATCTACCTATATAAAAATGTGAAAATTATTTTGTCAATAGCGCTTCTGTATTTCTTAACAGTAGAAACAAACGCCACTATTTATACTAGTAAATCACGCTCATATTAACAATTAATAATGTATGAGACAATTAGCTGAATATTTTAATTGGTAAATATAATGAACTAAATAATAAATCAATATATCATCTCATTCAAATGAACATTTTTGGTTATTAGTGCGTCTTTGGAGGCAACCATTTTCACTTAATGCATTTCAGTAATGAAATTAACCATGTAATGCAATAGGGTCTGTCCTTAAAAGAACACACAATTCAGAAAGTATAAAAGAAATAAATAGTGTAGCTAGATGAATAAAAAATTCAAATCATGACAGTTTCATCTATTTCTGACTACGTTGCAAAATCTCTTTCCTCCAAAGCATAGTTCAAATTAAGGAACAAACATTAGTGACAAGGAGTAGCAAGTCGGGCAAATAAAGTGGATGTGGCGTTGTCATCCTAGCAAGTTCTTGTGTCTTTTGTGACCAGGTTCCTACTCCGTGGAGTCGTGCTGCATGATCCTAATAAAGCATTACTCCTTTTCGACGACTCACTAGTGTAGGTCATCTCCTTTACAAAGCTGGGTTCAAAAGCCGCTCTTATTGCTGGCAGTAGCTTTGAACATTTATAATTGGCGCCTCGCCTTGAGTGGTAACAATTCAAAGGGTATTATTCCTTGATGATCCTAAGTGAATGAATAAGGGCCGTTTTCCCATGAAGTTCCCATCTCGACTCTTTCCCTCTACAAAACTGCCTATATCTACCACTCTTAACATTTCGATAAAAGATTCAGTCACTAGTCGAACATGTAAAAAATTTAGATGAATCGGCAAAAACGAAGAGAAAAGCAGATGACAACTTAAAATTTGAGATGCTTTCAGACAAACGCTCAATGAGGCACCCATTTTTCACGTTGAGGCGCTTTTCCAAGTGTATGAAAATGACAAGGAGGAGTTGCGCGGTCTGGATTAAGCCAAATCGCAATTCCCTCAACCGATAAATTTAACCCTTACTGCTAGAATAATTTGTAACATACGAATTTTCGAACTTTAGGTTTTGTGAGCTACGATAAGCCTTTGAGTGCTGAGTGGGTGGGCGATTAATTGCCTGGATGTCTAGTAATGGCTGAACTAGATAACTTTTCAATTGCCTCGAAACACACACTTAGGATGTGTCTCCTCAACAACCTTTTAAAAAAATTATTTAGTGATTTTCTTTTTTTAACCGAAAGCAAACTAGCCTATTGGATTACTTTCAGTATTGGTTCATTCGTTCTTGCAGGTTGTTTAAAATTTGAAATTAATTTTGTTTGAAAATGCAATGTAATTATGCCTGCGGAATGTTTACTTCATTATGACTACTGCACAGATCTAAGATCAAAACTGAAAATTTTGCATTCCTCAATTGCTGAATGCACAAGCCCAACACCTAGATTTTGGAATAATTTGGCACAAAGTTTAATTAGTAATCATGTCCTATTTTGAAATGATTCAAGCCATTAGAAGACTGCTATCCTATAAATGAGGGTTTTTCGAAGATGAAGAAATCTACATTCTGTGAGGTGGTATCATCGTTGTTATAGTTTTAGTTAAATATAAATTGGATTACCAAAGAGGTAAGGCAGTGAAATGAGTCAAAACAGCTAAAAAACTTTAGAATTATTATATGCATCTCATCTAAATTAAGCAATTATTATTCGAAATTTCAAACTGAATCTACCAAATTAGTCTAAGAATGTGAATGTTCAAAAATAAATCGCTAGATGGCTGCTGAAAAATGTCAGTAGCGTCAGACGTCATTAAACATGACCATAAATCAACAGCGATATCTTCAGATTAGCAGAGGCATTTCAAAATGGAGATTTGTATTTCTAATAGCGGTCAAGATTAAAGTAAATAAATGATGCATGGTCAGATTGGCCATTCAGCAAATAAAGGTAGGTGTTGCTCCTTTTAACAAACAATTTCAATTATAAAAGGGTTTTCATTGAGTTTTGAAAATTTTTCCGTTATAATTAGGTATGTTGATTAATATTCGTTTAAATGTCGAAAGTTTTATAAAAACAATTTTGAGTTCATATATATTAAATGACGTAAATTGAAAATTTATTCATCTAGCTACACTTAATTTATTTCTTTTGCACTTTCTGAATTGTGTGTTCTTTTAATGACAGGCCCTATTATATTACATGGTTAATTTCATTACTGAAATGCATTAAGGGAAAATGGTTGCCCCCAAAGACGCACTAATAACCAAAAATGTTCATTTGAATGAGATGATATATTGAATTTTATTATTTAGTTCATTATATTTACCAATTAAAATATTCAGCTAATTGTCTCATACATTATTAATTGTTTATATGAGCGTGATTTACTAGTATAAATAGTGGTGTTTGTTTCTGCTTTTAAGAAATAGAGTTAAGAATATCAGAAGCACTATTGACAAAAAAATTTCACACAAATGAGAGAAAATGTTATTTTATTATTTTATTCACCTATATTTGGAAATGAAAGTATTTTAGCTTTTTTGCCACAAAGTAAAATTGCTTAAATGAGCATATATAAACGACCGGGATAAATGGTAGCGTTGGATTAGAAGGAGCACAGATGAGAAATAGAGAGGTAGGAGTGTACACGATGGCTGCTAGGAGCAGAGAGGGAGACTGTAGCGGTGACGACCACGAGGAAAAGAAGCGCCTTGAATGTGCACTTTTGATTTTAGACATTGCAGATTGCCTGCCCACTTGAGTGGTGGCCACTTTTGTCTTGACATTATTTTTTGTATAGAAACTTAATAACAGTTACTACCACCACAGTGCCTATGCAACGCTTCTATGAGAGGATGTCACCGAATGTTGCAAAGCCAGTTATGGTGGTAATAACGACCCTCAACACAGCCTGAAGACGAAAGCCGAAAATGATGTTAGAGGAGTGAGGAGGCCTGTTGAAGCGGCATATGGGCTGTTTCGTACCCAAGTGCCATGATGGGTCGGATTTGAACACGATTACATGGATAATTTATGCCCTTTTTCATTAGTCTCGAGTTCTATTTTATGCAAGACCGAAGGTTTCTGAAAGAATCTGGAGGCCTTGTAGTGTCTGCGTTTCGAAGTGCAGATATGTCCAATTTGGCACGGAGAAATAAGAGGCATTGCATCGATTTGATGAAGTTGTATTTGAGGTTGCCATCAACGAAGAGAAATTCGCCAGTGAAGTGCAAGACGTAGTCGAGATGGCGCAATTATTTAGCAATGGTTGTGGCACACGAAAGCCAAAGTACGACGAAAATAGCTTCTTACGAACGAAATAGACAGTGATCTGGTGTCTGTATAATGCATGCCGGAAGTGTTTAACTACTGGATAGATAGTGAGCAGTACTATGACGATAGTGTTTTGCTAAGTGGATTTTAGTTTATTTGAGAATGGAAAGTGTTTTAATTTAGCCCACGACAATATGTTGCAAAACTGCTCTGACTGTCAACTAGATTGTCAACGTCTAAATGATGAGACGACTTTTTGAAGAGATGTTATAATGACTTAATGTAGAGACGATGCCACACAGTGTTAAAAGCGATTTCTGCTCCGTGGGCAAATGCACGGTGATTAAAATTGCTATTAAGTAGATCCTTGAGGGGATGAAGAATTAGAGGACGGTTCAGTGTAGATCCGCAGTAATTATTCGCAGTAACGAGCGGTGGAAAGGACAACTTCCTGTTCAGTTTTTACGATAGAGAGCATCTTGAAAGGGCCATTGCGTCAGTTGAATTGGAGTTAAAAGTTAGGCTTAGTTTCAACCATATAACCGATTATCGTCATTATCAAAATTGTGAAAATGGGCACCCCATCCGGAAATTCTTAAAACAATCAACTCAATTATCGAAATCTTGATATCGACTCTTCCCTTCATTCTTGCCGACATGTTTTCTTCTTTGATGAACGACTTGTGACCGGAGATGATAAATGGATCTTGTTTAACAAAATTCTAAGTGTCGTAGACAGTAGCGGCTTCCTTAAGGGAAAAAAATTATTGCCATAGGTGCCGAGGATGGAACTTTATGGATAATATGTTCTTTTATTTCATTTTGGTATGTTCGCCAATGAATAATCCACTTTGAATTAATACCACCATTTAATGGTCAAATCCACCGTCGACAAAGGCGGCGTTTGAGGCAAGTGTTAAGGAGCAAAAGGACCTTCTCTAGTTAACCGAAAAGGGGTCATGCTTCATCGTGACAATGCGGCAAGAGCCCCAAACAGGAAAAATCATCTCAAGATGCAAGTTATTCTCTCTATCTTGTCCTCCGGCTTTGAAGAAAGCTTGTGTAGCATCGAAGAAAGAGGCCAAAACTGACCTAGTCAATAGTCGAAAGCAATAGAATTTCGCAATAGTGAAGGCAATAAATACTTCTTGATAGATGGAAGGAGGTCATAGATGATCAAGCAATGTACATTGATGATTTAATATTCAATTAAAAATAAAATTTCGGTGATCTGACATCCTAAGAGCGTATGAATCACCAACCCCACTAGCCAATCATTGATTGCGTGCATTGACCCCAAAACTCATTGGTCCAGCTGTTAACCAAAGAATTTGGTCAGTCCATATTTCACCTCCAAAAATCACACTCTTCGTATTAGGCGCTTGCCCTCACAGGCACACGTCTCCTCTCACTCCTGATTTACGACTCAGCAATCCATGTGAGTTAGCTCATTTGTTTCGAAAAGAGATCGAAGAACACAAATATTGGTGAATTGAAGCCATAAATAAAATTCAAATTTTCTTAGCTTAATGATGGAAATCAAACCCGAAGCAGAAGATTCACCTGAAGAAGAGTGGACTCAGGTCACTCAGAATTGCACTCTGAAGGAGGAAGAAAATGAAGGTGGTGGTGATGACTCACAGTCTCCTGGAACAGAATCGGATAATACAGCTCCCGATAAGGGTACGAAATTGTCATGTTTCTGCGTTTTCAGCATATTGTTATAGATGGACATTTTTATATTAATAGACGAGAATTACTTTTGCGAGACATGTGGCAGGGCATATGCGTCCCGTAAAACTCTCAACTATCACATTCGGAGCTTCCATGAGGGTATGTAAGAACTCGATTTATCTTGCAAAAATATGTATAATGGTTATTATCATGTCAGTGGAATACATATAACAGAAATATCCTATTTTTGGAGATTCTATTTTGTTGAAGCTTCTATTTCATTTTGTCTTTAATGTAAAAGCTATGAATCTAAGTATTTTTACTCTATGGAAATCAATTTTTATTTACATTGTCGTCCATGGATGCGTTGGAGGCGTTGCTCTGCTTACGTCACTGCATGAGTTTTGCGTGAATAAGTTTGTATCTTCCTGGCTTAACAACAGGCTTTCTTTCTGTATATATCCTACCGGGGGTTCGAATATGGCTAGTCATGAGCACATAGGCTAGTGACTTTTCTCCTGACGCAGATAAAGAGTGTTTTAATTGAGTTTTGCCATCTGTCTTTGCTCTGAAAACCCTGCCGTCTCTGGCATGTTCTTAGAGCACATAGGAATTCCATAACAAGGAATATTTCACCGTCCCTCAAGCAGAAAATGAAACTTCTAGGACAAGTCAGGGTTTCTCAAGCTAGGAGGGAAGCTTTCGCCCTTGTGAATTGGTCTATCGTAACCGAATGTACTCGGGTTAAAGGCGTTTGTAGAGCATGAGTTTGTGGAATGAGTCATACTTATGTTGTCTATATTGTGGAACTAGAGATCAATGATTTAGGTGGGCCCATGAAGGTTGACTCGATTAGTAGAGATATAGCATGTGTTTTAGTTAGTGTTATCTCCAAAGCGTGCGTTACGTGATAATGAACTGGAGAGAAGAGTGGAATAGTCAAAAGCAATTGACTGATTTAAACCTCAAGGTTACAATCTCAGGCCTCTCATTTTTTGAGAAATCATTTCACGCTAACTTCAACTGAACTCATATACTTCATGAAGCCGAGCGTGTAGTTGTTCGAAATTGTGGACAACCATTGGATCCTAGTAGGATTGCACTCAAGCTGGTTTGTTCACAAGACGTGCTAGAAGTAATTTTACGTTTCTATTTAGTTTCGTTGTTTCGTCTACAAAAGGATAACGGGAAAATGCTGTGTGCATTTTCTTGCTCAAATCCATGTGAATAAGGCCGCCAATCACTGAATACTCACGTATTTTAATGATGCGACTAGTGTTATGGACCTTTCATGCAACCTTGCTCTATCTATTTGTCATGCCTATTTAGTTTATTTCATCGGTGTTTTTTAAGCAAATTTGTTATTAAATTCCCAGGATTACGGCCGCACAAGTGCGAAGAATGTGGAAAGTCGTTCCCTCGAGCAGTAAACTTGAAAAAACATGTGGATAGGGTTCACAGGGGTAAGCAACTGTTTTTGTTTTCTCTTTTGAATCCGCTTATTTTTGGAACTTTCACTGTGAATACTCTCTGAATCTGCCGAACCTGGAGTTGCGTAACAAATTCCACCCCTGGAGTGTGTTGCTCACAAAAAAACGCTCAAACCTGATATTATTTGCAACTACTGTGAAGGATTAGGATTTGTTATTGCTCTCCAGTTCAAAAAACGCTACCTTTATATGCAAGCTAAATGTATCATTTGGCTCACTTGCAAAACAGCACTGGAACCGTAAAAAAATTATTTATTGGTTCTTTTTTAATCGAAAACTTAAATTTAGCTAGCACGGTTTGTAGAGGCTGATTTCCATTACTTTTACCTTTGAATTATCTGGTGGGACTACACATCACTGAATTTGCAGGACTGAAACCGTTCAAGTGTGACCTGTGTGGGGGCTGCTACTCCCAACAATGCCACCTCAAAAGACACCTGGAGAAAGTTCACGAAAGTAAGAAGCTTAACTGTCAATTATAATTCCTATATCATATTCAGAGGACAAACAAGGCGGAAAACAACTAACGTTTTTGCATCATAATTTCGAAACCAGCTATGAGCAATCATGGTTAATATATTATCACTTCTTTTTGGTTATCAATTCGGTTAGGTGATATTTGCCGAAAATTACTGTTTTTAAAAACGTTTGCTTAATCAATTATTATTTTATACAACTGGCACTTCCAAAGAGGCCAAATTGTTGGTGCTCATATGACAAACGCTACAGTCACAGAAACTACCCTAACACTTGGTATTTCATGAGGTACGATCTCAAAATTAATAATAAACTCCGAAAGGGGAGAAAAACGTCGACCTCGGCAAAGCACAGATTTGTCCAAAGGTTGAATTTGTTGGCTGAGAAACGCCATCAGACCCTAAGTGGAATTGAAAGAAAGCCTAAAATCACTGCAGAGCTTAACGAACAGCTACAGAGGTGAGGTTCCAAAAAACTGTTATTTTTCGTGAGGAGCCTCAGATCCGGATTCTACCACAGAAAATCCGCAATTAGGAAACCTATGATGTCAAAGTCAAATATTTCAAAGCATTTAGAGAAACGGAGTAGAAACCTCTAGAATTGGTTCATTGAGCAGTGGATATAGTGGTTAATTTCACTGACGAATCGTCACAGTTCACCTTATCTTTATAGACAGAAGAAAGAAGCATTTTTTCAGGCTACTAACTTCTCTCAACCGTAAGATATGGCGGGTGTTTAGTCAAGATAATTTGGCTTGCCATTTTTTGGTAATCCACCGAACCAGTGATTTTACTTCATGGAAAATGAATTAACAGCCGAGACTCTTTAGGAATTGAACTACACCACAATGAATTATATTAAGTTGATTTTTCAAGGTCTTTACATTGCTTTGGATAATCCTTATTATATATATAGCTTTTTATTTAATAAGAATCGTGAAACTTTAATGCCAACAAAGATTCTAGGTAAATCTTAAAGCTAGCCAGAGAATTGCGAGCTAATTTTCAAGGCACGACTCAGCTAATGGAGATTTTATCTAACTCAGGTTGCTGAATGGCTTTCTATTAACCGATGACAAAGATTTAAATGCTGGAAAAGTGGAACAGTGAATGGCACTTGGATATCGGTCCAGGAAACAAAAGGCTAAAGAAGGCAGATTTTAAGATTAATTTAATAAAAAATTTCTACAATTTTTGTGTCTTCCTCGCCTGTCGATCGGAGTATCCTATCCTTTTGTTATTTACAGAAATGAAACGGTTTCAATGCGACCAGTGTGGTAGAATGTTCGCAGAAAGTGCTCATCTCAGAACCCATATCAATGCATTTCACAAAGGTAAATAATAACTCCTCCTATACCTTCCATTTGTGCTCTTTTTTGCCACAAGGTCCCCTCTCAGAGGTAATTTTATCACATCACTCACAGACGTTTTCTGTTGAATTTGCAGGGATAAAACAATTCAGCTGTGAGGTGTGCGGACGATCGTTTGCTTACAGGTCAAACCTGAATTACCACGTTAATGTCACTCACAAAAGTACGTTGCTCATGTGCAGTTATTTTCATTTATAACATCAAAAAACTCTCAAATATATGAAGTAAATAAAATTAGATTTAGTTTTACTCTCAGGGTACAACTTGCATCGTTCGCTGAACATGCACTTATCATTTTTAAATTTTAATCCTAACAACCATTAAATTCGGAATATATTTCTTTTAAGTAAACAATCTTTGATGGTGCTATAAAGGGTTTTAATGAACTTACTTCACTCTTGCGTTTGCAGAACTGAAGCCCCACAAATGTGGTCAATGTGGGAAGTCCTTTCTTCTTCAGTGTTACCTCAAAAAGCACATTAAGACAGCTCACAAAAGCAAGGGCATTGCTGGTCAAGGTATGATTTGCTCAGTCATGAGAACACGTTGTTTATTCTGTTGACATAATGAACGCTAAAGTATCTGATCAGAAAAGACTGGAGGCTAAGCCGTTATAATGTCTCGTCTCATTCATCGGGACATTCTTTTCAACACTGCCAAAGTTTCAAAATTTATTTTTTGTAACACTAGCTTATCAAATGACAAGGTTATGAAGGCGCTCAGGGGATGGTGGTCTTAAGGCAAATTGATAACTTCTTAAAGCATTTAAATAAATCAAGCTGCACAAGTGAATAAGATATTCTAGGCGTAAAAACGTCTTTATTCCACTCCAAGAAGTGTTTCGAAGACTCTTTAATTTCCATTTAATTTTTGAATACGGTTATTTATTCTCTGCATAACGGGACATTTCCTATTAATTTGTTTTATGAACATTTACTTCCCAGCAGACGACAAAATTGTGGAACGATGAGCAAGAAATAATTGACCTGGTTGTCGAAAATTAAGCAATAGTTTTGTACATATTGTCCCATTGTGCAATTTTTAATAAATTATTTTGTTATAAATATGTTAAATTATATCATTTGTACTTCTGTCTTACCTCGAGCCCAATTCAGCTACTCCATAGAGTTCCGTTCCATGAGTAAGACGAGTCGAAGTTTGCTTGTATGCTCCCAAATGTGAGTTTAACAGATTTATTCAGCCTAAGCTAGAATGCATGTATGTACACTGTTAAGTGATTCAGTCACCACAGGCCAGGTCACTACAGACTTTGAGCCTGTGTGACCTGCGAGCGCTGTCTAGCACGTCGCAGGCCCGCACCTAATTGCGTGCATGCATTCCCCCAGATTGACCTACTACACAGGCCACATATGGACTCTGTACAGTGACCTTAAATCTAAACATGTTTTTACAGGCGTTCCCACCAGACACTTAGGTAAAGATGTCATCTCCTTTTGGCTTTAAGATTTCTCATCTTCCTCATATGGAAGATTTAATAATGTGGTGCTTATCATTAATGTAGCGGTTTCCATCCTGAGATTTCTGCTCAGTCGACCCTTCTGAGAACCGTTCTGAGCTCAAGCATGATCATTTTCACACCCTTCGCAAGGCGCTATGAAAACAGATTAGCTTCCATGCCTCTGAGATATTTATTTGCCGGTTTAGCAACTATCTTTGACAGTTCATCATAGATGATTTTTTAATGCAAACTCTATCTCATCTAGCGCCATTCAGTGCTCTTAGAGTTTAATGTAAGTTATACACCTTCTTGTGCATGGGAGTTATTCATTCAACGTCTTGCTTTAAAAGATTCATTGGAAAAATCAAACTGGAAAAGCGGGGCTGTAGAACCATCTGATTTAAATTAAGGAAAAATGATACTAAATCCTGACTTTGCCTTTGTGGAGGAAATTGGGCCACTGAAAAGCATTGAAGTTTTCAAGTCTCCAGTTTCTAACTAACTACGTTATTTTGAAGATCCATACACCTCTACCTGGAAAGCTTCGGTTTTATCGAGGTCTTGCTACAAAACCGCGTATTTTTTCATTTCTCCTGTTAATTTTACCCAGTGTAATTTTAGCCCACCTCTAAACACCCAGTCAAAACTGAACAACCTGGAATGACACTGACTACTGATCCTTTCACAACCTTAACGTAATCCATTTTGCTCCTCCACTGATTCGATGCTTATACCGAGGTAATACGAACGTAGAACAACTTTTAGCATCCCAGTTGCTACTAAAAAAGAACTGTTGGTTTGCTTTCTGCAGTTTTATTGCTCCTTTGTCATTTAAATTTACTCGGCGTGCTTCCATATTAGCTTCGTGGATATCTTTCTTGAATGTAGCTGATAGAAGCGACAAATTATCTTCCCATGATGAATTAACCAGCTCATATATGATGCAGAGTCCTAATGAAAGAGGTAGAAAAGAAAACATCTGTACTGGAGCGTTTGTTGATATGTGAGACTGTGCTGTGATTTATAGTCAATGCATGCAGTCCATATAGGTCTTAAGGTGGGGTTGGTGAATGAGGGTGAATTAGGTCGGGGGGTGCTATGAGCTAGAGAATTGGACAAGGTTCTCAGGTCACCAAGGGTCAGGGTCAGTGGTGACCTGTTAACCTTGCTTTACAAGTACGAATACCAAACAAATCGTTTCAGGTCTGCTTAATGGCATTCGAAAATCTCTTTGTGGAATGGAACGTGAATATGTTTTCGATAGCCGGTTCTAACAAGTTTAACATTAGCTATGGCTCGTTTCTGAAAGCTTTAATATAGCCATTTCTATGCTTGGTTTCTGATAAAACCACTGTTGCCTATTCATTTGGTGGCAATCATATTTAACCCGTCGCGTAGTGCAATGAATGCTGATAAGGTCCAATGCCCCATACACGCGTATAAATCTTTGGTTGGTGTAAACATATTCTCATCTAGCCTTTTGCTTTTCGTGGAAGGTGGAAGAAATTTGCTCAATTCAGTACTTTAGATGATCAGTTTACTTTCAGTTGTACAGCCGCATTGCCTATGAAGGAGTTATTCATTCAACCTCAAGTTAAAAGACTGACCTGAAAAGAGCTAGACTTTGGAGGCTAATTCGGGACATCGTCCTTATTTTGAAAATCAAGCCAACGAAAGCCAACAATAGCTAATACTTATGCGTAAGTTAAACGATTGGTCAATTTGAAGAGTCCTACTTTCGCTTGAAGCATAAAAAGTGCTCTCATGGCTCTTGATGCCTCGGTTTTAACTCGAAGCCTCAGAACAGGCGTGCAATTTCCTAACTTCTCAAGGTGTTTCCTTCGCTTTGCAGCTTTAGTTTTACTTTGAAATTGACTACTGTTAGATATTCCTTCTTTGCAGATCCACAACACTAAGAATCTGCCCAAGGTGTGATTTATCTTGAAACTGACTTAATGGGTTCTGCAGATATATCTTTCCAGTATTCCAACGGTTTTTTTTAATTGGTTCCCAATGTCATACCCGAACTACACACAAACTCGTTTGCTAGCCTCTCGAGTGCTTTTTCTACAGCAGTGGTTAGATACTCCACAATTTTCCCTAAGGTGAATCGTCTATCCCACCTTAGATGGGTAGCCCCGAAACCAGTGATAGAAGTCATCTGTGCCAGAGCGTTTGTAAGGAACACTTGTGTTGGATTTAAGGTTCATTTAAAGCAAAATGCAGAGTTGGTAAATGGGAGAATGCACGCACACAATTAGGTGAGGGTGTGAAGAGCTGGAGGGTGTGACGGGGCTCTCAGGTCAGCTAGGGTCAGGGTCTGTGGTGACCTGCCTGCCTCTTTCTTCATAACATACTTTCTATGTTCGCTTTATGGCCATTTGGAGCGCAAAATAAAAAATGATTCCGTTTCTGTTTACCCACTCCTAGCAAATTTAATCTTCGTAACGGCTACTTGCAGCTGTTTGTATTTAATGCAGTATTTTTACTAGTGGATTTCTGCTTAATCTATTAGTTTTGAACTTTCTTTACGATTCCACTGTTGATGCTGTTCCTTGAATGTCCATTAGTTTCCATACCTTTCAAGCATTTATGTGTCTGCTTCGTTACTAACGTTCAAACAGTTCTTCATATGCTATTGTTTGGTGTGCACTGATTCTCATCTAGCCTTCTACGTTTCGCGAACAAAGAAAAAAGGCTTAATTCAGTGCTTTCTGCATCAATAAACTCTCAGTTTGACAACAAAACTGCTTATCAAAGAGCTGTTCATTTAAAATCTAGCTTTAAAGGACTCATTTGCAACTTCTTCCCATAAAATAGCTGGATTTCGGCGACTTGCGATTTTAATTTCATTGAAAGCAGGATAATTCGGAACTTTGCCAATGAGGAGGAAAATGAAGCAAATACAAGAGAGCGATTTTTGATGAGTTAAACATTTCAATCAACGGCTAACTACGTTCGTTTGAAGAATAGAAAGTATTCCATTGGCTTTGGACACCCAGTCCAAACTGGATTTGGGATAATATCACTGGTTCGTGAACCAAAATATCGATGCTTTAAAAGACACTTTTCAATTAAACTATTGCACTTGCACTTCTTCCCTACTATTCCCCATCCTACCCTTAATAAATCATGTGTTGGATATAGAATAACTGTTAGCTTTGAAGAGTAAGTCGGTAAATCAGTCTCATGAGGATGTGCTTTTTATTAAATGCATTGGAGTATGGCAATCTACAGCAGAGAGGAGGGATTTTCAAGACCTTGTTTCCTTAGTTTTCCCCTGTTCTATAAGGCAAAATTATACTAAAGTTGACAATGCATCACTTTTACTTCTTGTGGGACTCGCTTCTCTTACATCAGAAGAGCTTTTTGAAAAAAAGGGTGATGTTTACTAATACAATATCTTGTTCACTTGCGCATTTTGCTTTATTATACTATATTTAAGGGCCTGGGAGATTGCTCTAAAGCAATGCCGAAACCCAAAAAGAATTTAAGTGGTGTTTTATAGAATTAGACAGAAATGTCAACCCCGGAAAAGTTTTGTAAAATGCTCGTTTGAGCTAGAAGAGGCTGCAATTCTTCAATTCCATAAACGATTAAATGAGCAAAATAGTTTGCTTTTCT
>JAUOZQ010001215.1:0-16487 GCA_030710315.1 Anomotaenia brevis
CAAATTACCAAATTACCTCTTTGACAAATATGAATTGCTCTTAAGAATTATCTGAAATTCTGAAACGGTCAATGGATTTTGTTTGGTAATGGTTCTTTTTTGTTGTTATCAAATGCAGCAATACTATGATAAGGAAATATATATGCAATTAATAGGTATTCCCGTTCAGCTAAAATAAAGAGGTGCCATTTATTTTGACAAAATCCTTTTATATTAACAGTTAAATCACTAAAAGGCGGGAATAACTCTTCTTTTTTGCACATATCACGAGTTAAGCTAGTAGGCATCTTGGGGTTAGTCAAAGTGTACTCACCTGCTGTGAGTTAAGTGACATCTTTTTTGCTCACGTTTATTATATTTAGAATTTAAGTAACTTTTTCGCAATGTGGTTTCAGTCAAATTAAGTTAACCAAATAAAAAAATGCAACTCTATTGCTGATTTCAGGTTAAATCAGAACAAGATATCAATAACTAATCTTTATTGACTTCGTAATTGCATAGTCGAAGCATCCTTCTTATAAGTTCATGTTTTACTAAGAAGAAATCAAGGAAGCTTTCTTCAATGATAAATATAGGTGTTCATACAAGCGGAAGGCGTAATTTACATTATTCAGTTCCTTTAAATCCGATTTTATTTAATGACATTAAAACACCACCATGATCTTTGAGAAGCTTCCAAAAATTGAAAAAAAAACACCAATAGATTTCGAATACCTATACCTAATTCTATTTGGAAGCGCACACCTGAGTTAAGGATGAATCAAACGATCGTCTGCACTCCATTCTACGCGCAGTATCAAAATTGAAAATGACAGATAGAAGTATCAAAAATGTAGTTTCAGCGAAATACCTTAGCTCTTATAACAAAAAGTTAGCCTCTGGCTTTGCTCTTTAAATACTGAACGGCAATAATGTCGAAATGAGAAAACAAAAAACCCTTGAAGAAACGACGAAGAACTCGATATTCCTAGTTTACAGTGTCCTCTCCCAACTTCGAAAAAGAAGCGCCCGTTATGCTCCTTCTACACTCACTTCTTGACCTCGTCCGATTTATCAATGATGGCGTCCTCTGAATAATCTAAAAAACCCCACACCATTGGCTTCCCATGCTGAAATTTAGAACCATAAATAAGAGAGGCCGTGGAGAGTTTGATTATCTACTGCAGGCACTTCTCAATGTTACTTACGTGATCATTGTAATACATCATTAGGATATTCAAAACATTATCAACTTTAAGGGGGGGGGGGTTAAATTAACAGTAAGAATGAACCCCAAGCATTTAATTCATATTCGCCGTTGCGGAGGCAGAACTTCATTCATGATTGTCATTTCAGGAATGAAAACGACATGAATTCGAGAATATTATTTGCATGGTACTTATCATACAAGCATTGGACTAAATAGTGGAAACACCGATCATTTTGGCCTCATATTCCTTTAGAAATCTATAAACAATGGAAACTAGAAATAATTTTTTTTTAGTTTCGTTATTCGATATTCCTAGTGAAAATAACGTTTTTATTGAATTTCAAGAAATGGTTGGTGCCTTATAAAATAGCAGATAACTGAGACTTTTAAGGAGGCCAACTTGTTGGCGTTATTGCCAATTGCCCTCTGATAGCTCGGTGTTTAAGGAGGTACTGTCTCGACGGTAATGGCTGCTACTTGGAAAGAGACAGATCTGGCCGAAATTCAAAGCTGTTATATCCGATGGAGTAATAAGTGGCTAGTAAGGAGTTCACTGGAGACAGAATCTGGTTATGTTCTTCCTAGTGACAAGCTTTGGGTTTTGTTTATTTACATATGAGTTTATCATATTTTGGCGCAAATGATGGAAATGGTTCTTAAATTATATTTACATTATATCAAACCACGAATTTTATCATTTAAATAATAAAATACATATTTTAGTTGCAAAAGTTGAATTTTAAAGATGAATAGTTTTTACTATCAAAAATGTAAGGCGTAAATAAGCGGATTAGATGCACTATTTATTCATTAAATTGTTCAAACCTGGAGCGATTTTGAGAGTTTTCCTCGATAACTATAATGTAAACACAAGAATCAACCTACTTGGACTTCGTAAAAGTCACCCAATGGCAGGTATTATCAACTCTACCTGGAAGGTTTTGTGTGAGAAACGCACGTTATGGCCGGAAATGACTAAGTTGTGGCTAAAGACAGATCTTTGGGGCTTTCTAAACAGCTGTACTCTTGATGATCATGTGATTTTCTATATAATTGTTATTGAAACTGATGAAATTGGAATGGACTGCTTTCTACTAGTGGTAGAAATTCGATTAAAGGATCCTTTGAACTATTTTGTTGAGCAATTTCGCGGAATTACAATATTCTAATCTGCATTTAACTGATGTTCGATAAATTCGGGGAAACGTACTGTTCAAGATAGTCACAAATTTAACACAGATATTTATGGGATTTTTTCATGTAGCCGCCTCTTTTTCTTGTATTTAAATGAATTTTGGCAGATATTATTTCAATTCTGATTGGTTTATCCATCCGTGCAATCAATGCTTTATTTGTTTACATTGAAAAGTTACATCGGCTATATTAGGGCTTATTGATATCCAAAGAATATTCAATGCGAGATTTTCCGCTTTGTGTTGACAAGTCAATGCGACCAGTTTTCCATATTTTTGTCGCGAAATGAGAAATAGAATGTCCAAGAAACGAAAAGATTAATAAAAACTGATAAGATTCATTGCTTGATGTTTACAATTTTCTTGAAGTTTTGGTAATATATGATCGTCAACTTAAGTTAAATTCCAAGATGTGAATTTAAAAAGCCGATTAATAATCATTGTGACTAGTCGTCATTAACTGGCAAGTTCACCAAACTGCGACCGATGCGAAATTCAATGGGGTAAAAGAATCACCTTTGTTTAATGCTTAAATAGATCAACACCCCGGTGAATGTTGATATTTCATTTTACGCATTTTTTTCAAATGGAGCAACGCTCATTTGTTTTATTTTATTAAAAATTATATTAATAAACTGTTCTATTTAAATTTTGCATATGTACATTTGCAAAGGAGACTTGCAAATTGATATCTGAAATTGACAGGCACTCGTGTTAACGAGACTTTATTGATTTAAAATGCAGCATGTCAACATATTGAATGATGCATCGTGTAAAACAATATTTGTGTCAAGAAGCACCAGACAGACACCTTTTTGTATACTACAGAAAAATGAAGTATAACGCTTTTTGATTATTTAGTGAACTTCATGTAATATGAATGCATTGGTGAAAAAGTGGTGTATTTATTCTGGCAAAAGATAATTTGAAATAATTTGATATAAACAGTTATGTGGTCTCTAAAGTTTGAAAAAAAGAACCTTTTTTTCCATTTCAGATTTCTATTCACATTTGCTTAAGCATTTTTTGTTTAACCGTATTTCTTCTGTCTTAATCTACATACTTTCCACGCCGAATAATAATTACATGATATGCTCAGACCAAGTTATTTTAATGAGATTTGCCTACTGTTACAAATGCCTATATCCTAATTTATTTATTTATTTTCCCTAAACTCATGGAATTGTCGAAAATCTCAACCATATTTGGGCGCATCTTATTGCACCTCTTTTAATGGCAGTTCTTCCAAGGGCGTGTATGGGCAAAGTCTTGATTTGCTGAGATTCATTCATGGTTGTTTGCTTCGACAGCCATTAAGATTACAATCTATGTTATGCCAAAGAATATCTAAGTGTTTATCCACAGTACCATAAAAATAGCCGGAATTACCGCTTTTATGGAATAATGTATCAAACACGAATATTTAATTTGCTAAATTATCTCAGCTATATAAGGTCAAAATAATTGTCTGTACGCAACAAGTTATAAATCAAGTTATAGCTGTAGCAATCCGATCAAAATTTAAAGCTTTTTCTAAAATGGGTAAACCCCGTTCACACATGACGATCGGGGAACTTCGTGGACAAAGAGTTATTCGACAATCAGTCTCGTGCTATCACCTAAGAGGTAAAAACCCAATGTAATTTCTCGTAGCACAATGTGCAGCGTAATTGTGATTTGTCAACTTAACCGTCAGCAGTTGCGTCTCTTCTAAATAAAAAACAGTGCTGTTTCATTTGTAAAATGCATGACCAACGTAACAAAGATCCTAATATTAAAGTTAGAAGAACAGCTTTCTCCAGGCATTAACTCTCCAGTTCATTGGTATTTCGGAGCCTACAAAATCATTTTTAAAACTAATTGTCGGTGTTCAAAAGCTTGCCAATAGATGAACGCCAGTCCTCGAAAAGCCTGTTAAAGGACACTTCGATGCGTAAAAGCATAACTCATAGAGTGAATTCTCCCTCAGTTATGTATGACTAGCCGAATCCCACTTGTTTAAAATGACTCAGAGCGAGCTTTAAATCGCCGTGTTTATTTAGACCTACTGAGTACTAGGTTTTGTTGTGTCGTAGGCATTAAACACAGCATAGTCATTGGAAACTAGACACCAAGATTGCTCCATATCTGCGAATTTTTCCTACAAACGTATTTTGTATCAAAAATGCGCATACAAATTAAAACAATATTACCTTAAATCCCATATAAACAGCAATATATTTCTTAATGTTCCATGTGACTATTCCATGATAATAAAATAATTTTTAACCAATTTGCTTGTGAGGATTTAAAATATATTTTTGAGATTGATTTGTATAGAAAGGAGGACATTTTTATGTTGCTATTAAAGAGTAAACTGACACTTTCGCAAATATACTGGCTAGTAAGTTTGGTCTGCTTGTTTTACGACCTCGTTAAACCAAAATCAAACGTCTTTATCGGTATTTTTATTTTATTTGCATGGGACAAATATTAAGTAAATGTCTATTTTATGTTTAATGTGCTATTGAAATTGATACGTTTGCCTTATGACTGCGGTTATAATACTACGACACATCGTTCGTTTGTCAGTTGCGGTATAAAGACACTTGGATGTTATCCCCTAAAATGTATGAAATGTTTACCTAAATTAGCATTTTTTATTTAACTTCTGGAAACTTGTAATCACGTTGGTTTTATTCACGAATATATTCGTTACTAGCTGTTACGAAAGGGCAAACTAAAACTGCACTAACAATTAAATAATCCTATTTAGCTGAAAAGCAAAATTTGATTTTGAACAAATGCATCCTGATACTTGAAATTTGTTCAGATTTAAGTGCTAAACATATTTTATAAAACCGAATAAAAACACTTTGAATCAATATCATCACCTAAGCAGAATATTGGCAGCTTTGATATTTTCACCTCTAGCAAAAGTCCAATTTGAATTGAATTGAAACGTTTTTAACTAATTGTATAAACAAATAATCAAAATGCATAAAGGAAGGCCAGAAATATCTCCTGCTGTATAAGCCAGACAACTGCTGTTAATTAAATGCAAGTAAATGTGCTATAATTTATAAAATCGTAACTAAAAATGCATTTTGCTAACCTTTTCATATGATTACCTGCAAATCTATTTTATTGTTTTTTTTTCAAATCGAGCAGAATATTATTTATTTTTGCCTTTTTAGCTCTTGCTCGTGAAAAAATCGTAATTTTTGCAAATCATATTATCACTTAGAGTTACTTAACCAAAAACGCCACAACTGATTGTACCATCTCTAGTGAAAACTAGGAATTTTGTAATGCAATCGCATTATTAAGTATGTGTTGAGTGCCCTTGTTCAGCATATGTGGTCAACTACTAAAGTACATAATTCAGTGAGAACGTAAAATGTATTTTTAATTTCACATAAAGAATTATCTTCCATTTGCCGACCACATTTATGAAAACTGTTTTAGGGCAAAAAGTAGCAATTTAAATATTTAGAAATAAACATATTATGAGGCCTAGAAGTCTGCTACATATTCTAAAGTGGTTTGTACCCTGCTAATATATTCCACTGTTAAAACCATTTAATTATTTCAAATTTTACAAAAAAGTTTCGTACTTTGTTCATTTATTATCGTCTTTTTTCCATAAATTTAATTTGCGAAAGCTCATTTCATTTTCGTAAATTCCTCTTTAAAACCCAATTTCGCATTAAGAAATTGTTAATTTTTTCTATTCAGAAGGTGTCTATCGAGATGCGGGAAAAATATTACAACATAATATAATATATTTTATAATAGAATATTGTTAGTAAATTATATTACAATATTATTTATATTATTATTATTATCTAATATTATAATAGTAACCTTAAGATAATGAATAAATTAATATAATATCTAGGAGAAGAATTAATTTAAAGGTAAATTTAAGGATCCATATATATATATGCAATTTTATTGTCGTACATTTCTATGTAAATTTGGTGATGCAAAAAATGTTCTCTGTCGTCATTCATAACGTGAGAAACTAAAAAAGTGAAAAAAATGTAAAACCTTTTCTATCTTTTCAAATCCAGTTTTAACAAATGGTGTTTTATTATAGTTCCTCGAACGGAAACATTGTTTCCACTTCTGAATGATAAATTGTTTGTAAATGGCAAAATAGAAAAAAAACAAAAAATTGTTATTTATGGCAATCTACTTCAGCCCCTTACCATTAAATTCACTTAACACCTAATATGCAATTCCTCTTATGTTAATTTCTGACAATCTATGCCAATGTTTAAAAGTAAAAGGCGTGACAATTCTCTAATTAGGATATAGAACCTTTGATTTTAAAGTATAAAGGTGTTTAGCTTTCGTTGATTTAAAGTTTCTGATTGTTCGTAATAACGTAATAGATCTACCCACTTATATCATTGCAATAATAAAATGGTAATAGTTTGAAAAGTTAATATTACTTTAATTTCCTCATTTTTGTCATTATTCTGGCAATAATTAACTAATGTTGCCTGCAAAGAAGTTTTCTCTATGAGATATAGATGGAAAAATTGTTCTATCAATTAATTTCAATAAACTAACTATCGTTTATACTAAAATCACGAATGTATTGAAAGGATATGATAGTCGCAATTAAACTAACTTGAAGTAGATGAGTAGTTTTATTGGGAACTCTTGGAAATAACTGCTAACACGAGGTTCACAATTTTTTTATAAGAAGCCTTCCCATCGCTGACAAATAAAATATATTGCTTGGGCGTTGCATCCATAATTTGAGAGAATTAAAGTGGCAATGTCGGGCATACTTTTATGGGAGAATAACACAAACATAAAAGGTAGACTAACATGTACGTAAACCAGCACTTCACATTGCTTGAACCACCCTAACTTAATTTGTCAATCAAGCTCTGAAGCGTATATAATCAAACGTCTGCAGAAACGGTGGATGTGAGCCCTTTATGAGCAGCATGGTCACAAGAACATTCATCAAACTATATGTGATAGGTAGGAGGATTTTCAATAATCTGACACTTTTGTAGTGGCACTTTGTGCAGTTATCATCGCTGCAGGAGGAAGTCACAGCAGTAAGTTCTACTCTAATGCAAACCAGATGTTAAAAAATTCATTAACGTCGTGTAATATAGTAAAAAATTATTTCCTATTACACTGTTTGAAGGACGCGGTGGGAGGAGACGTCCCAATTCACAACGTCTACCATCTTCCTTGCAGTTTGGTGGAGGAAGCGGAGGAACTCGAGCACCATTTTACGAACCGTCTCCACCAGTTGTTTCAGATGTACATGTATTGACTCCACCACCATATTCAGAAACACCACGTCGTCCACCTCCACCACCTTATGAAAGTGGAGGCCTTCGACGGCCGGATTATCCACCTCCACGCTATACACCATGAAATTGCATAAGTGTGCCACCCAGACATCCACTTCGGCCATTTAACCAACAAGGGATTAAAAAAATCATTTTTTGTAATACGTTTGCATAAAAATTACGTAAAAATCCTTTAATGTTCCGGATTATTTAAACAAATCTAATCAACATCTTGAAACCGTCTTTTTACTAAAGCTTTCTTAAATGTGTTAATTTGCACAACACTTATGTAGTGCCTAAAAATTAGTTTTTCTCAGCAATTTCAAAGGATGTATCTATTAGGAAATTAATCTGGCAATCTTTCAATTCAAAAATATTGTCAACGATGTATCAAAATATTGTCATGTTAAATTAACAAGTGGCAAGTCTCGTGGTAGGTAAATTAAGCAGGACCATTGCGGAAAAGTTTTCTGAGACCCACCACACTGTCACAACTGCCTATTTCACTGAGCAGGTAGCATTAGCGCTGTTTCGACGAGGGTAGTCCTCTGAATCACGTCTTCGCAGAGATTAAGAAGGACATCGACACAGTTCTTCACTCAGCGCTGTTTAGCATCTTCCGACGTGTAGGAGCCAAATGGAACTGTCCAGAAGTCGTCCATGAACTACACATGTAATCTCCACCATTGCTGAAGACGGGGATCCGACTGGTACTTTTTTTTCAAACTCCGTCAAGACGAAAGGCCAAAGAGCATCTCTCAGTCACTGGCGCTCAATGTCTGGCGCAAAATGCATGCATGGAAACACAGCCGACTTTGCTATACTGTCTGTCGAAGAATGCACTTAGAGTAGTTAGAGACAAGAGAGCGGTCTTAGCAGATGTTACTGATGTCTGTGGAAGAGCTAGACGAGGCCTTGGTCACGTCTAGCTGCTCTCTAGGGCCAGAAGCTTTGAGTATCGGTGGGGGTAACCCGAAAAATGTGTAAATCAGGCACTTGATGCTGGGACTCGAACCAGTCGCCCAGTACGTTGCAAATGTTGGGCACAAAATCTCCGGTAGGATGAACCTGAATTATTTGGTTCAGAGGGTGCCAAGCTGGCGCCGATCTCAGGTTAATGCCTCACTTGGACACCATCGAATATGTAGAGGTTAAGACTCTAGTTGCTCGGTTTACGTGTGTGCGGTGTCGCCTGTCTAGATCAGGAGTATCAGCGTTTAATTGCCAAGGTCGAGGAGATGACTTTGCAAGTTGAGAACCACGCAAGTACGTAGGTGCTGTAGATTCAACATAGACCCTATCTTTCCACAAGAAGCCTTGCTTGATAAATTTTCTTCAAACGTACTAGGTATCCTGGCGCTACCTCTTTTGGTTATACTGGCTGATGCACTTATAGAAAAGCAAACTCCATCGACCCTTGCTTCGCAGGTGGCTCACGTCTCTATCTAATATCCTATATTGTTTCAATGCAAATATTGTGAATGGCTTTATAATAACAATTTAAAATGCAATGTTTAAGTTCATTACTAAGTCGAAAAATTATATGGGAATGCATAAAACAGTGATGCATAATGCATTAATAATTTACTCAGTTCATCAAAAAATGGAAGCCAGACGCTTTGCACTTTCTGTTATTATGCTTAAATTTATTAAATTTAAAACTGCTATCGTGTCTCTTAGTAAATAGTTCAAGATTTCTATCCAATTAAACGCATCTTTGAATTTTTTTTGAGAGGTTAATTAACGACCTTAGGGTAAAATTTTACATATGTTTTCCAGTGTTTTATAGGTGTGATTTTCCTAGTAGCTTAAATGTATATACCTTAATTATTTTAATAAGCGAGTGTTATTAAATAATTGTTAAATGTATAAACATCATTTTAATAATAAATTTAACTACCTGAAATGTTTTATGTACTAGAGAAAATAAAATTATTTTTATGCTTACTGATACAAAGCCTCCATAAATTACTCATTACGCTGAAAGATGTTAAGACAAATACTTGCATTTTAAATTTAACTGCAGATTTAAAGTGAAGTCATATAATGCAAGTGACTTTTGAATATGCGATTTATTTCTAGATATTCCACATTTTTTGTCATTCAAATTCTAGGGAAATAATCACTTAGAACGTATGTTGATATACTGTTGCATTTTCATAGCTTATAGCATAAATTTACGACAAGATAATTCATTCCATTTGAGAAGCAGCAGAAAAATATTTTGGTATGTTGAACGTGAATTCAAGGACGCTATTAAAATACATGTTAAATGTTAAGTAGTGGCTTGAATCTCAAAAAATACTTTATGCATATTTCTAGTCCTTGTAGCGATAGCAGCAATGGCAACGGTGAAACGAATCAAGGCTTTCGGTAAGTAATATCCCAATCCAGGAATGTAGGTGCTAAAGTAAAACGGACTTCTCGTCAGTAATTAATTTTTAATTGAAAATTCCTATACATTAGGTGACACTATACAGTACTGCTTTTTGGCATTTTTACTTCGCCGTACAACAGCGCCATGCATGATATAACAGATATAACAGAAAATTTTAAGATAAGCAGGTCAATATCAACAAATTTATCAGGCACAACACCGCGAGTTATATAACACCAAGTTTGACAAAACCACCACACAAAATTAGAGCACGTTTATGGACTCCACCGAATTGGATAGTGAATCAACAAAGACGGCAAAAAACAGCAGCAGAAGCACCAGAATGGAAACCATTTCAGCACAGCACAGCGGCCAAACAAGAGGAAACGGGTAGCTGCAAATTATTCAACCATAAGAGTGGGAGATGGTGGTCGAACTACAACACCGCCACGTAAAAGGCCGAAATGGCAAAATGGATATGGGCATGTGGTGGAAAACCAAATGCATCCTCTGGCACATTCGAATATTAGATTACCTCCACGACCGTTAACATGGTAAACCCGTAAATGATGATCTGTGCTTGTATAAACGTTTTGTTGCGCCTGACAATACTGTGCAATGGTCGTTATTAAATGGATTTTTTTCTTTTTAAAATGATGACGAATAATGCAGTTTTATTAGCGTAAACTAATAAGGATCAATTAATTGAACTGTAATAGATGCGCTTTTGCTAAATCCCTTAATATTTGGTAATCAGAAACTTTTTACTTGGTTGCAGAGTCGAGGAAGCTTTCTTACTTACATAATACGAAAGAATGGAATTGTGAATGCTTATCGGACATCAGAGACGGGTTGTGTAGTTACTTCGATTAAATAATCAACAAAGAATCACGCTTTACAGCAATATGTTAGACATTCATGAGATAGATTGCGGAGTTGAAACCGAATAGTGTGAAATAACTCGAAAAAAAAATAATGCTATTTTCTGCAGAAGGAACATTTAATCGAAATGCCCCTCTCGACGCGGTATAGCTAGTAATGGATAGGAACGCATTTGTAGGTCCTTTAAAGTTATAATCACTTTTGATTCAACAGAAAGAATAAAGTAGACGAGGCATCGTTGTCCGGAATACTCCGCTGACAAGAGTCTGTTATATGTTGCTTCTTGATTGTCACAGAAAACCTATTGTAATTTTTTTTAAATTCGTATAGTTAGTGGTCAAACTGTAATCCCGCTACGTAAAAGGCCGAAATGGCAAAGTGGATATAGGCATGTAGTGCCAATCTCAATGCGTCCTCTGGTACATTCGAGTAGCGTAAAGCGACAACTCCTGTGTCCTCCACAAATTTTTAAGAAACATTGTCCTATTATGCAGTTGTGTTTGAAAACATGGCGAATTGTGTCTCCGATCGCGATGACAAGCACTGCTTTTGCATTCGTCAACTCTGTTTGTTGTCGCTTTGCAGGTACGTTTGTGCCCGTTTCCAAAGGCATCCGTGTTACAGGAACAGCCGAATACACCCAAAACGGATATCGTTCGAGGTAGAAAGTTAATCCGCATAAGATGGTGCTTCAGTTTGAAAAAAACATAAGCTAAATAACCAGCCATAAGAAAAGCAGATTTGCGTTAATTTTGCGTTAATTTCGACCTAATGTGTAAATGAAGATCCTACAAGTAAACAATTAACTATAGAGCAATAAAATTAATAAAATAATAAAATACGGTAGTGTGCATTTATTTAATAAAAATTAATGAAACGGAAAACTAAAATTACATTCTATTTTAAATTGTTTACAGCATTTAATTTATAATTAACAATGTTGTCCGTTTAAGGTAATATGATTCGCTAATTTATTTATGTAAAATTTTCCGACGTGATAATTTTTTCTGTTGATTTGCAATAAAATATTAAATTTTAATTTTTAAATATTTTTATTATCTTTTCAGTTTCATTACGATTGGAAAGAGCATGTTCTTTAATTTTCTAAACGAATTTCATTTTGACGAACAAAATTATTTAGATCTTTACAAATGTTCCGAATTCAAAAGTTAAAATAATTCTGGAAAGAAATGCTTGATATTATATTTTTAAATAATTGTATAAATATATATTTTTATTTATTAATAATGGTGATAATTATTATTTATATTATTATTCTCTCTATTCTGCGTATGTTGTTGTCTGTATTTGAAGACGACAGCATTTCATGTTGACGTACATTTAATCCTCCACG
Organism: Anomotaenia brevis; assembly: GCA_030710315.1. NCBI lineage: Eukaryota > Metazoa > Platyhelminthes > Cestoda > Cyclophyllidea > Dilepididae > Anomotaenia > Anomotaenia brevis. The sequence continues at coordinate 12,302 of JAUOZQ010001215.1, forward strand.
ATGGAGCACAGTGAGGCTTTAATGAACGATAACTTGTAACTCTTCAGACAGTATTTTTTACAAATCTCCTAAGGCAGTGTAAAAAATGACTGTTGCATTTTCTTAAATTAAACATTAATACGGCAATATTTTCTGCCAATCACCTAATTGGTATAAAGATTTTCCCCATAAAAGGCAGACATCGGCTGCTAAATCTAAAGTGGATTGTTGCTTAAAGAGTTGCGATGCTGTTAGACAGCATATGCAACTAGAGATAATTGATATGCAAAGGAAAAACCACATCATTGATTATAGCAAGATAAATAAGTCATTTCTAAGACCGCCTTTGGTGATTCTTGACGCAAATATTGTTTTAAACGATTTATATATATACATATATATTTGCATCACTCAATCTGTTGACGTGCTGCATTTCTAAATGATCAAAGTCTCGTTAACACGAACTCATGTCAATTTCAGATATCAATCTTCAAGTCTCTTTTGCAAAAGTCCATATGCAAAATTTTAAAACGAATGTTTATTGATTTAATTTGGATAAAATAAACCAAAGGAGTGTCGCTACATTTGGAAAAAAGTGCAAAATGAACTATAAACATTCACCGGCTCTATTTGACAGTTAGCAAGATTGGGGTGGTGATCTATTTAAACATTAAGCTAAGGTGATTCATTTAATACATTGAATTTCGCACTAGTCACGTTAACTTTGTTAAATCATAAAGTCATTTTGATCTTTTTGCAGTTTTGTGTGATATGCAAATAAAAACGAAAGTTAAGTGTTTCAGATCAAGAAGTTTCAGTTACGACCAGAGTGACAGAGAATTTCAATACGGAGTGGCCTTGAATATGCCATATTCTAAGGCGTTCCATTGCATGTGAATCCAAAGAAGTGTATGTTTGCCATTATTGATAAAATGAGCACCTAGCATAAGATTAGGTAATCCTATGATTCTCTCTGCGTGGAACAATCGAGATTTAGCTAAATGTCTCTATTTTAATTTGACATTTAATTGAGGAAATTGTGCATCTTATTTACAATGTTTAGCAATAAATTCAGTGTTTAATGGCAATATAATCCAAATTTGCAACTTTTGAAAATCTTTTCTCTAAAGACTTGTTTTGGGCTTTTAATGTACTCTAAATATGGAATCAAACAAGCGGCAATAACTAGTGATAATATGAATCTCATAAGAAAAAATACGCAAGTAGTACCACATGTAGGCTAACCATTGTTCATCCTTTCAAGCGATCAACATTATGGACTTAAATAAAATATTATATTCTCCTTTAAATTACAAAAAATTAAGCGAATATGTTTATGAGAGAATTGGAAGACTCCAAAATGATTTTTAAATAAACTAAATATATCTCAATAGACATGCCATTATAATCCCAAGATCTCAGTTATTTAAAATTATTGCATTTTGCGATAACCTATTATTCAAAATATACTAAGCTTGTTTTAAACATCGAATTGCACTAAAAATATGTTAGCGATAGGCAGTTAGAAGATTTATGCACAAATAAATGTTTGTCAAACAACAATAGCATTTTTAAATTAAAGCCTGCAACATTAGTTGTTTGAAGGGTACTAAGATTGAATAAATGACATCTGTGGTAATTTACTAGTAATGAATGACAATTACTGCAGAGATGCAGAGTTGCATCATCTTAAGCTTGTGACTACTGGCTGTGTATCGATAGTGCCGTATAGAAAGGGCTATCAAATTTGCCATCGGGTTTGAATTGACGGCACAGCAGAACCGGGCATATGGATCCGAGTGCATTTTGATAGTTCTTGCCGTTGGTAAGACATGTTTAAATAAATTTTAATTACAATTCCTTTCTAGGTTTATTGGCAATAACCATCGCCGAGGCTAGAATAGGCCATAGTAAAGGAAAATATCACTTTAGTAAATTTATTATTCATGACAGGATTAAATTCGATAATCTTCTCACATAATGAAAAGTAGTAAATAATTTCCGTAGCTACCCCTGAGGTTCCTGTGAGATATAGTCCGAACTATTGTCTTGACCGTGGTAGGCGGAGACCCTATCTAACGTTTACAAGATTACCAACGCCCAACGCCGCAACATATTACCGTTTAATGCCGTTTTTGTCAACGACAACAACACGGCGACCCATTCCATCAGAGTCTCCACCAAAATATACAGAATCATCTCCCTATGGAGAGGCTCCAACTGCATATATGCGATATCCGCCGCCTGATCGACGCTCACTACCTCCACGATACCGTCGTTAAGAACACTCATAAAGAAATTCCTGAAACAGGCGCTAACACTGATATTTAGACAGATATGCTCCGAAGTGGACGTTTTTTATTTGCGAACCTTGGGAAGACCAAGCCCATTTACTATTTGCAAAAGTCAATTTTCTGTCAAAAAATATAGGAAATCATGGATGCCTTGTCGAAAGTTCTATGAATAAATCAGCAATTAAATATTCAAAAATTATACTAGGCTTCAAATAGTGGCCAAAAACGATAATTTGTATGGTAGTGGAATCTAGGCAGACTCGTTTTATTTGTGAACATCCGAAAAATTAACTCTATCTTTTTTGAGTACCTAGTAGACTTCATGAAATATGAAGGCATCGGTGGGAAAGTGGTGTCCTAGTCCTGGCAAAAGATAATTAGAGATCAATTTTCTAGGCAATTCGATATAAATAAAAGTTATTTGTTCTTAAAAGTATGAAAAAAATATGCAAAGATTTTTTGTTACGTGCTTATTTTGTTAATGATTACAAACATACACTTCTTCGGATTTACATGTAATGGAAATTGACGATCCGCAATTGACAAAATATAAATCATGAAACGCTTCACAATATGGCATACTCAAAGCCACTACGTACTGAAGATCTTCGTCACCCATGTCGGAGCTAAAGCCTCATGATATGAACCATTTGATGTTCGCTTTATTCGCATAACACACGAATTTGCCGTGTAAAACTCATTTAAGACTACACAAAGACCAAAAATGACTTTAGGGCAAAACAAAGGTAACGTGACCGGTTCGAAATTCAATGGGGTAAAGGAATCACCTTTGTTTAATGCTTAAATAGATCAACACCCCGGTGAATGTTGATATTTCATTTTACGCATTTTTTTCAAATGGAGCAACGCTCATTTGTTTTATTTTATTAAAAATTAAATTAATAAACTGTTCTATTTAAATTTTGCATATGTACATTTGCAAAGGAGACTTGCAAATTGATATCTGAAATTGACAGGCACTCGTGTTAACGAGACTTTATTGATTTAAAATGCAGCATGTCAACATATTGAATGATGCATCGTGTAAAACAATATTTGTGTCAAGAAGCACCAGACAGACACCTTTTTGTATACTACAGAAAAATGAAGTATAACGCTTTTTGATTATTTAGTGAACTTCATGTAATATGAATGCATTGGTGAAAAAGTGGTGTATTTATTCTGGCAAAAGATAATTTGAAATAATTTGATATAAACAGTTATGTGGTCTCTAAAGTTTGAAAAAAAAGAACTTTTTTTCCACTTCAGATTTCTATTCACATTTGCTTAAGCATTTTTTGTTTAACCGTATTTCTTCTGTCTTAATCTGCATACTTTCCACGCCGAATAATAATTACATGATATGCTCAGACCAAGTTATTTTAATGAGATTTGCCTACTGTTACAAATGCCTATATCCTAATTTATTTATTTATTTTCCCTAAACTCATGGAATTGTCGAAAATCTCAACCATATTTGGGCGCATCTTATTGCACCTCTTTTAATGGCAGTTCTTCCAAGGGCGTGTATGGGCAAAGTCTTGATTTGCTGAGATTCATTCATGGTTGTTTGCTTCGACAGCCATTAAGATTACAATCTATGTTATGCCAAAGAATATCTAAGTGTTTATCCACAGTACCATAAAAATAGCCGGAATTACCGCTTTTATGGAATAATGTATCAAACACGAATATTTAATTTGCTAAATTATCTCAGCTATATAAGGTCAAAATAATTGTCTGTACGCAACAAGTTATAAATCAAGTTATAGCTGTAGCAATCCGATCAAAATTTAAAGCTTTTTCTAAAATGGGTAAACCCCGTTCACACATGACGATCGGGGAACTTCGTGGACAAAGAGTTATTCGACAATCAGTCTCGTGCTATCACCTAAGAGGTAAAAACCCAATGT